>OZ022585.1:12603866-12802068 GCA_963669155.1 Arbacia lixula
CGCTTTATTTACAAAGAGTTCACTAGTACTCAAATCCATTTTAAATATATCAGCAACAACCTGCGGCTTTTAGCTCTGACGGCGACGTGTGGTTTAGCGCCATCAGCGGCGATAATTAGAACGGTTATAATTTCATCAATTCCTCCGATCCGATCCGCTGCTGCTGTTGCTGCCAAGGTGAAAGACGCTATGTCGGCTGTGGATTCGGGCGAAATATAACCGTTAATTTACCTTTCCCTCATGCGTTGTATGACAGGGCTGTCAGGTCAAGATGTCACAGCTTATGTAAGATTTGTGTTTTTTCGTACTATGTTCATATTGCATATTTGCACTTTGCACTAGCGAGAGCGTAATGAAGGCTAATCGCCTTATGATACACGGGATGATACATTGCATCGGTGACACAAGAGAAGACTATTGTATTGATGCATCAATTCGTATGTTGATCTATATATTATGGGTAGTAAGGTTCAACAACACTAACCCAACCAGTCCAAGCGCCCTACTTGTATGTAACGCAACCCGTACCAAGAATTTAGCCGAAACATTCACGGTTTGAAAGATGCTCACACTTGCTCTTATTTTTGAAATAATGATGCAAATCATATTTTCAGTGAATGCTACAGTTCTCTAAAGAGTAAAGTAACTATCAACAGGTAGTCTACCGAGTCTGTAGCCCCGGGACTGCTCCCGCGCAGCGGGAGCGTCCTGAGGGCTCGCCACCAATTTCCCTGCATGTCTGGTCCGACTACCGAGAAATTAACCCGTGCACATGAATGAATTACTCGTTTCAAGTACATTTATCACATATAAATGGCTAAATGTATTGAATGTATACCTGAGCTATAAAATTGCTTGAAAATGCTAAGCAACGTTACATATTACCTCTTCACATATGATCATGATCTTTGTAACAAATACGGTTTGCCGAGGCTGCCATCTTGTCTGCTTCAAAAACGTATACGGTAAAGGGGAACTGGCGCATGCGCATTAAGTTTTGCATAGCAGCTGCTGTCGTGCGATTCTGAACAACTTTAGGTTGAAAACAATTTTTAAAAATGCAACATGGATTAAATTCATCTTCAAACCAATTACGGAATTATTCAGGTATATATTTTACGTAAATATGTGCAATAAATTTGAGATTTGAGTTGCAGAATTGCTGAAACCAACTAATATCATCACTGCTAATCTCGACTTCCTTACTTCAAAGCTCCGTGCTACGCAGCCCGCTCACTGCGTGAGCGGGCTGGTCGCAGTAACCGAGTCTGAGACTAAGTGAGAGGGAGCTGAGAGAGAAAGAGATGTATTTTCAATTCCAGGGCAAAACCGGCAGCCTGTCTAATTGTCCTAGCTAGAGCCTAGACTATTTTATGTTTGTCACATAAAAGTGAAGTGCCTTCTCTTTACATGTGTTGTCAATATGCAATGACCTAATGCACATGCAATGCTGTTAAATTTTTTGCCTTTGCTCTGCATGCATGTTCTGATATTGCACTTCGGAGCACGCATAATGCATACGCTGTAGATCCACCAGTAATCTAGTGAATGCAAACTTCAGGTAGAATCTACTGAGTTCACAATTTCGTGAACACTGCATTGAAAAAGGTTCAATAGTAATAAAGTACAAACTTCTTTCAAATTTGGAGTAAACTTTACATGCATAAATTTACTGATATACATGTAGAACTCTAGATAATTGAATCATTGAATTGAATGAAATTGAATCTTGAATCTTGAAGATCTAGAGACTATAGTCTATAGACCCTCAACATGTTGGTAGGAAAAGGTGATTGTACTATAAGCAAGAATACATATCTTATGTCTTATCATATGTCCAAGAAATCTCTTTACATGTATTTGTTAGCGGGTGCATATCTTTTCGTTTTAATACTCCATGTAGTATTTACATGTTTTTACTGGTGTGGTGAAGTGCACTGTACAGTACGGCTGTTTACAGGGTAGTCCAGTTGTCTTGGGCCCCCAATCATACACTTTTTTTTAAAACCAAATATCATTTGTCCTTTTAAATATCTCCCCCTAAAAATGAATACTGTCCTATTTTGTTTTTTAGTCAGAAATCCATGAGACTTCATGCATAATTTACCTGTGCGTTGCCGAATGGTCTCTGTGGTCTCTGCGGGACAATTCAACCTAAGATTGTTTCCATGGTTTTCAGGTTCATTCATAGTATGCCATGGCATCAAAGTACCATGACGTAATTACAGTCTCTCTTGTGTTCTTTTTGTTTGCAGTGGCTGGCTATAACCTTCATTAGAAGCAGCATGGAAGAGAGGGGTCTGGCAGTATCTTCCTGCAGTTCCTTCAAAAGGAAGCCAACTTTCTATGGACTAGCTTTAAACTGAGAAAAGACACTTCCCTTTATACATGCAGATCGAAATATCTGACACAGTGGTACAAGCTATTGGATAATTATTCTTGAGAGCCACGTTTACGCCCCGCATCTGAATCATGGCGGGAGTGGGCGGAACTCGGCGCACAGGCCGCAAGAAGGCAACAGAAAGAGCATTCTATGAGAAACCCGCAGATAAGGAGGTGAGCGCCGATATTATCAACGAGGCACGTGCGGCGCTACGTACTGTCCCAACGAGACGACCTTTCACCCCGCGGGAAGACAAGCGAACTCTGTTTAGTGGCAGCACAACACGAGCACCCAGCGAGAGACCACCTTCTGCATTCAGGTGAGAAAAATAACCAAAGTTTATATTTTATTGTGCCACTACTGCATTTCTGCACGGTATGATATATTCAGGTCATACATTTGTATCATTAATGAAACCAATAATTCAGAAAATAAGATTTAGCTTCAGTTTACATAGGTACATACACAATAGCTCAAAGGAATTGGCAAAGGGAAAGGGAAAGGGAAGGAGCAATAGTTTTAAACGGCAGTATATTTTGTCCAAACACGATGCTTTAGCCTAAAAAGCATCATGTTTCACGCTGAACTGGACAAACTATACTGCAATTTAAAACTGTGGCTCCTTCCCTTTCTTCCCTTTCCCTTTCCCTATGCCAATTCCTTTGAGCTGTAGTGTACACGTGTACATTGTATCACATGATACATTACATCATCAAGTGTGAAGTTTTCTTCTATTTTCAGTAAAATGATGTTTGTACAGTTGTACCAGTAAATTCCCGAACTGGAACATATTTGCATTCAGCAGACTTTTTTTTTTTTTTTTGGCTTTTCATTATTACTATTGTTTTGCATCTTGAAACATTGTGTTTTCCTCTTTAAGTCTGCATAGTTTTCTACATACACAACAATGCATACTATACAAAAGTGAGTGCTAGGGAAAACTTTCCTAGTATCACATTGCAAATATCAACACATATTTTGGATTTTAGTTGACTTCATGGCAATATTTTGTTCAATTATGATTTGTTTCTATTTCTAGAGTGACATTGAGAGTGAAGTTTACAAATCCTTAGCTACAGTGTAGTACCGTGGCGTGGCATACATTTAAGTGCTTGTCTTGACCTACATGTACTGTATGTACTGTATACGGGTACATGTATGTGGCGGGATGGTTCAGTAATTTGATACCAATGTGCTCTCTACAGTACACAGATTGACAACTATTCTCTACAAGCACTCAAAGACTAGAGAGTACTTAACTCTGTATCCTTGTTCTGCACCTCTATGTTGTTCTTGTTTGATTGATTGATTGATTGACACTTTGTCGTGAAAAGAAGGACACAAATCTTGTCAGTGCACTCATGCCTATCTAGATACACATGATTGTTGAAGTTTGTTCACAAAGGTCATATTCTTTGACATACCTCTACCCACACTTCTAGTAATTAGGGTGATACTTGTTGACACCCTTTGACTTTTGAATGTGATACATGTACACAATGTATAGTACAGTACTATATACATAAATGAGATGAAATGAAAGTAGGAGAGAGTGGTGACTTTGGGAACTAGTCACAGAGTATGTTACATGTTGAAAAAGATATTCATTGTAGTTTCCCTCTGAGACAAACATATGACAAGATAACTCTGCTTGTTATATAAGGGAGATAATGCATCAGAAAAAATAATTATTTGAGGCTCAAGTCAATTAAGCCTTCACAAAATGCAATCAACAAAAACATGCGGATAACAAAATAGCCCCTGTTGAAAACGTATTCTCCCTCAGCGTGGAATTCAAAACATAGCTCAGGGTGTTTGTTTGTTTTTAATCCATCAGTCTTGAAAAGCAGTCCTCACAAATGAATTTGCATTATTGTTTTCTCTGGAATATTAAAAATGTATTTTTATTTTTCCAATTTAATCCATTCACGGTCCGTCCGTTTATTCTCTTCATCTTTTCAATGTAGTTGTTCAAATTATTGCCCAATATGACTGTCTAGATGCAAGCTAAATTCACTGCCTTATGACATGTCATCTCTCCATTCTAGTCTTGGCTCAAGGCACTTTGATGGACCTGATTCGAGACCACCATCTGGGACAAGGTTGTCTCCATTGGATCATGTAAGTTTGTGAGAGAGGAAGAGAGAGGGAGACATATTGACAGAGAAACAGAGATATAGAATGAGATACATCAGACAGAATTTCCAAAAGGAATACACTGTCCTCAATTCTAGGTGGCTTGTCTCTTCTTATCATGCATGCCACTTCAAAGGGGAAACCCAAAATCCAGCCCCTTTCACATATTTTAACCATGTATACAGGGCTCAACACTAACTTTTTCAAAAGGGGTCTGAACACCCTTTTCAATTGTGCATAAAGTGCCCCTGCTTAATTTTTCTCGAGCTCTTATTTAGGCCTCTGTGTGTATTATGAGCCTGCTATTGACGAGCCCTGTATTCCTAGTGTTTCATTATATTCATTCCTAGGTCAAAAGTGTATGTGTAATTGATCTTTCTACTTATTTCTTCTCTCACACCCATCATCCATGACCCCCCTTCCCCCCCCCCCCCCCATCAGAAGCCTTCGCCACCTCCCATGAAACCAGTCTCCGTAGATGAGCACTGCCCCAAGCTACCCAAGCCCCCTTCAGCCGATGGTAAGAGGGGGGGCTCAGGCCAGCGGAGGACTCGACCTAAGCTCCTCAGCGCGCTCAGCCAAGATGGCCAGTCAGGTGAGCAAGCCCACTGTTGTTGTTGTTTTTTTTTTTTCAAAGACAGGGTGTCGCTTTTGCAGGTCAAAAATTAAAATATTGTAAAAACAATGAAATATTGGAGAAGATACTGTATCAGAACTTCTCTCCCAATAATAGAACTGGACACTGCCTCTAGGCGAAATAATAGCGATCACTTGATTTTGTCCAAAATCTATATCCTAGAGACCGGAGACCACTGTGCGCTATGCTCTGCATCAGTCCACTCCACGGTGCATGCATTCAATGGGAGCAATGCCTGCATATCACATAGTGATAGGGACAATACAATTATGAGTGTAGACTATGAACGGTGCATTTCAAACGTAAACAAGGATAGTTTTTCACTTTTCCTGAAAATGTTTGTGAACTGTGAAAGACTGAGATTTCATACACTTTATTGTTGGGTTATACTGCTGATTCCTGCCAAGTTTCATGACATTTGCAAATGGGACACCCTTTCTTTAAGTCATGACTTCTTGAGAACCAATCAATGTTAAGCCATGTCTTCAGCTAGTAAATTGTAATTTGTATTAAAAGTTTATCTTCTACATGGCTCACACAAGTAAGATCTACAATGTGTGGTCATCAATTTGTCCTATAATATAAGCTTCGTCGTTCTACCCCAAGGATGTAACAAGTGCTGACAGTAACAAAGACAAGAAACAATCTTGTTTTACCCCTACCAGTCCAAGTCCTGCCCCAGAAGAACTCCACCCCAAAAGGAGCCCTTAGTGGTGGCGAGCGCCGGGCACAGAGCGGCCCCAAGGAACGCACCAAACAGCTCCTGGATGGGGAAGACACCCGTGGAAGTACTAATGGGGGCAGGGGCGATGACCCCAGACACCCCCCCTCACCAGAGAATGGGGGAGTTCCCAGGGTACGGTCTGCAGACAGCATTCAGACCACCAGTACCAGCAGTAGCAGGTAGGTGTTGAATTTTTTTGGAACATTTCTTTTTGTTTTTCTTATTTGTCTTTTCCCTCTTCTACATCATCTTCTTCTTTTACTTTTTCTTTTTCTTCTTCCTCTTCTTATTGTTTGTCTTTTTTTTTTCTTCATCTGCATCTTTTTTTTTTCAGTTTTCTTCTGCTCCTTCTTTGTCTTCTTCTACTCCTCTACTCCTCCTTTTTCTTCTGCTTTCTTTCAGTCACTTCTTATTCCTTATCTCATTCATTTTACCTTTTTGTGATACCTTATTGTGTAGAGACGAAGCTGCCACAGTTTCTAGTTTCCCTTACCAAAAGACATGACCATATTAACCAATTCTTAAACAATTGCACTGGCCCCCTGATAAAATTGGCATTCAGTTCAAAATTTTTTCTTTTGACTTTCAAATCTATACATGGTCATGTTCCAAATTATCTTTCAGAAACGATTCAGTTATTTTAACCCAATAGGTCCATTTGTTCTGCCAATCAAATCCTCTGAACTGTTTGAAAGGCAAGAACTAAATACTATGGTGACAGGCCCATGATTGTGGATTTCTCTCCCAGCTTCAATTTGTTGCATCACTAGTATTTCTTTGTTCAGGTCAAAATTAAAAACACATCTCATGGATCAGGCATGTTCAACATACATGTAGTTCTTAAATTGTTATTATACTTAAATCTGATGTTTGTCATCAAGTTATGTTTTATTTTCTATATACATGTAATTGTAAAGCGCTTTGATATATATTTATTATGAAAAGTGCTATATAAATAGAAGTTATTATTATCATAGAAATGTCATACAAGTTGATTTATTATTGTGTCCCTTCTATTAGGAAGTATTGATTTGTTTTGTTTGTGGCAGGTCTTCTACTAGTAGCAGCAGCAACGAGCGTGTTGAGAGTGGGTACTCCAGCGACAGACTATCTGCAGGAAGCAGATCAGGTCAGAAACAAGCAACATTTTTTTTTTTTACACGTTGTTATGTATTATGTCTTTGTACATCCCAACAATTCTAATCATTTTAAATTGCCTTTTTAGTACATTTTCCTTCATAAAATCCACAAAATATTTCGGCATCTCAGAACATTACATCCTTAGTTTTAGTCTATACCGGTATGTAAAATGAAAAAATGTATATAAAATGCTTGCTTAAGATATGATATCCCCTAAAAAAAAGTTTTAAAAGAGAAAAATAGAAATGGAACCAAGAAAAATAATTGCACTTTTCATAGGAAAGTTGTGGATGTCTTTGGAACCCTGTTACAAACAGCTTGTAGTTAACTAGTGAAATTCATCTTATCAGTGGCAAAAAAATGAAATAAAAACGTTAATGGAGCAGATATTGTACATTAAAATGTGCAGTGCATGTATGATGTGTCAGGCATACTGATGATTATAATGCTAGTAGAAAGCAAATGTTGACATGATGAATGATGAACTGTCTTGTTGCATCTTGATGAAACAGGCAGCAGTGGAAGGAGGGAAGACGAGTCTCCGGAGGAGGCCCTCTATTGGAACGAGAAAGTTATTCCCATTCTGGAACGGATAACATCATTATGTAAAGGTAAGTCACCAAGATTGGAATTCGTCCGGAAACTGTGTGTGTTACTCAATATGTGTCATGGCATTCCATATGATGGCATTTAACAACAGTTGAACTATTCACCACACAGGATGCCATGATCTGTAACTGTTATGAGCTTTACACTAAGGTTATATTTGAGAGAAGTTCTGACCTAGATGAACGTACGACATATGTTGCCTCTCTTTACTGCCTTTCTGGAACAAAAATTACAGCAATAATTTCAAGGGGCTTCTTTTCAAGCCTGATGTAAGAAACTGCCACTATGGATCATGTTGTACACTTTGCCCTTCACAGGGGGCTCTGTTGTTATTCATGGGGGTTCTTTTTTCCTTTAGGGGGGCTAAATCCGTACTCACCTTTAAAAACATTCTTCAAATTCTCGTCCATTCTAATTAATCAATATGATACCTCCTTTCTTTCTTCCTTTTCTCCCTTTTCTCTCAATTAAAGATTATGTTGTATGCTTGAATTTTTTGGTGTATCTCTTTGATATGGTTTGTTAAGTTTTCTAAGTAAACTGTATCCCATATGTATAGATGTGAAACAAAACTGTTTCCACAAGCATGGGTGCACTTTATTGCTTCCACCACAGATTTGTAAACATATATCATTATGTAGGTTTGTAAAGTTTGTCTTTAAAAATGGAAGAAACTTTAAAATGATATATCGCCCTGAGACCCCATGTTATTTCCTTGTTACCTTCCACCCATCCCTCCCCCCCTCCCATACCTCAGTCACCTTAGAGGGCGACCCTCTACAGGAGGCGTGTGGTCTCTGTGATGACCTCTACACCACCCTAGCGGCCAGGGACATGCTGGGGCGGGGTGCCAAGAGGAGATCATCAGCTCTCAAGACCATCTTCAGGTTCCTGGACCAGACGGACTCTAGGCTGCTCCTCAAGGCTTCCAGGATCGTCCTAGCAGTAAGGGCAGCAGCGAATTCATGTAGTCATGTATTTCGGTGATTTTAAAGGAGTGTAAAACCCTGATGATAAGTTGAATTATATGATAAGAAAAAAAATAGATAAAAATGCATTGAGGAAAGTCTTTTGAAAACTTACACATTATACTTGCTTATATACAGCTCAATATTGTTAATTGCAACAAGTGGGTCGGGTTGTCACTATGATACTGTAAATGGCTCATAGGCAATATGATTACAAGTGGACATAGAGACTTAATTTATTATGAATTGCCCTGATCCATGAACATATATGAAGAAAACAGAAAGAATTTTGCCGAATTTGATTGCGGTAATAATCAAGCGGTAAGAATAGACTCATCAATATGAACGCTGCTTCTCATGTCCTATTATTCTCCTGTCTGTTGATCAGTACTCAGGAGGCCGTATAAGTTTCTATTTCTCTCAAGGTACGGAGCAGCTATGGTGATTAAAAGTTTTGGTGAGGCACCTTTGTGGTAGCTGATGGATTTGAACCCTTTCCCTCCTGATTGAGTGTCAACAGAATGTTCCTCTACACCATGCCAATACCAATATATGTTTGCTGTTTTTGTTTCTCCTTTCCTTCTCAGCTTGATGTGACCGGGTCCAATCTGAAGGCACTCTGCAGGCTGCTCTTCAAACTCAGTCGAGACGAGAAGAATGACACACTCTTCCTTGAACAGAACTTATTAGGTAATCAATAGTTTATATAAGTTGATGTGTTTCTATAATTAAGATGCGTAAATCGATATTAGATTCATGTGTCTATATTTGCAAATGTGTTTCCTCATAGGATGACGTGTTTATATTATGAAAATGTGTCTATCCATATTAGGTAAGGTACTTATGTTTCTTTGTGTGGGAATGAATTTTTATATTATGATGCATGCTTCCATGTTAAGTAGCTATGTTTTGTGGTAATGTGTTTGAAAAATAGGTCACAAATATTGATTAATCTCATCTTTCTGGAATCCCATTTTTATAGAACTTTTCCAAATGAGAGTGACATTTACTGCTGTATTCCCATATGGAATGAAGTATTTGCACCATTCTCAAAACTTCCAAGACCTTCCATTTGATCAATTAAAACTTTAGAGCCCATCAATTAAATTTGTTGTTGAAATGGAAGAGGATGGAATGTTTATAGCTCATATAATCATCAGCCATTTCTTTTTTTTTCTTAGCAAATCTAATTGTGTCATTCTGAGAAAAGATGTGGATCATCAATCGAATGTTGAGTAATCTTTGGCAGCCTTCAGTTGCTATAAACAGTAACATTGCATGTTTGTAAGTTATATGATTATCAGTCACTTCTTTTTATTCTCTGCAGATCTGATCGTGTCGTTAATAGCGAAGACAGACTACCTCTCAAACTGCGAGGCCCTCGTCTACTGTATAGGTGGATTAAAGTGTCTGACTGCGAATGCCGACCTGAATGGCGCCCTCTCTCAGCAAGGTTTGATTGAAGCTCTGGGAAGGATACTCAAAGCCGTTGAGTCGGTATGTGATGTTTCTTTTTTGTTGACTCCTATGAGAGTCTAGTATACCTGCATCCGACCTATCAATCACTCTCTCTTGATTTGTTCACTTTATAATGTCTTGTGCTTATCTATTCCATGTCCATCAATTCCTTAACTCTCTCAACTCTACCATTGGCATGAATATGTGTTGTAAGCCAATGGGGGTTCCACGGGTTGGTAATGTTAGGGTTAAACAGCATTTACACATTAATGATGACCGAGCTCTCCTTTTAAGCATACACCCAGTAGTAGGAAGAATAGTGTGTTTGATCATGTAAATGAATGACATGCTGTTCACTCATCTCCATCCTTTCTATCCTTACTACTGGGTGTATAAATGAAATGTTATATTTACAGTTCATGTATCACAAGAAATGAAACTCCGCTTTCTTCACTCTACTTCAACAGGCGGCTCCTGAGGGGCGTGGCAAGGGCGTGTCCAATCTACTGCTTCAGGTGGTGGGGACACTACGCCATCTGGCGGATCGGGGAGAGAACCGGCGGGACTTCCTGGCTAATAGGGTCATTGACCGGCTGTGTGGGGTCATGGAGCTGTTCACATCAGATGGAGACCTCATGATGCATGTATCGCGGATCCTCAGGTAAAAAGAATGTTTTGAAGGCTTCATTTGAAGAAAAAAAAAAGATTTCTGCAAAGCTGGGTGGGATGGGATTGGCTGTTGAGGCAGGAAGGTCTTGTACTCCCTTTCTTTCTTTCCTGTTCAAGGAGTAGTGTACTCCCCCCCCCCCCCCCCCCCACCCCCATGTTGGGAATAGTGCAGTGGCTTTGGAGCAGTTCACACTAGGAGGCAATGAACCTCTCACAGTTGATGATACAGATTAGTGTTTTAAATTGTCATAGTCTCTCTAACCCTGGAAGGCTCTTGAGGAGAAAGGAAAAGAAATTTTGTGCATGCATGAGTGTGGTGGGTTGGCACGGGGAAGGAGGTTTGAACATCTTTTATTCCATCTCTTTGAACAAATTGCCCTGGAGAATTTGATGTCAGGCCATCTATATTTGTGTGTGCTTATCAAACAAGGCACTTGAACATTAACAATTTTGCAACATCCTTCCAATTCTCTTTACAATATCAATATTATCTTTCAACTCTGTTTTCCTTTCTCCATGTTATGATTTCTGCAGTAAGTTGACCCTCAATAATGACTGCACGGCTGTGCTGGCCGAACACCCTACAGCCTTCCAGTCGCTCCTAGCCCTCATCAACAAGCACCCTGACCGCAACGATCTTGTTGTTCGTGTGGCATTCGTCCTTGGAAACCTGACGGCACGGAACGACGACTGCCGCTACTGCCTCTTCAACACTGAGGGCGCTATGGAGACACTGCAGGGGTCGATCCGGCGCTACATGGCCAAGGATCTACGGGTAAATGCCAAGCTGTGCTTTTCAATCTCCCTGATTTTATTTTTGTTGTAACCTTGCTTTTATGTACATTATGTCAGGAGAGAAGGAAACTGCTAGTCTTGCTGCTTTGGTGTCTGAGTGGCAACTGCCTTTATTCTGGGATAACACACATAATTTTATATACACACAGTACTGTACATCGATGCATGGTCATGGCTTATGTAACATGTCTGGGGTGAGAGAGCTAGGGGAGACAGAGAGAGAAGATGCAAGGGTAAATTAAACAAACATATCAGATGGGGGAAGGTAGTGGATAATCCTTGGCTGTGGGAATGAGAGAGGATGGATACAGCTGGGAACATCTGAATCATAACAGTGGTGTTTTACAAACACAATGCTTGCTTCTATTGTCATTGGATAGGGTTGCCAGTTTTCATTCTTTGGTCTGAGCTTAGGCACTGGCAGACATTATTTTGCCCATGTTTCTGTCTTCTCTTTTGCATCTGAAAGGTCCATTTTAGATTATTTTTAGCCTGAGGAGTAAGATATAATTCACGATTTCTTAAATTCCAACTTCAAACTTGACTCTAATATGCAACATTTGTTTGCACATACATTTATTTTCTCAGCCCAGGCATAGGGACATTGATGATCTAATCCATGGTACCACTTAATGGGATCTACCTTGCAAAGCAGTAAAGAGAAATATCTTATATTGATAGGAAACAGCATAGGGTCTTGTGTAATGCATAGGATAGTCTGTTTCTCCTTTTGCCACTTTTTCAAAGGCCTTACTTTGTCTGGATTTGTCCATATATCCGCCATCTCTCTGTCAGTTTATATGATATCTTAACAATCATCAGACAGATTGACTCCACAGATTCTGCAGCTCGAAGCAGACCAAGTTAAAAGTCAAATCTGTCAATGATCGAAGGTCAATCAAGTTTGTTAAGAACTTCAGTGAAACCTGTATATAGAAACCTGCTTAAGAGAAATACAAATACTGTCTTTCTAAGCAGGTGGTTTTTATGTAAAGGTTACATTAATGCAGACAATGAGGAACTTTGATCTAGGGAAACAAAAATTCAGTCATTATAGACATGTGGTCTTTCTGTATGGTTAGTTGGTAAAGCAGGTTTCACTGTATTGACATTTCTGTTTCTTGTCTTCTTTGTACCCAGGAGAGCATGACCAGCAGCGGTGAAGGCAAGGGGGAGAACAATACGGAAGATGTGCTCATCAAACTAATCCGGGTCGTGGCTAATCTTTCTATTAATCCCGACATTGGACCCCTGATTGCCTCCAACGAGACCAGTGTAGACCTCCTCATGCAAGTTCTTGGTATGATATTTCTCTCTCCCTCTCTCACTCTCATTCTCTCTCTGTCTGTCTAAATGTACATCTGTGTCTCTACGTCTCTGGTTATATCACTCTCTTTTTGGCTGTCTCCCTGTTTTCTCTCACTCCATCTCTCAGGCTCTCTCTCCCTCTCTCTTTGCAAACTCTCTCTGTCTCTCTCTCCATCTCTGTCTTAAAGGAAAATAAAAACAATAGAAACATGGTGATGTTTGAACACACACAGATTGGCAAGTTTGTATGCTTCTTTAGAAGCATGAATAACAAACAAAATGTTAATCTGACAAAAAACAAACATGTTTATCCAATCAATCAACATGTAAAGTATTATTGAGTTGAATAGATTTAATTTCAATCACTGGAAGTTAAACCTAGTCATATCTGTAACATGTACTGTTGTCTTCTCCATTCCAGAAACCAAAGATATAGGTCAGAATGAGGAGCTGGTCTTGAATGCATTGATCACCATCAACAACCTGTCCTTCTATAACACCATCAACAGCGCCATCGTAGAGAGGCAGATCCAGATTGCTAGACGTGAGTACTCTGGTCATGTGTTTGTGTTTGAAGGGCTTGATTAGATCACCACACAAACATTGTTTCTCTCAATCTCTTAACGAACACATTTGGTTATCATTTTCCTGCACGTATTCAGGCTCTAAGAATACACTTGCCATGGGTTTTCTTCCAGGAAGTATGCAATTTTGAACCTACTTTATCCAACTACGGAGTAAGATATGAAGCAAATTTATTTCTTTAGAGAAAACAATATGTGTATTTGAATATAATCAAGCCATTAATATTTGGAGTTTCCACCACCTTTCTATCATGATTGGAGACTTACAATTTTATCTTGTTTATTTGCATTTAAAACAATTTGATTTTCATGAATCTCTATACTAGTATGACTGTTATCTTTATGGTTGCTCTTTTGCAGTGCTCTTAAAACAGTTGGTGACCGACCACACAGAAGGCATGATAGAAGCTTCAAGAGTCTTTGGGAATCTTTCGAGATCCATCGATATACGCAACTTTTTGACGAGCAAAAAAGGTACACATGAATGTGGTGCTATTGTGATACCCTTAACTTTTGCTGTTGTTTGCTTGATTGTTAATATTATATGGAGTTGAGGGGGAAAAAAGTGAGAAAAATAAAAAGGGAAAAATATGTGTTAGAAGGGAAAGGGATTTTAAAGTGAAAGGGGGATGTATGTGGAGAAGAAGAAAAGTTGAGGGAAAATAGAAAGAGGATGGGGAGAAGAAGGAAGGATAGAAATAAGAAACTATTGGAAGATAAAATTAGACAAAGATCAAGTGACCATGGTAGAATTTCAAGAAGTACAATGAGAACAAATAGAAGTAGGAGAAGGAGATGATGGAGTTAAACAAAATGGGGGAAGGAGGAAAAAGAGCAAATAGAAAAAGAATTAACAACCAATCAGCTTTTCCTTCATGGTACATTCAGCTTACAACTTCTTTAACATTGTTTATTTTCAAGAAGGATACACAGTTTGTTGGATATGTGTCATATCTCATTCTTTCTGTTGCTTACTGTTCCTCTCTCAGCGGATGAGATGATGGTGACCCTGCTGGACTCGGGCAACCGGGAGTTTGTCTACACCTCCTGCGGGGTACTGATTAACCTCATGGCTGATGAGAACCGACGACCAACGCTCAAGAGAGAGGGCGGTATAAACAAGTAAGTCTCCATGGTGACACAGGCAGTAGAGCCTGAGGATCAACTCTTCCCATCTGACTGGATTAACCTTCCCAGTTCCAATGGAACATGCATGTCCAACAAACCAATGAAGGTTCCATTGCTTGTTACTGATTTATTGCAAGCAATCAGTCTACAAACTCATAGAGCTGACTGCATTTGACAGCAGTCAATTGCAGCTATGCTGGAAAGTTAATCACAGACTCAACTCTAAGTAGTATAGTCATATATACAAGGTTGATGTTGGAATGATGTTTATTGATAGGAGCATTCATTGCTGTCTATCATCTGACAGGACGACAGGACAAACTTCATGAGCTTTCAAGTGTGTCATATGATATTTAAGATCTTGAAGCTCATGTTCACAAAATAGCCATAAATCGATAATTTCCTTAACGTTTCTGTGACTCAGCTCCTTTTTTCTCTCTTTAAGTATACTTCTCTTTCTCTTCCTGAGGCATCCACTTTTTCTGGGGAGTGTTATTCACACTTAAAGAAATCTGTAATCCACCTGTATATGCGTTTGATTGATGATTTGTCCAGACTGATTGACGTCTTGCGAGACTTTGGGCGGAGCGACTGGCAGCTGGCTGGGATGGTTTGCATGACTCTGTGGAACTACAGCGAGAACATCACCAACTCAAACAAGACGTTCGGGGAGCAGGAGACCAGCGATCTCACCGAGCTTCTCGTGGACTACTTAGGTAAGCCTTGGTTGGGGGGAAATCAACAAGAAACAAGTTGTGGTTCTTGGTTATAAGTCTTATGGTCTCTCACAACACCAAAGCACGCATGGTTACCAACTGTAATGATGATAATCACACTAATTGGATTTGGTGCTTTTCTGGCACCAGTTGCCAATCATTGCTAAAAAATAACCCTGCTTCTAGCCAAGCAGCCGTAGTCAGTGCTAGAAGCTACTTGATTTGAATAGATCATAATCATAACTATTTACAACAGTTGGGTTAAAGGTAAGGGGTCGTAATGGTAAAGACTACAGGACCCGTAGTCAATGTAGTGCTGTTTTCCCATAAGCATGGATCCCATTCTTGTTTGAGTTCAGGATACATACCACAAAGGTATCATCTCAAAATTATGAAATTGTTTTAATTTAACAAAATCTGGATCCTGTGATGATGGCTGATCAGTTTTTCCATGGTTACGGCCTGTCATGTTTGTCTCGCCTGAACAAAGTTCGGTAGAGACCTAGTGATCACTTTTCCTGTTAGTCTGTTGGTCTGTTTGCCTGTTGGTGTGTTACAAAAATGTTAAAGTTTTTGTTTAACTTACTCTCATTTCTTTATTTCTGCATCAATTGTGATCAAACTAGGCACAAATGATCCTTGGGTAATACAACATGTGTGGTCATGGAGATGATGGGGTCAAAGGTCATCTAGGGGTCAAAAGGTCAAATGATATGAGGCCATGTGCATCATTTTTCTCAAAGTTCTTGTTTGACTTGCTCTCATTTCTTTATTTCTGCCTCAGTTGCGATCACATTTGGTGCAAATGATCCTTGGGTAATACCACATGTGTTTTCATGAGGCTGATGGGGTCAAAGGTCATCTAGGGGTCAAAAGGTCAAATGATTTGAGGCCATGTGTATCATTTTTCTCAAAGTTTTCGTTTGACTTGCTTTCATTTCTTTATTTCTGCATCGATTGTGATCACACTTGGTACAAATGATCATTGGGTAATACCACATGTGTCTCTTCATGAGGCTGATGGGTTCAAAGGTCATCTAGGGGTCAAAAGGTTTGAAAAAATATTCGAAAAAAAAGTTAGCACTGTTTAATCGATTGGGAAATCAGGCGAGACTCGCGGTTCGCGAACCACCTTGTTACCACTTCTTCCATTTACCTTTAATCCTCTCAATCCCATGGAAACAAAATGTGTAAGAAAGCACTAGGGGTTTGATAGCTTGGTGCTAAGAGAGTCAAGCTGTGGGTCAGTCCATGTGATTTGAGGATGGTAATCCATTGAAAATGGTATGTGATTTATTTGACCCATTGTGTGCCGTGCAAATTTATTCTCAAAGGGATTTGTGTGTTTAAGTGGTGCAAAAAAATGCACACGCGGCATGTAAAGACTTAATATTATTGATATCTGTCTGTGTAGATGAGGATGTAGCCCTGGAGGTTCCCGAGGGGTCAGACTGGGACAGCGAGACTCAGCAGCTGATGCAGTCCTACTGGCGCACAGAGTTCTGCCCCGTTGCCTCCCAGCTCCTGGACCGCGTAGAGCAGCATCACTCCGACCTCGTCCCCATCGACGCCCCCAATAATGTCTCCATGGCAACCACATGAAGGGATTGGATTGGGGGTTTAGGAGGGGGGTTTGGCTGCAACCGAGCTGTATTTGTTTTTGGTTAGTAGTCAGAGACCATGCCATGCACTGATGTTCACTTTCACTGGAGGGTAGAGATTCACCATCAGTTGCTTGGAGCAGATATTCTAAGACCTCACCCCCATCAACTGCACTACTGACATCTCCATGGTAACCATGTGAAGAGAGGGAGGGTGTGTGTGGCCCTTGACATGTATTTATTTGTGGTTGATTTACAGAGATCACATCATGCACAGTTGTTCACTTTCACTGGATTGTAGAGAGAGGTGTGATGTCCCCATCGACAGCTCACAAATGTGTCAATGGTGGCGACACAAAGGGAAGATTGTGAAGAGGGACGGGATGTATATCTCTATAGCCCTCTTTGTGTGATTGTCTTACTATGTCATGCTGCACACAGTTGTTCACTTTCACTCTGGTCCTGAAGGCGGTAGTGAGAGCAAGGTTGGCAACCATTTGGAGTGGGATGATAGTAATGGTGTGGATATCCCTGTACCTGTATGTGCAGGCAGTTACCTAGACACAGATTGGCCTGGTAGTGCATTAAGATGCTCTCTGCACTTTAGTCAAGACTTTTAGACCCAATACACCGTGGTGTAGGGATGTTTGTTGAATAGCTCCTAAGATCTGAGGAGGTAACTTACTCCCTGATATCTCATGCACATTTGCATACATTCAGATGAAGGAAACTGAACAGGTGTATCTTTTTTCGCACCTGTTACAGTCAACAGAGGTGTGTAGCACCACTATTAAATTGCTAGTGACATTAGTGTGTGCACATGGAAGTGAGCAATGATGTTGGGCACAAGTATACTCCTTAAATGTAGCGATGTCGTTATACTGATCCTGCAAGCACTGTCTTTAGAATACAATTTGTCAATACTGTATAAACTCTTACTTATTTGTAAATTTCACAAATGCATCCCTAACCATTAGAATAACAGCAAGTAAATTCATCACTCAATAGTTTGCGGTCTGATCACGGTAATAGTCTTAGAAGTATGTAGGTATGACATCTATAAGTCGTGTCATAGAAGCCATCTCTTGAAAGTAAGATTTTCCGACCGCTAATATATCCACTTGCAAACTAGTTTGTTAATTTTCTATGCCGTATATAGTACATTAATGCATGTGTGAATGTATCCATAGCAATTGTGAAAGAAAGCTCAATATTCAACACTTGGGTGACACACACTTTGTTTCATACACACCATCATCAGTCACCCAGTATTTATCCATCACGTAACACAGAAAACACAGAAAAAAACAGGAAAGCTTAGACTTTCCATGCTGCTGTGGTAAGACAGGCTTACTGTTAAATAAATGTACATTGCCAGTGGATCATATGTTCATGCATTAGGAAAGCTAGTACAGTGTATATTCAACATTCATATCAAGCTATGCACAGCCTTCAAGTCTGAGAAAGCTGCATTTTATTGGCAAAAAAGACGAGGGTATCTGTGGAAGACTTAATCGATTTCAATTGCATTATACCTATGTAAGCTTTTTCCTTTTCGTTTGATAATTTTACATAAGTGGAGAACTGCAAAGTAGTATTGCCCTGTACGCATTTTTACACTTTCGACGAACAAGGAAAGAGATTGCTTGTCATTTTGCCTAGGATGTAGTGTATATAATGGTGAAACATCACTTGACACACATATGTGTATCTAGACAGTTATGAAGACATGATAACACCTTGAACCAGCATATTGCCACAGTATTTCTAATCCCGGAGATTGTTCTCACCTCAGAAGTGTGATGTCACATGAGCATGTCATCAAGATGGCTAGCTATTTAAACCTCGGGGCAAAGGGATCCACAGGGGTCACAGGGGGACCTTCAAAGGGAACACGAGATATTAGCTGGTTAAAAGTCCCTGCTCGAGCTATGTTGTGAATGAAAAACCTGCATGCAAAGCAATGGGTGTGACAACACTAACATGGTACCCTCTTTCACCTTTGTTTCAAGTTTGCTGCTTTTTCTGTCTTTCATAATGGAAATATTTGGAATCAATATAAAGAATTCTGTACTGCCCTTGATTTGAAAGATAGTTACAGGAAAATACACAAACATGTTTCACATCATATACAGTACAAGTCCACATTTGTGATAATGGAAATGCTAAGTCATTTCCATGGTGAAGAATGCAACATTTTGGAGAATTTTGGAGAAATTCATTATACTATTGCTCCAAATTGCATTTCAAGGTTAGAATATAAAGAAGTGAGACGATTAATCATCTCTTTGTTTCTCTATGTATAGACAAAAATTGATTGCAACCTGAAATTCTCTGAAATCATGGCAGTACCAGCACAAAATGTTGTTATTCTTCTGTCTCACCTCTTGAATGTTTACTACTATATTACGCACATATTTGATAGCTATTTATCAACTGAAATGCATATTTTACTGTATATGCTCCTCATGAAATATAACCTTCATTATAACTCATACCAGTTCCAATCAGGTATTCCAGAAATTCTAGCATGATGCCAAAGATCCGATCGGATTCTGCATTCCATGAACGTGTGTGGGGTTCACCTTGATTGATATATATGTGAACTATAAAATTATCATTGGTATCCGGATATTCTTGTGAAGATATATCTCACGCATAAGTTGATTTTGTTAAATTTGACCAGCAGTAGACTGGAATATTCTCATTTCCTGTTGTTATCATTACCGTATATATAAGCTCTTGAGGATTTGTATGCATTTCTTGTGCAAAATTGCATCAATGGTGCACAAAGGATGACCTCATTTTTGTCTCGCCTGAACGAAGTTCGGCACAGACCTAGTAATCTCTTTTCCTGTTGGTCTGTTACAAAAATGTTAAAGTTTTTGTTTAACTTACTCTCATTTCTTTATTTTTGCATCATTTGTGATCACACTTGGTACAAATGGTCCTTGGGTAATACTACATGTGTCATCATGAGGCTGATAGGGTCAAAGGTCATCGAGGGGTCAAAAGGTCAAATGATATGAGGCCATGTGCATCATTTTTCTCAAAGTTTTTGTTTACTTTGCTCTCATTTCTTTATTTTTGCATCATTTGTGATCACACTTGGTACAAATGATCCTTGGGTAATGCCACATGTGTCTATATGAGAATGATGGGGTTAAAGGTCATCTAGAGGTCAAAAGGTCAAACAATATGAGGCCATGTCCATCATTTTTAAAAGGTTTTTCTTAACTAAAGGATGTTTCTTTATTTCAGGTCGGATCAAACTTGGCACAGATGTGCAGTGGCTTGTTCTTAAAGTTTTGGTTTAACTTGCTCTCAGTTTTTTTTTTATTTCTGCATTAATTGTGTTCATACTTGGTCCAAATGATCCTTGGGTAATACCGCATTTGTGTCGATGAGGTTGATGAGGTCAAAGGTCATCTAGGCACCATTTGAAATATTTGAAAAACAACTTAGCACTGTTTATTGATTGCAAAATCAGGCGAGACTCATGGTTCGCGAACCACCTTGCGAACCACCTTGATTAAGTTTGTGTTTTGATTTTTTTGGGGGTAGGATTCAGTTATGGCACTGAACATTGATCACAGCCCCCTTAGTTTGATTCATTACTTTTTGAAGCCCTTCCAAGGTCACAGAGAAATGTGTGTCATGAAAAACATGCAAATCAATCTGCCTGTCACCATCTGCTTTGTTAATTTCTCATATATTTGATGGTTTATTTTTACTGGTATCAGGTGCAAAATAATGTCATGCTGTGTATCACATGAAAGTGTGGAATTAACTGAGTCGGGACAAAGACCCTTTGAGAGCATGATAGATCAATATTGGCCTTTTTAATTAGCAACACTATTTTTATCACTTAATGCTGAAACTGGTTTCATCGAGGGCAGATTTTTTTTTTTCAAGCGATGCAACTTTCATTATTTGTTATTGTTGACATCAAAAGTTATCGCATCAAACCACACATTTGGGGTACTTGACCCAAATAGGAAGTTTGATATTGCTGGTAGCCTGGACTCTACCAATGTTGATATCCTGTGTTGTGACTAAAAGGTTTTGTTAATAGAACTGGGAAAGAATTTCTCCTGAAATTATTGGTATGTGCCTAGAGAATACCTTTTGTGGTGTATATGTCATAACAGTCTTTCTTTTTTTCGTATTTAGTCATTCTGAGGTAAACATTGTGAAAAACATTGCTATTGATTGTGTTTTGCCCCTTTCCCCTGTATTAGTGCAGTGAAGTGGACTACGCAAATGCATGGAGAAATTAAAATGGTACTTGATGGTGATATAAGTGCAGAGTGAATTGCGATTTGAAGTATTGGTGTACAAATGAATATCATAAGTTAATTTACTCAGAGCATGTGATTCAGTGCTAAATTAATTCTAGGTACACGGGTGTACGGTTTTCACATTTTCCTCACAGAATTTTCTATCCCTGTTGGTTTGCCGGGAAATAAACATTATGTTATCCTAAAAGCAAATTGAATCAAAATATCGCCACTGCTTCCTTAATGATACGCTAGGGATACAATTGCATGAATGATGCATGTGGAATATTGTCGAAATAATTCTGGTTTGTATGATGGTCGAAGATGATGTCCTTTACTTCTAATGGTTGAGTTCTTTTGGTGGAAAATAATATGTGTTGTATACATGTTAAGCTCTCATAGTACCATACATGTGCATGTGTGTAATGGAGAGGTGCAGTGGATTAGAGGTACATGTATTTGTATATTTTATATATTTATCTATATGTATGCACATGAAGATGCTGACAATGTTAAGGCCAGAATGATATGTGTGATGCATTGTATATATTCCAAGAGAGTACTGGAAAAATGTTTGTATAAAGGTACAGTGTGCAATTATTTAATAATAATTTCCCTCTCATAGACTACAGTGTGGCATTTAGTTTTTAGAATTTGGAAGTTCAGTATAGAGTTGAATAGTTGTAGAAAAGAAATTACAGTGAAACCTGTCTATGGTGGCCACCCAAGGGAAACACAAATTGTGGCCTTTATAGACAGGTGGCTGCTATAAACAGGTTCTTTAACACATGAACTCTCTCCGGGGGAATCATTTTAGTGGCCACTATAGACAGGTTGGCTGCTATAGACAGGTGGCCGCTAAGACGGGTTTGACTGTAATACATGCGTTCAACAGTATTTTTATTTTGATAAGCATGCAGTTGTTATGCCACCCTATAATTCATCTACCGGTAATCCATTGATATCAAAGTCTAAAATAAATTTAGATAAATGTAAGTAGACAAATTGGAGGAACAGATTCAAAACATTTTGGAGTAAAATTAAAATTTGCATTCAGATATTTTTAACACTGGCCCTGAAAAAATGCTCTGTTTTACAGTTACAGTTCGATATTCCGAAGGTTTGTTTATTCCGAAGGTTCGTTATTCCGAAGGTTCGTAATACCGAAACACGTAAAGTGCCTATACCTCGATGCTTGTTAGTCCAAAAACGAAAAAGGGTTTGTTAATCCGAGCATTTGTCGCGTAACGTTCGGAATAATGAACCTTCGGAATAACGAGTGCTTCCCTGTTTTACATGGTACACAAGAATATTGCACATTTTTTTTACAGTTCTCTGTTGCAGACCAATGGAGTTGCTTTATGGAGGTAAATGATCAGGATTCGGTGCAAGGAATCATCATTTTCTAACAGTCATAATATAGAATTTATCATTTGTCTGCTCTTATTCAATTCCACTTTTTGTCCTGGTTTCATTTTCCATTTAAACTTAAAAGAAAACAAAAAAACTTGAAGGGTGTTTTATGTGTCACAGAATATTATGAAAAGTGTAAAGAAGAGTTTTAAGAGAATTGTAAACGATACATTGAAAATGTAGGATGAAGTGCCCCAAGTCATAATTTCATTCTGCTCCCTAGGCATGCTGATTCCAACTGCATGTGTATTGGTTTTGTCTTTGTCTTGTATCCTTTTCTCAATTTAAGACTTTATTGTTCATGTTTGCTGGACTAGAATTGGCAGTTTGATCATATAAGCCTGATCAGGAACTATGCATGCTTAAAGCCAAACTCCCATTTTGAGACTTCCTTTTACATATTTGTTACAACATATCAGCTTTAACTTGAACTAGTGGGGTGGGAGTCGGGTCGGGTCCATAGAATTCAGATGTTTGCCCTCACGCATGTCCCAGAAATGTGTCCTTTTCTTTTGCGTAGCTTATAAGAGATAAATAACATGTGGATATTTGAGGGACAGGTTTACTAAAAATTAATTTGCTATACATATTTTGTAAGATTGTCATGTTTAGTGTGTGAGCTTGCCCATTTTCCTTTTGAGTTATATATTTCTTTCTCTTCTTTCATAGGGGGATAATTATGTTTTGCTTCTGCTGTGTATATACTTATAGTCGTGAATAAATTGTTGTGATTATCTACTGCAAATATCAGGCCGTCCGTGAATAAAACCAAATGCTAGAAAGAGGAAAGTGAATTATAGTGTGTTATCTTTATTTTGCATCGTGTGCCTGTTTTCAATTCAGTTAAATTGTTGGAAACTTTAACGTTCTATTTTCTCTCCTTTCTTTCATTTCTTTTGTCTGTACTACAACCATTTCGGTCAAATATGAGTCAGAAAAATGAAAGAAAAATGATTGATTCATTGTTTGATGTATGAAAGGGATAGTTCACCCTGAAATAATTTTGTTTCAATAACAGTACACACATGAAAGAAACATATTAGCGAAGGTTTGATGAAAATTCGTCAAAGGATAAGAAGTTATGATCTTTTAAAATTTTGATTTTGTGACGTCACATGTGAGGGTTCTCTCCCATTTGTTGAGTACAGTTGTTGTTGTTTTTTTTATGTGCATTTTCTGAAGAAAAAAAATGTGCATCCTTGTACCTGTGCATCTGATACATCATCAGAAATACATTTTTACACATATACCTGAATGAAAAAAAAAATCATTTGGTTCTCAAAAACAGAAAAAGAGAAATTTATGTAATTATATTGTACACGACATATGGGAGAGCACCTCGCACTTGACGTCACAAAGTTGAAATTCTCAAAATCTAGTAACTTTCTTTTCCATTACCGATATTTGTCAAACCTTCACTAATATGTTTCTGAAACAAAAACAAAAGACAAAAGAGATCCAATGCTTTCACATGCATCATACAAGCAAAACCTCATTTTCAATTGCAAACTGGTAACTAAAAATGGTATGATTGATATTAAAAAGAAAATATGTGAGATAATGTAGAAAAAGTATATAAACACAACAAAAAAAAAGGAAGTCCCCCCTTTTTCAAAACAGCATAACTTTTAAACAAAACAGTTTTGAGCAAAATAATTTGGCAGGAGCGTTACACTCATGATTAACTAACTTCAGTGTGAAAACGTGATTGATTTGTTAAGTCTTGCATGAGTGAGCACATAATTAATAATGGCAAATATGTCACTTTTTGAAATTCACAACAGTCGTTTTGAGGAAATTGTGATAGGACCTACAGGATTTCGACCAATTCTGTTTTTTTTTTTTTTTGGTGAATAATTAAGTGCTATATGATAATCATCAATCGTTGACTCTCTTACACATCCCCTCACACTTTTAATATATTTGAGGGCTGAATGAGCTCAATTCAAACATTTCCAGCATTCATAATTTTTTAAATGGCGAAATCCATGAAGTTTATTCAAAAAGTCAAAAAGGATTTTTCCCAGTTTCACATTTTCTAAAAACAAGAAATTATAACAGTGTCATTGTTGAGTGCTCACACTAGATAAAGAAAGCAAAATATATTATTATTTACTGTTTTGGGGCATAAAAAAATACTCCTATGACTTTTAAAATGTGGCATTTTACTTCAATGGAAGCTCATTCATGAATGACTTAATTGTGTCATACCTAGACTATTATGTGCTATTTTTCCGTGTAAACAATGGAAAAGTACTACATTTTGTACCTCGATCGCCAAGCGATATGGATATAGCTAGGGATCGGACATTGCGATTATCATGAATATCGTTATCGCCACCTACGTGTAGTCGTTGAGCGAAAAAATCGAGAAATGTACCGCGAAATAGTAAGTAAAATCCAACGTTTGTCGATTGTGTGTCAATAACTGTTATCTTTCCTTACTTTCATCTTGTGAATGTGGTTTCTTAATTTCATCACCCTTGTCCCTATCGTAAAAAAGAGACAAATTTGAAGTAAAAAGTGTCGCTTGTCGGCTGTGTTACTGTAGCCGCCTTGGACAGGGACCAGTGCCGCTCCGCCTGCACCACGGCCACGGCTAGCTTACGGAGCACAGCGCTGCGGCGCGGCAGCGGGCTGGCTCGATGAATTCCAATATTCGACTGTCTTGGTTAGTATTATGTCTACATACGATTTTATTTTATTTTTTACAATAAATAACCGATTAGAGCTCTAGTTACGATTTATTCTCAGAAATCTTAATTCTTATCCGACCCAGCTGAGGTATCGGTCTAAGCCTATTGATAGGCTTAAGCCTTAGGCTAGGTTGGATAAGATTGTGGTATTCCGAAATTCTCATAAGTTTTCTAAGTCCGCTCCTAAGTTTCTCCTCAGTTTTCTCTTATCCTTATGTAAAATTATGCAAATCATGAAGTTAAGAGGAATGGTATTCAAGAATCTGCGTAAGAAAGGATTTGTCTAAGCCGTTCATAACACACGCAATAAAAAAGAACAGCATTCATTTGCGTAGGCGCGAGTACATGATTGATGTGTGCGCACATTGCGTGACCACAAAGTTTGGACCAATCCTTGAGATGCTATGATTGTGATTGTCTGTTCATAAATGAAACATTTCCTTCCATTGCACTGGCTAATAGATGCACACTGGTCGTGGTCAAACTTTCCCTAATTTGCAATAAGAGAGTCCAAAGGATGTTCTTTAAATACCAATTTCTTGCCTCTCCTAGACCTAGGCACCTCTTAAGTTGGGGACTTCAAGTTCAGAGAATTTTGGGAGTACCACCCCTACAACTAGTCTCCGGAGCGTCCTGAGTGCTCGCCATCATTTTCCTTGCTTGATGGGTCTGACTGCTAATGTAATTGACCCATGCACAGAAATGAATTACTTGTTTCAAGTACATTTATCACATATGAATGGCTAACTGTATACATGTACAGTGTACCTGCACTATAAAAATGTTTGAAAATGTTACTTGAGCAATGATACGTATTTCCAAAAAACATGGATTAAAATGATCTTCAAACCAACCACGGACCTATTCAGGTACATGTATTCTCCATAAATGTGTGCAATAGGTTTGAGTTACGAGGTACAGAATTGCTGAAACCAACTTACACTGCTAATCTTGACTCACTTGCTCCAAAGCTCTACGCTACGCAGCCTGCTCACTGCATGAGCGGGTGGTCGCAGTTAGTCTACAACATAAAAATTCATCCAGCCATATAAATGCTCAGATCAACATTTGAGATACTCTTCAATCTGTTTTCCATGTTGGTTGATTCTTAGACAGGAATAACCGTCCCTTTTGGCCGTTTTTAAATCAACATTACATCTTTGGACGAGGGCGTTTAGAGGAGCCAGATGCAATCTCAGCGGATCCAAAAGGCTATACAGAGACTGAATTTTTGGTCTAGTTAATTATGTGCCAAAATCTGTGAAATTAAGGTGGCCAGGTTATATTTTCAAACGTAAATTCTGCTGCAATGATGTACTTTATACCGCACGATATACTGTGTACAGCACAACATTGAAACACCAATAGCATTCATGTCTATTTTCTATTTGTTGTCCAGGTTGGTTTCTGTACCAGAATGGGTAATATTGGTGGGCAGGCTATATTTTCGTACAGAACAGTGCTGCCTCAGTGCCTCTGTTTCACATCCTCACTCTACACATTAGGGTCTACAAGTGCAAAATATTGCAATAACAGTCGCAATCTTTCAAAAACACAGCCAAGGTTACGACCGGTCACGACAGCCAAAAAATTCAAAATTTGTAATAATGGGGCCATTCTCATTGGGCTTAAAAAATCGAGAAGTTAGAAAAATCGTTAAGTTAGGGTGAAAGTTGCCTAGCATACAGTGTAAGTACCAACAGCCGTCCGAAACTTTGCATGAAAAATCACAACTCAGAGTGTGATTTTTCTAACTTTGCACCAAAACTTCGCAATTATTTGTAATGAGAATGCTCACAGCAGAAAAATCTTGATTTTACTCATGTGATGTCCGGCGTCTGCTCTTCCAGAAATGCGCGATCGAGCTAGCTGCTATGTATATGCTGCAGTACTTCATACATTACAGGCTTGGCTACTGTCATATCGGATGCGGAGCGTCGTACTAGTACTACTTCTTCTTCTACTGTGAACTGTTTTATTTATCTATCAACATCAAAACAAAACTGTATGGGCTGTAGCTGCACTCACTAAACTAGATCAATTCAGTAATAACTTTTCATGAGTTTCTCTTGATACAGCATGTAGGTTGGACCTTCATGTAATAACATCAATGTATCTTCCTACTGCACTCAAGATTATTTGAAAAGATACCATGGAGTGAAATGTAGTACATTGTAAATCATGGACTTGCTCTTGAGCTTTTATAGATCTCCTTTGAAGACTTTCATTTACCGGTGGTCCTCTTAAGATCTAGTACTTTTTTTATGGGAGCTATAGCCGATTGCTCGCTATACCAGTACATGATCAAAACATACAAAAAAAATGCATATCTGGGACTACACAAACAATAACATATTTACTGCTAGTACTGTAATCTTTTAATGACTTTGCAAGCATTCTAACCTGAATTCACTAGCTAACAATTCACCAAAATATCTGACAGCACAGTTGAAAATGTAAATAAATGACACTTCCATAGTCTCCGTTTACCGACAAATGAAGCAGCGGGGAGGCTCAGTTACCTGGTCACGCCTGCCGGCATGACCATGTGTAAGCAATGAATGATTATTGAACGCAATCTTCATGCATGCGCGGCTGGTCGTACACTCGCGGTGTCACATAGAGGCTATTGTTTGCCATGTGCGTGCTTGACTGTGTTGATGGTTGGGCGTGGGGTGTGCAGTATGTGCAGTACCGCTCGCACGCCACGTACATGTAATGTCGACTTATGCATGTGTGGTCGTGTGTGTGTGTGTGTGTGGATTCTTTCACGGTGTGTGTGATCAGTGTTAACGGCGGAAAGAAAATTGATTGTGCTGTTGTTGCGTTTCCCTCGCTGGGCGACATGGCTGAAGGGAGTGCTCGTAATAACGGGGTCAATTTTCTTTCTTTTTCTTTATTCATGGGCTGGGAATTTGTCTCGCTATAGCAGAAATTTCGCTATAGCCGATCCCATTATATGAAGACAGAATACACGGAGGTCTATGGAAGAAAAATCGGGACCCAAGAAATTTCCTCGTAATAAGAGGGTTCTCGCTATACCCGTGCTCATTATAACGGGGTTCCCCTGTATGTGCAAATAATACTTCGGTTGATTGACACTTGAAAAGTCCTCTTCAAGTACTTTTTTCTGCAGCAGGCTTATTCAGTACTTTCACAACATTGAGTCATACTGTTGAGTGCTTACAACATGTTTTGTATAGTACATGTATGTACCTGCAAATGTGCACGTAGGCACAAGTTCATTGTTTGTGCTTGAGTAAGCTTGCACAGCCCTGTAGAAGTTATCCTCCATTTGACTTGATGGATGTTTAATCCCACTCAAGTACATCCTGCTTGAAAGGGTCCTAATGAGCTTTTCTTAAATAGGAAGTATATTTTAAGACATGCATTTGTGTAACCTTTCCACAGATGTGGAATGAAAGACATTTTTAGTGAATCAATGATCTAAATGCATTAAGAAATGAAATATATGGTCATGTGTTACATTTTTTTGTGGTCATTTTTTATGCTTCATGGACCATCATAATTTGTTGGTTATGCTTTTCATCTTGCATTGTTCACCCATGCACCACACTCAATGCTCTACACTTCATGATTCCATTGTTTGATGTGTTTCTAACTTCCTGTGTGTTAGATACAGCCCAATGCACAATCACCATCTCCATTGTGACTTCAGTGTAACCCAACAGACGTTTGTTTGTCTTCTTTATGAGCTTTATTTTTGTGCAGTGAAGGGATTAGGGACTGGTGGTTTCAATTTTTATCCCTATAGTTTTGTGTTTTGTGATTTACCCGTTAAATCTTAAGATTTGGTAATATTTTGTGTGCCCTTTATGCTTAAGTAAAGGTTGTACTGTATCTCTCTTGCAGCCTAAATTAAGTTCTTTGAAATGCTCCATGAATCACAAAGGCAATGTAGGTCTTGTTGGTGAGTTGTGTAGCCTTGTAGGATTAAAATGGTGCTTTCAAAATGCATGTACTCCTCAGGCTAAGCTTCTCTTTATGTCAATATCAGTATGATATTGAGAAAGGATCTCAAAAGTAATATGGTACACCACATTTCAAGAAAGGCCAGACTCACTGAAGCATTTAGAAAGAAGTTCTCTCTTGGTAAACATGCACTTTAATTTCATTGTATAATAGTTTTAAACCATAACTGCTTGATATTACATTGTATGAATTATGACAGGCTGTAATGCTACTTGTATGTTCACATACACTTTATGTGTATGTATATGAATGACCTGGCAAGACCAAATTTCACTCATGAAACATTTGGATCAATGCACAATGTAAGTATGTCAATGCATGTTTGTTAGCAATCTATTAAATCCAGTGGCCTTTAATAACTACCAGTAGACATGGATATGATATGTTTTTAGCTATCATTTAACTTTGTTCTTTCTCTCTTTCATGGCTTTTTCTTTTGAGGGGGAGGGAGGACCCCATTTACTCTGGGTTAGATTGTTTGTTCTGATCGTGATTGCTGTGTACTTTAGACTAGAGCTAAAATGGCTAACTGATTTGTAAATATGCTCTCTTGTTTTGCATGTTCATTTCAGCAACTCATCGTGATGCAGCACTGTACATGTGACGGTCTCACAGACTAACTTCTAGCGGATGAAGGAGTGTTATATCCAAAACAAGTAGAGACTCGTAATTGTAATTTGACAAGCTGCCACTCTCTGTTCTTACTGAAAAATGGAGGAGGGGCGAGGCTCCGATGCAGAGCTACGGTGGCTGTTCAGCCGGCTTGCGACCAGAGACCCCAACGAGCGAGGCCAAGCAATGGCAGAGATTGAGGTAGTCAGCGATGAGCTGACAGTGAACGGCACACCCAATGGGACGGGGGATGGGATCCAGATCAGAGCTGGGGATTGTCACAGCGGCCGGGATGGGGATGGAGCTCTCATTGACTCTGTGGTGGGCAAAAATGTGGCTGCTACCCGCTTCTTGGCGACCGTGCTGAGACTTGCCATCCAGTGTCCATTCAGCGATGTTCGAGACCGCTGTAAGGGGGTACTTCAGAGAATAAAGGTGAGTAAAATCCATTTGCAGTGCTGCAGCAACTCTACTTACCAGGGCTAGGTTGGGTATTAATAAGCAAACACTTTTAAAGATCATCCATGAAATTGTACTTTATAGCTACTGAAACTGTACTCTTTACCATTCTTTTATTTTTTGGCTTTTTACATTTTGAATGTTGAAATGCAGATTTTGGGGCAGGTCATTTGAACAAAAAGGTTTGTACGTGTACCTGCAAAACCATAGACTGTCAATATCACTTTAAACATCACAATCTAAATGACTCAATGAGATTTTAAATCACGCTGTGTGCAGGGATGATTAGAAGAGCAAGTAGAAGCTTTTATCATTGTCTCCAACTTTCATTTCGTTATCTTGTATGAAAACAAGTTAGAGTCTGAGGTCTAGGCAAACCACAAAGAATTCTACATTATGTTATGTTTCATGCTGTTCTGGTGCTTCATGCAATGTGTGAAAGAATTCAGTTTGTGTGCAAAAAAGAGATACTACGTTCCCCATCAGTTGTAAACTTGCACTACATGTACCTGTACATTTGTGTATGTACTGTAACTGGCATGTTCTAGACATTTGATATAAAATATCATACTCAGGCTTTCTCGGCATTCAGATTCCTGTGTAAACTGCTATTTTTTCTGGCTCCAATATTCCAAGTGGAATAATCACCAGTTAATATGGTTTTGTGCACTCTGGTGCTGGTAAAATTTTACTGCTTTGAAACTTGATGTATTTCTCTTATTTTTCATGAAAACTTTTACATTCCTGTCAGTTTTGTATAATGCATTGTATGTTTGGTGTGTATAATTTGCATTGTGATTATGAAAATTTGTACAGGTACAGTAACTGTACAAATGATCTGTTAAGTTTGTTGACCTACGTACATTGTACAGCATCTGGTATTAAGACATTTATGTATTGTACAAGTGTACAGTAAATGTTCCTTTTTCTCTAACTCTTGACACATTTGCACAATACAGAGTACATATTGGAAATGTGTAATGTTCAGTACTCACATACTTTGCATGTACTGTCCAATGATGGAAGGTAATTCTTAAGTTTTCATGTTTCAATGTAACGAAGTACAGTACAGCTACATTGTGGATACAAAGATGCCTTGTGTTCATAATGTTACAGGGGCTTACCTTGTATGTTGCGAGGCACCAGACTTAAATCCAGTGTATGTCATAAAATCAATGAATTTGCCGGGTGTGTATGCTCTGATCTCAGTGACAGTGTTCTCCCCTTTATTATTGTTCATTCAGTATCTCCCCTACCTCTCTTTCCATTGTCACCTTGTCTAGCCTATTTGTCCAAAGTATATACTGCCCCTTTCTTTGTCATACCTTTTGTTAGTCCTACAGAGCTCAGTATGCTATTGTCCTGCAACTTCTACTTTCCTCACTACTAAAGCAATCTAAAACACAATGGTACAGGCAATAAATACAGGCAGGTACAGCATCATGAGGTCTTTCATCTTACTGAGCAGATTTTATGGTAAATTTATATTGTTGGCAGGTCATTTTCTGGAGAGCATCGTTATACTCTACTAGACTTGGTACTTTTTACGTGACTTAGTGTTATATGTGCTCTACATGTACATGTACATGTACAGTTTTACTGATGCATGTCAGCCCTCTGGTAATGCAACTACATGTACAAGAACAACTTTTCCTTTTAAAAAGTCTCTTTTCTATTTGTGGTACACACAGGTACTTACAATGTACAGGTTCCTTCAACTTAAAGGGTTATGAAATTAGAAAAATAAGTTCCCACTAATCTATGTAAAGTTATCCACTAAAAAAGAATTTCACATTTGTTTGCCACAATAAAGTCTCATTTTGACGAAAACTTGAAAAAAAAACACACCTCAATGTGACATCAGAAAAGTCAGTGCCGAGTCGAATGCATACAAAATCTCATAAAGGACTCTGCTGTTAAACTTAGATTATTTTTGTAATTTAGTAACCCTTTAATGAAGTCTTAATGACCAAATGACTGTTTTGTCATGTTTATTCAAATCTATAAAGCATACATGAACATTTTGTATGCAATAAAAGTTAGTTCTTTGAAAAAGAATTCTGTGTAGGGGTAGAGGGGGGAGGAGTATAATTAATTGTACATTTTCATTTTAATAAACAAGGGGCCCACTATACATGCTTTGTGAGGTACATGTAGTATTAAAGGGCATACTGTACTGGGAAGGCAAAAAAGCCTTCAAAATGTAATTGTTAGCAATCTTCTTGCTAATGGTCTTAAATTCATGTATTGCCTATTTTAGAAGCTTGCTGAAAGTTATTTGCCTCAAATGATCCACATATGGAGTAATTAATAATTAATGATTAAATCCTCAAAATGTTCGGCCCGATCATTTTGAGGATTTGTGATTCAATCATTCATTACTCCAAATGTAGATCATTTGAGGGCAAATAACTTTCAGCAAGCTTCTAAAATAGACAATACATGAATTTAAGACCATTGGCAAGAAGATTGCTAACAATTACATTTTGAAGGTTTTTTGCCTTCCCAGTACAGTATATGCCCTTTAATGTTTGTTGGTATTCAATGTGATGTCAATATCCAAAGAAGTTACGCTTCCATGGCGTACATATTATGTATTTCATTTTCAGGACATTGTATTCATGCGTTGTGTGCACAAACACACACCCACTGCCCACTTTACATAAGATGCCAGTGACCCCGGGTCTTCCAGTACATTGTACATTGTATACAATGTGCACTTCAACTACCACGTGCGTGCATACAGTATGCATTTATGTTATTTTGCATGTGGTACATACGACTGTCCACAGGGGACTTACAAATTTACGTACACGTGCACAATCAGCCTGGATCTGATTGGCTCTGGTGGTATGGCATGTCCCTATGGAAGTTTCCATTCCATGAAACGACGTACATTCAAACCAGATATGGTCATGCTCCATTTGTATAATATTTTACAAGTTACGGTATGTTTTGTGACATGAATGCACATTTACAATTCTTGTTCATGTGTGTATTATGTATGCATACTGTGCACATGTGAGATATGTTGGTGATGTAGAAATTACAAAGTATTTGAGTGTAGAATGTTGATGTGCCTTTTCAATACTGGAAGTGTACATGAACTTGAGCACCATACACTCCAGCTCAAAGGAATTGGCATAGGAAAAGGGAAAGGGAAGAAAAGAAAAGGAGCCGCAGTTTTAAACCGCGGTATATTTTGTCCAGTTCAGCATGAAACAAAGCATTGATGTTTCAGGCTGAACTGGACAAACTATACCACGGTTCAAAACTGCGGCTCCTTCCTTTTCCTCTATTTCCCTTTCCCTATGCCAATTCCTTTGAGCTGTAGTGTACCTGTACATGTACATGTAGGTACCTTACATTGCGAGACAAATGATTATCAGTAGCCATTTATCTGCAATGAGTAACATATTTACATGTAGCATGTAGGTAAAATGTTCAGATTTTTATTGCCTATAAAACAGTTGTTCTGTACAGTGTATATGGGGTAAATGTCCGTGTTCATACTGTCCATGTTGAATTCAACATTGAAAAATAGAGTAAATGATGTTTTTGGTTAATATGCAATGTACTGTACCAATGTACCTGTTTGCAACATACTGCACATTCGCTTCTGTCTATGTAATGCACTGTACATTTATATATAATACATGTACATGCTCATTAAAAATGGTACTAGTACACTGTATGATGTAAGAAACAACATGAAATGCGGGGCCTGTTATGTAAACTTTGTTTTAAGTACCAGTACATTTACATACATAGAGTATGTAATTGGAGAGTGTCAAGGTACTTGAATGATGTACAATGTACATGTACATGTGTGCAAAGGTATAATACATTCCACAAGCACTTTAAAGACAGGGTAGCCCTGTGGCAGGTATACAAATAACTTAAAAAAAAAAAAAAAACAGAAAGTGGTAGAAAAAAAAATACTGTACAAGAACTTCCTTCCCAATACCAGAAGTGGAAACTGACTTAAACGCAACATGTAAAGCGATTGCTAGATTTCTAGGAGGTTTTGAACTGTCCAAAACCTTCCTTATTCTTTCAGCCAAGAAATTGGAGACCGCTGCCCATACCACAGTACATTCATACGTACATTCAATGTGAATGTCCGCTGCGTGATACTGTACATCACACACTGACAGGGGCAGTAAGATTACAAATGCAGGCAATGGTTGGGGCATTTCAAATTGTCCAAAACCTTCCTGTTCTTTCAGCCAAGAAATTGGAGACCGCGCTGCCCATACCACAGTGCATTCATGTACATTCAATGTAAATGTCCGCTGCCTGATACATCACACACTGACAGGGGCAGTAAGATGATAAATGCAGGCAATGGTTGGGTCATTTCAAATTGTCCAAAACCTTCCTGTTCTTTCAGCCAAGAAATTGGAGACCGCTGCCCATACCACAGTGCATTCATACATGTACATTCAATGTAAATGTCCGCTGCCTGATACATCACACACCGACAGGGGCAGTGTATTATACCTCTGCACACACATACATTGTACAACATTCAAGTACCTTAACACTCTCCAATTACAATTAGTTTTTCACTTCGTCTGAATAAGATTTCATACACGTTATGGTCATGATGTACTATTGATTCCTGATTTCATACATTTACCTACACTGTACATGTACAGTATGCATGCGATTGCATCATTATTTCCATTTTAATGTTGCACATCAATTGTTAACTTCATGTTCTTCTACAGCAAATACTGTATACAGTACGTGCTTCATGTATATGGATCATTGGAACTACTGATTGATCATGTACAGTGTTTAATTGATACAAATGATTTGTAATACCGTCATCACACTATACACCTGTACATGTACATGTTGTGTTCCAATGTCTTTACTGGGTGAGTACTTTATCATGTGTTATGTGTATACATGCACTGTACATGTCAGAACGATGTGTACTAATTGTACTTGTACAACATTTTGAAGAGACACATTTGTTGATTACTTTACTATCACATCATGTGATCTTGGCCGAGTGTCAAAACGGTCCCCAAGCTCCTTATTACAATGTGTGGTACATGTGCTGTTGACATCAACACATCAATTATTGATCTCACCAAGACTCCTTGACGGCTATGTGGTCTTCCTCTGTGTATAGAGATGTAGAGAATTTGCGGGTTGTTTCTTGTTGGGAAGATTGCCAGTAAGACGTCACAGCATTATTTACTACTGTAGTTCAAGATCTTTCACCTGCTCTTGAAATAGTCTTATCGTAAAGACTGTGTTTCCCTTCTTTTTCACAAACTCTAAAGTACCACTTTACTGTTGCACTTTACCATGTACATGTACCATAGATTTTACAATAGCGATCCCTATCATAGATTAATGTGACTCACAAGTCTCCCGCATAGCAAATATTAAAAAATATTACATTTTGTCACATCCACTTTGCATTAATTTTAATCATTTCGTATTGGAGTTCTTACTACATGTTTGTACTAGGAGATTTTGTTCATGACCATTCTTCCTTCATGAACTTGGATACACACATTTATTGCCAAGAAGTGGCATACCAGCATGCTGTACATACTTTTATTGCAGTGTAACATGTACCATTTTCAGTAAATTGAGTAAGTTGCATGCCACGAAAAACAGTGGCGCGAGCATTGGGATCCAAACAACTTCATGTACATGTAAACATCCATGGCAATGCCAATATGTACTATGTTCTACGTGGACAGTACTTTGTACATGTCGGTATTTGTATCTGAAAATCATTGGTCCATGTAGTTTGATTGATGAAAATAACATGGGCTGAGTTTATAAACTACACCATGTGTAGGTTCAATGGCTGACACAAGGAAAATCATGAATATTCAAAAGGACACACCTCCACCATACCCCCTATTTCAACCAATCAGAGACCCCTGGCTGATAGAGCAGTAGGATATTGCATCAGGTGATGTGAGTTGTGTGTACAGGTACAACTGTATGCTGTACATGCATGTGTGTGTGTGTATTGACTTTGTGCGCTTAGTGTGTCTACTGTGTGTGTATTTTGTGTGAATTGGCAGTAGGGCTGGCACACATAATAGAATGTGTGTGTGATGTGCATAGAGATATCTCCTCTTTGTGCGCTTGTGAGTGTGTGTTGCATGTGTGTGTGTGTGTGTGTGTGTGTGCGTGTGTGTAGCACTGGGAGGTAAAGCCAAGTGAGGTATTCATGAATATTCATACCCATTCTGGGCAGCTGTTCTGAGAGTGATGCAATATCCTGCACTTGTTTCTGCATTCATGGATCTCTCCCCACACTAGAGCTGTGAGCAGACCGGTTCTGACGAGTTATTCACCTACACATGCAGGCATTTAATGGGCGCGTGCACAGCATTATTGTATTGATAATACTGGTAGATGATGATCATTGGCTGAGGAGAAGGATTGCATAAGACAAAATACAACCCAGGACAAGGTTGATGGAATCACAACATCAACAGCAGGACGGCCAAATGCTGGGTATTGCAAACTGCTACCAGTCTCCTGGACGTACCGGCAGTGGCGCGGTGGATGGTTATGAATTAAGTGATTGCTCGGAGCAGGACGATCTCAAGGAGGAAGAGGACACGATGGGGAAGCAGTGTTGTGCGAGTTGTATGGAGAATGAGATGCATCTCGGTCAGGCTGACGGGCAGGGCAGAAATGAGGAGGAGGAGGAGGAGGTGGAGGGGGATGAGAGAGGTGCTGGTGGTGATGGGAATGGTGGGGGTGATGGTCTGATGATGACAACCTCCAAGCAGAACCAGCCGGCAGGAAAGCGCTGCCTGTCGCAAACCACGCAGGTTAGTTGATGGATTGGGGTACCCTCCGGAAACAAGTTTATCAAACTTTGTAGTCTTTGGCTTGCTGCCCACTAGGTCGAGGAATGTGATTCCTTGTTTATAAATTCATATCAAAAGTTTGTGTGTAGGACCCAGTGGATGATAACCCCTGGGTCCTCTTGCCTAAAAGTTACCATTAATAGTAATTCTGTCATCAATGGTAAGTACACTGTCAATCATGTTCAAGGTTTCCATAGAAATTGCCATTGATAACAAAGTTACCATCAATTGTAAGTTTTATGCAATAGGGCCCAGGTTGGTGTTGATTTTTGAAAGTTTTGTGAACCTTGCGAATGTTTATGCAATGTGTTTTTGTCATCTTTCTAATTGCAAGTATGATATCTCAAAACCAATGTACAGGGTTAAATGAAAGAAATGCCATGTAGAGTGTTCACATTGTACAACACTTGATAAGGCTTGTTCAAACATACATACAGTATACACATACAGTATTTGTTTAATGAAATAACATGAACTTTATGGTACAGGGGTAGTAGTGGAAGTGGTACCAGGCAGTAATCATGACAGAACCCTCTCTGCCATCACCACATGGTACACATTTTGTTTGATTTCAATGATGTCATCATTTTGAGATGATTCCATCCTGGTATCCTGAAGTCAAACAGGAATGGGACCTGCCACGGTCATGGCAGAACAGCACTCCATTGATCGTGGGTTCCATCATCTTAGTCTTCACCATAGTCACAGGCCCTTCCCTTGAGTGTTGTACAATGTTACAATCACATTGCTCCTTACTTTTGGTGCATGTATATGTACTGCAGCTCAAAGGAATTGGCATTGGGAAAGGGAAGGAGCCTCAGTTTTAAACCACTGTATATTTTGTCCAGTTCAGCAGGAAACACGATGCTTTAGCCTAAAAAGCATTATGTTTCATGGTGAACTGGACAAAGTTTACCACGGTTTCAATCTGCGGCTCCTTCCCTTTCATCCCTTTCCCTATGCCAATTCCTTTGAGCTGGAATGTATATAAACATATACATTTGTATGTATTTCATTTCCTGTTCCTGTTTAGAATCAGTAACCAGGATCTGTAGGCAGCCATCATGGTCATCCAATTCTCAGAATAAGTTTTATCAAGAAAAAATCTGTAATTTGTTCTACTAAAAAATAGAATGTCAGGAAATAGTCATTGTATTACAATGAATGTGAATAAGAAGAATGAAATTATGATGTATTTTATATTTTGTCTGTCACATTGAATTGTTCATTTACTGTGTGTATGGGTTTGTTTTGTAAGGAACAGCTCTCTGAATGAAAGGTGTCCTAAAAACTGATGAGACAACCCTGGATTAAGATGGATGCATATTATAACATTATTCTTACGTTCAGTTTTTTTTGTGAAGAACCTAGACCCCATTTACACCAAGCTAAAAGGCAGGCCTCGGGGCGGCTCGAGGCCGGCCTAAATGCTGTGTAAATGGAAAGGAGGCCTCGGGCCGGCCTAAATGCGGTGTAAAAGGTGCGGCAAGGTTAAGAAAGGAGGCCTCAAATCGGGGCCGGCCTCGGGCCTCCTTTGCATTTACACCAAGCTTCGGGCCGGCCCAAGGCCGGCCTAAAAGCTTGGTGTAAATGCACACAATTGAGGGCCTCGGGCCGGCCTTTTGGTGTAAATCGGGCCCTACTCTTCATTGTTTCCTTTTTCTTCTTTAATATGCTTTTCACACTAGCACACGTTCATGTTTCTCACCCTCTTTCCATGTCCTTTGTTGTTGGTCCTCTGTCCTTCAGTGACAAGCTCTGGCAAAACCCTAAACTTGTTGGTAAAATTTAAAGAAATTATTTTGACGAATTGAATTATCTAGCCCTTTCTCTTTCATTTGATACCAGTTCTGCAATAATGTGGTACAAATTAAAAGTTATGATTGCTTTACATATTTTTTCTTTCACTAAAACTTAGAAGTAATAAAGTCTTCAAGTGCTGTAGCTAATTGTAGCAAAAACATACATATCAAAGTTTGTGGTTTTGACAGAGTGGTTCTCTTCTGGTAAAGTGGCCAGGATTGTAGACTATATAGATACATGTAGATAGGAGTCATTAGAGTCCACCAAGCTTACCTTGACCATAACCTCTCTTTAATATCAGCTTAACCATTGTTTCAGTTTCCTCAAACATGGGTCTTGTGATGATGGTTAATCAATCAGACTTGGGTTTGATGAACTTCACCTGTGGACAGGAAGTTACACATCCAAGAAGTGAAGTACAAGTGTTTTATTGCTGAAGCATAGTAAAATAGCTACATGTACAGGTATACCGTGTACATGTACTGTACAATACAGTCTGGATACTGGATAGTTGGATTCTGGAAAAACATTGTTATGAGGTACAATGTAAATGTTGGTAGATTAATACTGTACATGAAGGTCCATATTCAAAATAACTCATCTAATGCTGTCACAAAATCATTGATTTTTATCACAGGATGATTTCAATTATATGCTATAATTATTATGAGGACAGACTCAATATGCCATGTTGATTCCAAGGGCAAAATGAATTATTGAATCGTAAAAATGTTTCGTTTTATTTTATTTGACGTCCATTAATACACTGTTCTTTACATTACTTACTGTATGTACAACTACATGTAGTAGGTCTATGAATTCATGTACAGTATGAATTCTCACATAAACACTACATGTAGTATATGAGCGCAATGTGTGTTGATTGGAGTGAGATATGGAAAATGGGTGGGGCAAATTTGAAAGTGATTCAAAATAACAACTCAGCAGTATGTGCACACAGTACAGCAATGTTGGCGAAAAAAGAGATGGGTTATCAAAGGAGAACATTTCATCAATGTGGGTTATCATTACAAGGAGGAGTCAGTTGTTCTAGAAAGCTGGGTAAACTGGGTTGTGGACAAGGTCATTCACAGACTTGAATGCTGTCTTGACCTACACGTGTACATGTAATACTTTGAGTTTTAATGCATTTGTAGGCTTACATGTGTATGTACATGTACGAATCATTGTACTTCAGTAGAAATGTTGCATGATGGGAGATTCCATAAATGAGGGTGCTACAGTACAGTCATGTAGTTTCAAACATTTTTTTTTTTGTGGTGTCTGTCCCTTAATGCAAGGAATTCTGATTACATGTATATACTATACATTGCACATTCTTCATAACCCAAAACAAAAATGGGATACCGGTATGTAGAAAGATAAAACTGATCATAAAATATACACTGTACAGTATGTACAGGTATCCTCCATACCTACAGGGGACATGGGCAATGCCTCAAACTGGCATCGTATTTGTTAGTCATTCGCTCTAATACATTGTCAGTCCACCTGAACCCCCTTTGACTTCAATTGTGGTTTAGGTAACAATTTGATGACAATCTCCATTGAAATCAGAGCAGTTTTCTTTTATACAGCTCTCTGAAATGTGATTTTTGTTTACCTCTGTATATCTACAGATATATATACTAGATCAACATTTTTCTGGAAGTATTTTCTTTGTTAAGCAAACAAATCAAACTTATTCATTTGTCCCCACCCTTTTTGCATAAATAGCCGATCAATGTGTTTTCAAACATGTGCTATGCTCTGAAGAGTGTAAACGTCACAGTCATGTGACTGACTGGTAATTAATCCATTTTGCAAAGAGACGGCTATCACTGTACCATGATTGAGAATAGCGTACGTGTTCTGGCGCACATTTCTGTGTCAATCTTTCTGTCATTCATTAATTTGTTCTTCGGCGTGCTATCCATCATAGACGGTGTAGTAGGTCACCATGCACATCAGTCAGTCATCACTCTCATTCCTCTCTAGGGTAGCTTTCAGACGGAGCTGAACTACGGCATTATGGCCTTGTCCTCACATACATGTACATGTACACTGTAATGTACACATGTACATGTATACATACGTGTACTATCTTGTAAGAACATCAACCGGCCAGCAGCGCATTAAATTCTACCGATTATAAACACAGAAGTTGTGTTTCTACATGAATACATGAACATGTAATTATAAAAACTTTTTTGCAGTGTGAACATGCTAATTGTAGATGTACATAATACTCAAATGATATGTTTTCATGTTGAAATGTTTACATGAATTTTGCACAGTATACAGCATTTGCTATGCACATGAATTTGCTGTACACATGAGCACCCAAATTAAAATGAACCATTAAAGTCAAGAAAATTAAATTGGGCCAATTTCTGCTAAAAAGCTTTGAGAGGACCACTGGGCATTACAAAACTAATGCTTAGTTGGTTTGGTACTTGAATTGGACGTCAATCATACTGTTGTGGGGTCTGATACAGTATGTTTCTGTTATTTCAGAACAATGCAGTTAATAAATACGGCGAGCGGATCACCGGTTATCTTGTTGTTAGCGTGTGCCACTTTTTTGCATGTTCGCTAGATCAATACATGTACATGTACGTTATTATTGTACATAAGCGATTGATTGCACAGCTGAAACGATAGTGCGGTGCGCACACAAACAATTTTTGAGATTTTCTTTGCTGGCTGCAATATATTGCAATTCCAATCCATTAGAGTAACGGTAGGTGGTATCATTGTCAGAACTGCGCTGACAGAACTATTGAAATGTGAAATTAAAAATGATTCCCTAGCAATGTACAAACTCAGGATCTCAAACTTGTTTTGGATGTTTATTTGAGATCTACAGGTTTATATCTTTGATGTGCCCGGTGGGACCCTTTGAAAGACATGTAGGAAACCCCTTTGTTAAAAGTTAGTATGGCATACACTGCATGTACACAAAAATAATTGCTTTTATTTTTACCAGGTGTACTGAAAAAGTAATATTGGGACATCTGCAATTCTGCAATGATATTTGCTCTGTAAATTATATATTTTTTATTGTGTTCATACATATAATAGCATTTAAAATGTGTGTGTAAACTACATGTACATACGCATACGAGACAGCTGAATGCATAGTTTTCAATGTTGATCAAGGTCTAGTCACAGTCCATTACTCACTTCTATAGACCACAAATCATACTGAGGTAAACATATGTAAACATACAAGGGGCCTATGTAATTAAGGACAGGGTGGCCTATTTGCAAAAGTCATGAAACTCAGCAATAACACATGTGTACAGGTACATGTAGAGCATGTAACATCATATTCACAGCAAACCTTGCTGAAGGCATGTTTTCATGTTTATGTGGAGTACCATCTTGCTTGCCATTACATTTTCCTATATGAATTCTGTCAAATGTGATTTCTGTATATGTGCATGTGGGTGAGTTTGTTATTATAATATGCTGTGAAAAATAACTCCAGAAATACAGCCATGTATTTTTATTGTTCATCAAGGGCAATACAGTAGAATAAAATCACCTGCACTGCTCTGGACTCATGAATACCAACAAGCTAGAGAATGGAAATCCATGGTTATTGATTGCTATGTGTTAAACCCTTCTGTACATGTAATGATGTCACTGCCTGCAAGTTGTTGCCTGAATTATGTGGGTGACAGTACTGTACATCTTGTGAATGAAACATGTACACGAAGTGTTACTGTGTACCTACCTGTCCATGCAATACCGGTAAGAAAACCAAGAAATGTACATTGTATTTTGAAATGTTGTAATATTGTCATACATGTACATGTAATATGCTTGCTTTTTTTCTTTGGATGTGTTTCATAAAAGAAATGAAGGTGTATTGTGTACCTACGTATGTAATAAGAAAACTGAGAAGACTATGATGGTTTTTATTGTTGTACTACCTGTAACATGTTTGCTTTCTTCTTCCAATGTAACTTTTTGTTTTTTGTATTATAATTCTTGTTTATTGAATCAGTGATGCTTTCCGTTGTAACTCTGTATATCTCACCCTGCATCTAGCATTGATTAAGCTGTGACTTCGGCTTTGTATATTTATATCCCTATATTGTTTCTGAATGACTAATAAAGTTATCTTGAAAAAAAAATGAGATGAAAGTGTCACTAATGATAATATTTTCCAGTAATGATATTTAATTTTCCATCTGTTTTCTTCTTGTTGTTTGGCAGGACCAGGGTGGGAAAGTCCCCCGACAGTGCGGCACAGGGCCAAGCTCATTCATACCAAATTCACAGGTAAGAACAAGTTCCTTCTTGGAGACTCCATGCAATGAAGATATGAAGAAAATGGGATGATAAACAATTGTTTCTCAAGCAAAGAAAAAGTTACCTAGGGGCTCAGGACAGTTAAGCCCTTCCAATAAGAAAAAGAGACCCTGTGAATGATAACAAAAAAGCTGTTAGAACAACATTTTTTTAATCATAGGGTGTAATATAAAACATACGTTTTTCATGGTATTAATTCGTGAGATTAGGCTTGAAAAGTAGCTTACCATGAATTTATTTTAAATTTCACCTGAATTCAAGACTTAAAATGGTTCAGTAGAGCACCTAAACTTGCCTTTATTAATGGATTAAGAGCGAAGAGGCAGTTTAGTTACATGTCGATAATGACGTAAATAATGCATCTATAGTGTATGCATTACGTGGTTTATCTGAGCATGACATTGGTTGCTCCCTTACTATACCATTAAGAGCAGTAATGGTTGCCAGCAATCAAGTTTTATCTCACTGCTGACAATATGTCGCTATTTCTTGTTTTCATCAGTATAACACACATATCATTATAGAGCACAAGTTTGGCTGGCAGGAAAAGCAACAGAACCATAATGAAATCAATTGTACAGTGTAGAGTTGACCACAAAGCATTTATTTTTATACAAAGTTCCTGATTTATGCATGTCCAGGCATCAAGGACCCACATTATCCCAACAAACATAACCAGGGTCGTCACACTCACAATGACAAGCAAGAGAGTTCCTCTACCTTCTATATTCTCACACATCATATTACTAGGTAGCCTGGCTTCCAGGCTGTGGGACAATTAAGATTTAAACTGTCACAAGTATACATGTACACCCTGATACACAAGTGCTGACAAGATTAATTCTCCCTCTTGCAGTCATGTCATCGAGCATGTCCTGTGGATGCAGTCCTATGGATGCATCCACAAGTCCTGTAAAAGAACAAGTTGTGCATTGGATTTTTAAAGCGGGTTTAGGGATTACATATCACTCGACCTCTATCTTTGTTCTGCAGATCAAGTCTAATAGCACATGAACTAGTACACAAAACTAAAATTCATTTTACACTGGTACATGTACAGTGTATGCACTTACAATACATTTACAGTATCAGTCGTACACTTGTATCTTTAATACATTTGATATATGAACCAGCTTGGGGCCATGTACATCGCTATAGGTCAAGTTCACAGTTTGTTTTCTTAGCCAGTGCATTATAATCAGAGATCATATTACACTGTGTAAAATCAGAGCAGCATTGTATTGTGACAGCAGAGTGATCGATGCCCTCATAGGTTAAATAATGTCAAAGATCATACAATGTTTAACAAAGTAAACTATAACTTGATGTAAATTCTTATTCATCCAGTTGAGATCAATATAAAGGAAGTTGAATAAAAAAAAATGGAAACAAACTCACTGATGCAACATTTCACCAATTTTCAAATGGCTTCTTCGGGGGAATGACAATCCTGGTAAAAGGGAGGCCCTTATAATGCTTGAGATTGTGCAGATACGGTGTGTACTGAACTGTGTCCAGCGCGCGAAAGACAACAAGGAATCTTTAGAATAGCCCGGTCCCGCGTGCGTCAAGTTGAAGTGGAGGCCTCCTTTCTTGTTAAGGGATGGGCTTTCCACTCTTTCCCAGATGGCTTCCTTGACTCCACGTTCAAACCATCTGGATTCCTTGTCCAAGATAATAACCTTCTTCATGTCAAATGAGTGTTTGCTAGAACTTATGTGAATGTTAAATGTGAGTGTTAAATACTTTGTGCTATGAAGTCACAAAAGGCTCCTTGCCAACCCCATATTTGAATCTAGTTTTAATCCAAATAGAGAGTGACAAGTACACTACCATAATGCGTGAACATGAATATACAGTATTGAGAAAATATGGTCATGCTCAGAAATTAAAAGAAAACAGCAGCATTTTAGTTTGGTTTATTGCTGCAATACAATAGGTAAAATACAATTGTACAATATGTAGGTAGGGAGGTGCATGTAATTTAAGCAGGACAAAATGTTCAGATAAAGTCATTGTGTATCAGGTGACGAATGCACAACCAGCATTGGGTAACGATCATTAGAGAAGTCATTGACTTTGAAGCTGTGAGCTAGAAATTAGATTGGACGGCGAGTGTCCCTGCCAGCAAGTTTGTTCTCATTTCTACAAATTCCAGGTAATTGAATCTGACATGACGTCATGGGGGAAACGCAGTGGAAGTCTATTGTCAGATATTAGCCTTAAACTAGCCAAATATCCTGTCATTTGTGTCAAGAAGATTCAGTATTGCATTGCTGAGAGGTTTACAGGAATTACTCAGGTTCATGACAAAGGATTTCCTCAACCTCGGTTGATCTACTATCTCAGTACTATGTATACATGTACCTTTTACTTTGTTGACATCTGTTTCCAAGTGGAGTCTGTGGTGTGTGGAAAAAGACGTAATAGTGTGATTAACTGTGTGATATATTGGCATTATTCCAATCAGGATTAAAGTGTGTTCTCTTTGTAAGATGCTGATGCCAGTCTATTTGATCAGTAGTATACATGTGTAGGGGGTTCAGCTGACTCACATGTAGTTTCAGCAATTTTTAAGAAATTGCAATTAGTGAACTTTTAAAGATTTGTACTTCTTTGTTTTTCTTTTCTTCATATTCTTACTTTCATATCTTTAAGTGGTCTCTTGGACTATGTCATAATATTGTCTGACATTTGATCTCTTTATTGAAGGTCATATTACAGTAGATAACACAGAGGAGATGTACGTGACACTCACTCAGAAGTAATGCTGAAATATCTTCTTGTTTTGTTAAGGTAAATTAAAAAGGAGGAAGATTAAAAAAACATATGTGAAATATTCGAAATGGTTTATCCACAAATAACCCTCAGATTGCTTCTTTATTTTTGATAGCAAATCTACTAACTCTACAAACATATGACTGTTACTGCTACAAAATCAAAATAACCTGAGATATTCTATTGATCTTTTATTTCTGAGAACTATTGAAAAGATCGCCAGCTATTGTCTATAACATTTCAACCGTGCCTCCCATAAGTTACGAGTTGCGCATTCGCGGAAGAGTTAATTGCTCTAGACTCAAGTAACTACCGTCATTGATAACAGATCTGAGTAATGTGTTGGGGAAAGGAAGTGGTACTATGTGTAGCAGAGATGAGAGATGACATGTGACTCCCATAGGTACTGATGAACCCCTGTCCTAAGTCAGGAATAAAAAAGTATATAAAGAGTGCCTCTCTCAATTATTCAGTGTTGAGAAATGGTATAAAAAAATATATTATTCATTTGTTTGCTTAGTTTGTTTCAATACATGAGAGGGATTGCGGGTTGTCTCTTTAGCAGGCAGGATATTTGGGTCCCAGTGAACAAAATCATACCAGGGCTTAGGGCAATTAAGTCCCTGCAATGTACATGTACATGTATGACGAGCCTCCATGAATGAATAAAGAGCCCTTTGTGAAAATATTTTTTTCCCCATCGTGTACAATGCATAACAAGTCTTTACAAGAAGCCCCCACAAATGATTTGTTTTCCCCATGATGGGTCCACATCCATGACAGTTACATGTAGTTTGAAAAAGAAAAGACAGGAAGTCATTCCTTTCCACTTATTTTCACAATAAAGTGTACTGATCAATTTTGCAGTTCTTTCATTTGTGAGTTACAATTTTGTTAACACCCCATCAGACAACAGAATCAGTGTCCAATTTCATGTGAAACTGCACAAGGTTCCTGATGTGCTGTAACAAAATTACAGAGTGAAAACACAATATGTTTAGTTTATAGTACATGTAGGTCATGTTGAGCAATGTAATGAAAGCAAAGCGTGTATACTTCATTTACAATTGGAAATTGAAGTGAGTGTTTGATTACTTTGTGTCATAAAAATCCTTCTTACCATGAACTTGAGGGAGGATAACAATGCATTGATGAGGACACGTGCCTGTTCACACGCGCAAGTGTGTTTATTGCATAAGTCTGATCACATCTTGCATCCTGGGCTTTTCCCAGCATATTTCCTCTTTTCCTGTGGGCCCTATTTGCATTCTGTAATCTGTTCAGGAAATTATTGGAAATTGAAGGAATCTAGGCAGGCACTTAGCCAATCCTCTCCTCGTCCCCCCTTCCTGAGAACCGCGTGTTGCCATACGTGGAAAGATCGAGCTCGGTAACCACGCATGTAACACGTCATGCGATTACAGCATTCCGACTCCTCTGGAAATATCAAAGGTGTGAGCAAACTCTTCGATCAAACTCGCATTTGCTGTTCAGTGTCTTGAAATAATTTTTGCATCTCTATCAGGCTGTGAATGGCTGTGTCATCATGGGTCCTTACCCATGGTGTATGAAGAAAAAGGTAGGTGCTCAGGTAAAAGTTTTGTTTTCAAGTACTTTATTAACTTGCATGTACTGTTATGCCTTTCAGGACTTCCTTTGTGTGAATGCAAGGAATTATAAATCAGAGAGTACTGTAGAAAAGATATTAGTTGCTGAAAACCTTTATGTTGTCTATAGTGGATATTGTTCTGGTATTGATGCTGTTGCATGGTTTAATTTTACATGTATAGTATCTAGATCAGGAAAATAATATATTACAGGAATTTGTAATATTTGCCAAAGGGATACACTATCTTTAAAGGTAAGGGAAAGAAGTGGTTTTGTGATACTCTGATACTTCATCAGTTGTTGCTACTCTGACAAACCTCAGACAAGCTTCGGGGCTACCATTAGAAGTTGTGTTTGAACGATGTGTGTACAATTTGCATATATACATAATGAATATGTTTTATTACGGTCATGAAATCAAAGACATTTCTGTCAGGTTATCCTACATGTACATTGACCGTCTGCTAATAAAAGATTGACAGTTATGGGCACAAAGTGCACCAAAGTTTGCAAAGTACCCCAAGAATATGGTGTGATGTTTATCTCGACAGTGATTCGCCTACAAACAAAAGGATGTCACATGGTGATGTGTCAATGCTTATCAGGTATTCCCGATGTCTTTATTTGCTTCTGTTATGGGGACAACCTAACGATACCAAGGCCTTGATGCCAGAAGGATATAGGATCGTGGTATAAACAGGAATAAGAGGCCCATTTGCACTAGTCATTACCACAGATTATTTCTGGGGTCATTGTTAACGTACAGTTGTACACCAGTACGCTGCGTGTAAGCGTACACATGTACATGTAAAACGTGGATCGGTGGTTTAGTTTTAATGTATCATGCGTTCATGCCGTGCCATTCCAAGCAAGTTTGTAAAGTGGATCCATCTTATACAAGTAGCTCATAATTTTTTTTGCCATGTCATGATCTACATGTAGGCCAATGATTGCTGTAGAATTTAAAACTTTGACCCAGAAGCCATAAAGGAAAGCTAGTACAGTACATACATGTCATACCATGGGGGGGGGGGGGGGTAAAAAATGTACTTGTGAGGGCTACTTTTCAAACCTGGTTCCATTAAAGAACACAGTGAACCATGCTCTGCATTTTACCCTATGAGATTTTTTTTCCCATCTCTCTTCACAGAGTTCCATACATGATTGCCTTTATTGCTTTCATTCAATTCAACAGACATACAGTGCATCAGGGAGGCTCGTCTCGCTCTTGTAGATTTTTTTTCCCAGCTATGAAAAGATTTGATATTTTAAGCATATCCATTAACTTATTCCATTGACTCACTTGTCAAAAGACTATTACAATCTGCACCTTATGTTTACCGTCTGTCTCCATTAAAAAAAATAAAGGAACAGTTATGAAATTTTTGGTGTCTGTCAACTTTTCTCTATAACCCAGTTCATATACACCAACTATCCGCCAATTTTGCGGATACGATGCCGATAGTTGCGTTTATGAACGGGACGCTTAAATAATGCGGTATTTGCTTCCTCCTTTTTTGCGCAAGCTTATTTTGCAGGCCTTTTTCGCGGATCGAGACCAAGTAATAATACTGCAATATTGCAGTAAGCGAATCTTATAAACTGCATCCGCAAAATAGCCATAAATGTTGTGCCTTGTGCATCGCACTCTGGCATGTGGGTCGCTAATCCTACAGCTCGTATAGCTAAGCGGAACATGTCACCATTGGTTTGGAGAGAGTCCAGCTGTCCAAAACACCCGCAACATTACAGCTTTTGGGTTGTATATGAACGATGCTTTTGCGGCTCGTTGGGAACTTGCTTACTGATGTGCATCAGAATAATAGCATTATATGGTATATGAACAGGGCTATTGTGAGTGTGACAACCCTGGTTATGTTTGTTGGGATAATGTGGGTCCTTGATGCCTGGACATGCATAAATCAGGAACTTTGTATAAAAATAAATGCTTTGTGGTCACCCACCTACTTGTACACTGTACAATTTATTTCAATTTATTTAATCATAGCGCTATATTGTTCGTATATGAATGGGTCTAAAGTGTGAGGTGAGAATTGAAACCTTTGTTGCCCTTTTTCTTTCCTTTTCACCTTCTACCCTCTTACAAATCACCAATGTGATTAATTGGTTGTTATTCATTTATCAATTCCTATGACAGGCTTATAGTCACTTGATCATAAAACATGTGCATGTAGATTATTAGATTTTGTGTGTGGAAATATGCAGTTTGATTGATAGTTCTGTTTTCTTTGTTGTGACCCTAAAGTGATCTGTGAAAGTCATAAAAATTAAACTCTTGCAAAAATTACAGCCCACACAGTACACGCACATCTGATGATACTTTCTCTCATACTCTGTTAAAATACATGATCATGCACAATGGTAACCATGGTGACTATTACTACCAGCATCCTCTTCAAGGTAAGGATAGTCCCTTCTCATTTTAGAATTGTCCCAAAGCGATGTACGTGTAGGAGGTGATAACAAACAAGACTAGGACTTACCAGTAATGTATCATCATAGCTGCCCATAACAGTCCTGCCATGTTTCTGAACTGGTTATCATTACCAGTTTTATCATCTCCCAGTACTTTTTACAACAATTAGAGAAATACAGTGTGCATGTAGCTGCAATTACAGCAAAAATCAGTAAGAACAACAATATTTACATGGACACCTTTTCCCCTCTGAAAAAAGGTCCCCAGTGTTATTTAATTTGATGATCAAGGTCTTTGTAATTTGCAACACTCCATTTTTGTCTCGCCCACCGGAGGTGAAGGCGAGACTAAGGGATCCAAATGGCGTCCGTCCGTCGTCCGTCCGTCGTCCGTCGTCCGTCCGTCGTCCGTCCGTCGTCCGTCGTCCGTCGTCCGTCACAAATGTTAAAGTTTACCTGCAAGACTCTCTTTTGACAAATAACTTCACATGGGTTGCTTGGATTACAACCTAACTTGGGTCATAGATGCACTGGGGGTACCTTCATGTTATGGTACCGTTGGAGGTCACAGGATAAGGTCAAAGGTCATTTGAGGTCATACGTTAAAGTTTACCTGCAAGACTCTCTTTTGACAAATAAATGAAGGCTTCCTAACTTGTGCACAGAATTGTGTGAGAGATACAATTCTTTTGCGTAGCAACGGAGATCGCGATATTTCTGGTTATTTTCGCAAGTGGGCGAGACACAATATTGCTAATGCCTTGTTTTATCAAAAGGCTTTTATAATACATACGGAATGCAGTCTATCCTTGATAGCTGGTCATTCAAACACACATGATTGAATCCAACCAAACATTTTGAATGAAGCAAAATTCAAGGAGACAAATTTATTGTCAGAATTTTATCATATTTTATAAATATTGCAGGTGTCTAACAGGCTTCACTAGCCATGACGTGTTTTGCGGCATATTATTTAGAGTTGTTCCATACATACTTTTTATCTCATTTGTACAGAGTGCCCAGCGATGGATTCCATACGAGTGAACTACAGACACTCTTTTGCTCAATATTTTTCTATGGTTATAAAAACAAAAATAGACAGGTGAATCCCTTAGGCCCGGAACAAGAAGAGCTGCAACATAATCGTTAAAAAGACCGCATTTTGAAACGCGATCCCAAGCATTCAAATGTAGATCGGTGCAAGAGCTAAACACACACAGAAACACACACAAACACTGCTTCTACATTGTAGGCTTGCTCGAAGTATATGTAGTTTTATTTTTCATGCTGTATGCGTGATGTGGTACCTCGACCTCCGCAGCTGATATAAAGACTACCTATATTGTACCTTCATACAGCTGTAAACATTCTCTTAAAATGACTAAGTCTTTCTGTTCAGACCTCATTCTGCCTTTCTGTGTAAAAGGTAACATAGCTAAGCCTGGGATGAAGGCTAGAGCAAGCTACATGTAAACCAACTTTATGGAAAATTACCAGGAGGACCCTGGGGATTCAGCCAGGGACCTCCGAAACTAGACCTACATTTACCCAAACAAAATCACTGACAGTAGCTAAGTGCCTGTACAAGTACATGAACAGTAGATGTGAATTTCACAAACTTTATAGGACTACAGTACTTCACATTTTTTTGTACTGGGATGATAATACATTTAGCAAAAATTATATCAACATGACTACATACATGTCCCATGATAATGTGGTAAACATATCAGTATTTTTTTTTTCATTTGTTCATTTAGAGTGCTCCAATAAGAACATTTATTGGTGTGGAATATTTGCCGTGAAAAAATCATGGGATTTACCAGGAGCTTTGGTGTTGTGCATTTTTGTATGAATATGGCACAATTTTGCCATGGACTTAAAGAAATGAGGAGATGAGATGTGCATTCCACTGGTATGTTTGATTTCAATTGACAAGTAGAAGCTAGAGTGAGCTATAACACATTTTTTTAAAGCTAACAGCTGTTAGATGAAAGATGAAAGTTATTATTACTGCACACATCAATATTTATTCATGTACTAGTATTTTTCTGCTATCATTATAGTGGGTCATAAATATTCATAGGATGGTGCAGCAAGAAGTTAACAAAATTAACTCATTCAGAAGTATCACATTATGTTCTCATGTGACAGAGCATCTCACAAATGTCCTTTTGATTTAAAGAAAACTGCTGTTCTATTTGAACCTAAGTCCATCCTTGTCTAAGGTCGTGTTTATCAACTTTTCAGAAATTTAAACGCGTTTCCAAAGGCCTTTACGAACGCTTTTCCAAACGCGTTTAAAAAAATGGTGCATTTATCAACTCCAAAGGCCTTAAAAAAATGCGTTTCCAAACACGTTTAAAAAAACGATGCATCTATCAACTCGATAGCCCAAGTCAAAAACTGGCCTTGTCACCGAAAACACATGGTTGAAATGCGTTTCAAAACAGCTTTGCGTTTATCTCACTTCTTTGAACGCGTTTCTGGTTTAAACACGTTTAGGATCGTACAAATTTGCGTGTTTCTAAACAGCTTTCCAAACCCCATAATCAAAACACCTTTGCGTTTATCAACTCGTTTAAACACGTTTAAAAATATTTAAACGTGTTTGGAAACCTTAATTCTACCAAAAAAAGAGTTGATAAACACGCCCTATGTAGGTCTGACCACACAGTGGAAGATATGGTGAGTCTGCCATGCTCTCCTTCATATGAACAATGTGAGCACACAGAGCAAGGCATTACTGTGCAGTTCCAACTGAAAACTTATCCGCCAAGACTTTGGGGCAGGCAAACCACTTGCTAATTGTAACCAACTTCTACAAACTAAAAAAATATGGAAAATGCAAAATGCAAACCACCTGCTAATTGTAACTAACTTGTATTCACTACAAATCTATAAAATTGGAATATGCAAACCACTTGCTAATTGTAACTAACAAGTTAAGGTAACTACAAATTAAAAAAAAAATGGAAAATATATCTTACAATGATAAGCATGCATTTAATTTCCATGCAAACAGTGGGATGATTTCAATATTTTAAGGCAACGTGTACAGCGCTGCTAGTGTGAATGCAGCTGTGGTCAGGAAATGGGGCTCGGAGCAGGAATCCCAGCATGCTCTCCCACCTGGCAAAGGAACACCTGCAGCCCTAGTTTTGATTTGCCCCCCACCCCCCAATAAAATCAAGCCATCCAACAAACAATCAATCCTCACAGGGTTGCCAAACAGGGCCTCTTGCACATGTACCCTGTTTACATTGTACATTGGTTCGACTCTGAACTACTCTGAAGCTTGTATACTACAGGATTGTCCATCACAAGTCAATTATTGACTTACATGTAAGTGAAGAGATCAGCTCTTTGGGCATAGTTCATATCAGCAAGATATAAGGTACATGTAGGTTGAAAGACAGATTCCCACTAAAGAGGGTCCTTAGGGTCTCCTTTCACTAAACTTTCCTTAATAACAACCCAGCAATAAATCCCTAGGAGATGTACCTCTGCATGAAGTTAGTTTTTAGTTGCAGTACGTGTACTTCAGGGGAAGTTCTGAATCGGTATATCGTACAACCTCATGCAGGTGTATTTATGGCTTGCAAAGTGGATATGCTGCCTTTAAGGTAGCCAGTGTACAGAAGTGTGTAGATACAGCTTACTCTCGATATAACGAGGTCGTCGGGACCAGGGCTTTTTCCTCGTTATAACGAAACCTCGTTGTATCCAAACAGCATAAGAAACAATAAAATACATAGAAATATGTGTGTTTGTGTGTTCGTTGTGTTTTACTATGTTTTTCTATCCATAGGCGTCTTGGAAACATGCGTTATCAAACTGAGAAAAAGGCATTTGAAACGTGCGTTTTCAAACTGAAAAAGGGATTAAAGAAATGTGCGTTTTCAAACTGAAAAGGGGATTTATTTGTGCTCAACACATCATCCGACTTTGATATATTTTTGCCGTCTTAATAACTAGTTGCATTCAATGAATTATAGACCATTCCCGATACGATGGGTGTTATTTTGCAGTAAATACACTGGTCAAAAAAAAATTGTTATCGTAATCTTCTGGACAAGAAAACATCCGGTTTAGTTGTTTGGACAAACAAGAGAACGGGCGGCGCAATGGGCCGAACGGTCGGGAAATAAGGGAAGGTGGATTAAGATAAGAGCGTCTCGCTCGTCTGATAGGTTTGCGACGACGTAGCAAACACTGTTATGATCGGCACTTTCTTTGTGGGTCATTCCAAAATTATTACGAGGGGGTTCCATGTAGAAGATTAACGCTGCCCCTGCATTCTTATATTTCATTTTATATCGTGATTATGATTTCCAGCGATATACTAATTTAAAGAAGAATATTTTATCATGTCTTCAATTCTTTCCTTGTTATATTTTAGTGCGTGAATTAAACTTCACACGTCCGAGATCACATTAGTTTTTGTCAAGAAACCTAATCAGTCGTTGCTCATCAGACACAACCCCAATTCAGCACGCGCCGCGCCGTATCATTGTATTGCCGTGATGGGATCGGACTTGCAAACCATGTGCTTTCACGGCACATTACGCTGTGCATGTGCGAAGGAGTGGTGTACAGTGTATCATAACTGTGCACATGCTCGCGTTGTGTGGACGTGTATTACGAGATGTGTGTCTGGCTCCTTGCGGTGCCGGTGTTTTCATGTGTTTGCAATCTCTTGAGAAGATTGCTTTCAACTAGCTAGCCCTCGATTTTTCCTTCCTCGTTGTATCGGGACACAATTGTTATGTTTTTCTTTGTCTTGGGGTCAACATAATAAGCTCGTTATAACGAAATCTCGTTATAACCGTGCTCGTTGTAAGCGACGTGGTGCACCATAGGTTTGCATGTAGAAACTTTTGGGACCGAGAGATTTTTCTCGTTATAACGAAACCTCGTTATATCCGTGCTCGTTGTATCGAGAGTAAGCTGTACTTAGACTCTCCACTGCATCTCAACTGCAATGTTTGTCTGGAAACAACTGAGTCTGGAAACATGATCCACATGGAAGCCCTGTAGGAGCAGCATGTAGGAAATGGGCTTAGTCTAGGTTTCTAGGCAGTTGTGAAGCAGTGGTATGTGGATGATAGATATATTTTCACACATACTTCACAGCGTAGCACCTAGGCTAGCTTTAACCATCTCACTACCATTGGTGCATACATGTAAGTGTCACAACTAAATGGCCTTGTTTAGGCCTGGTACTGGGAGGTTTGGTGCTGGAAAAGAGCTTGGTGTGAACAGGGTGTTGTTTGCCCCTTGGACACAGCCCAGGTCAGGAATCTTAATGCTGCTAGAGACACACCTCTCACACGCCTCCTAAGACAAACTACAAGTGTAAACGTTTTATGGGCAGAAGTAGGTGCTTGACAGGTTGAAGTACACACCCTTTATGTACATCAAACACTTACTATGGACTCCTATGGACAATATGCTCCTATAAGAGAATGAGGTATCTGTCAACTTTAGAGGTACAATTGATAGGAGACAAGTTATACAGTTTAATCATCCTTTTGGTTAAATATTAGTTACAGTGTATGACACATTTGTTGCTAAACTTTGTTGTTCACAGACACAAGTGTAGCTCTGACATGTCACTGGCAATGATGTGCATACATGTATAAACATCTATAGGCTTACAAGAACGTGTTTGCATGGATTATATTTGAATTACTTTGCCCCCAAATACAATAAAATCTCCAGTAATTGACAGTGTTATAAACGTGAAACACTGTACATGTAATTCAATTCATTTCATCAAAATGAATGAATTGATTACAAGTGTACATGACAAATGAAATAAGTTAGAATGCTGTTCAGATTGCCCAGTGTGGCAACATCTGTCATTGTGCAGCTGTCATTTGTCAGGACAGGCGTATCATAGATGTAGGCTTCAGAATTGATTTGACTGTTTGCCAAGACAACCAAGATGCTTCTTTCTAATTTCAAAGTTGATCACACTTTTTAAAAAAAAAAAGTGAATTTTTAAGTAAGATAGTTTGTCATAAAAACTCTTGAAAGCATTTCAACTTTCTCCCAGTAAAACTCCTGAATTAAATTATATCAGTACTTTCAAGGAATTTAGAATTGGAAAATGTTTGCCCACAAAGGAATCTTAATAATGACTCCCTATTTCACAAACAAGATTTTCTCTCAATCACTGTTCTCACATAATCACTGCAGGGATGATTACATGAAGTTTTATGTGATGCCCCTTTCCAGATATCAGATGGAAGTGAATTCACTGAAATCAGTTACTGCCATTAGAGGAATAACGATATGGTGTGAGTTTTACAAATGTGCTATGTTGGCCTCTATGTCAGCAACATTTTTACTGACCATGGAATCTGTACAGCGCATGGATTCGATGGCAAAACGCTGATGATGGATCATGCATCCAAATTAATGTGGAGTCATTATGATGCAAATGATGTTTTGCTCAATTTGCTCAATTTTTTGTTTACTGTGGTATTGTTATGAAATGCATGATCAACTATTTGTGTATTGAAATTCAAGGTTGGGAAGGTTCATGTTCCTACAAAAGATCTTCTCTCTTTCTGTCACACTTGTTTGTATTCTTTCCTTCTTCTAGCTACTCTGTTCTCACCCCCCCCCCCCCCCCACCCTCACCATCACCACCACCCCTGCCCTATCCCACACATCAAACTCTCTCTCTCTTTCTGTTCTGCATTTTTATGTTTTCTTGTTCTCAGCTTCCTCCCCCAATTGTCTAAATAATGCTCTTCTTCTGTGAACCTCTTCTCCTTCTTTCTCCAACCTCTCCCTCTCTCACTCATTTCATATGTCTTCATGTGTCTTCAAACCTATCCATCTCCCAACCCATCTCTCTTCCTGTTTCCCACTTCACTTTTTATGTTTTCCTGTTCTCAACTTCCTCCCCCCCCCCCCCCCCCAAAAAAAAAAAAAAAAAAAATGTCTAAAAAAATGCTCTTCTTCTGTGAATCTCTTCTTCTTTTCTCTCATGTCTCCCTCTCTTTCTCCTTTCATATATGCCTATCCATCTTCCAACTGATCTCTCTTCCCACTACCATACGTTCCTCCGCTTCCTCCCTCTTTCCTAAATGGATGATAGTGGCTGTTGGCCTTTACGCCCACACAACTCCTGAAAACAGGGCAGATGGAATCCCATAAAGCATTCTCATCACATCAGAAATTATCCATCGCAATAAAACAGTGACAAGATTTATTCATAGCCTGAATTCTCTTGGGTGATGGTCAAGGGAGGAGAGAGACATTCAGGTTGTTTTCTTCAGCTGTAACAGTATCCGCTCTTCCTGTAATACATCTCAAATCCAAGACTTTTGTAGTCCTTCATTGAATTTGCACTGAGCTACTGTACCAGGGTTCCTTGTCATGGCCCAGTTGATAAGATACATGAATAGATAATTTTCTTATAACTGAAATAATTACGATTCTTTTCATTTTGATAGAGATTGGCAAGTAAAAACACTCAAATACTCAATGACTTATTCAAAATCCCTTCTTGTCATTGAATTCTTGCCCTTTCCTATTTATTTTTTCATACATTGTTCAAAGAGTTCATATTTTAAACCACTTAGAAGAAATTCCTAATATATTTGAGAAGCAAATATTATGCCTGTCTCTAAAATGTACATTGAATGAAAACATGCATCTTTACAATTGCTTATAAGTTTTGACCAGATTCATTGCAGTGTACAACATTATGGAATGCAGTCTGCATTCTTTTCCCACACAGCAAATAATGACATAATTACAAGGGAAAACGATCTACCCCCACACTGACATTTTCATTGCCACTTCTCAATTAATATATCAGTATTGGGGGAAGCAAGGTAATGACTACAATTTCAATGCAGTAATATTCAGTAGTTCCTGTTGGTCTGGTTGTGTACAGTGTATCTACAGTATACCAATTATTTTACTGATTCATCAAAGCAATCACCTAAAATACATACACCTGTACAGGTATGTAATGTTTGGAGTTATAATGGCACACTGCCTTGATATTACATGGTTGTAATAGAACAGGGGAGTCCACATCTGAGGCAGGTAAATGTATTTAACAAATAAAATCATGGCACTAAGAATTCTACTCTTCAAGATGGTGTTTATTTTAGTCCATGAAACTAATATCCATTTTGAAGTTTTATAATATGGATAACCATTTTTGGGGGTGCTACATGACTGATTTGCGTCTTGACCTTTGCAATTTTTGGGAGAACAATAGTTATACCTTTCCCAACAATTGTAGTGTATCCATTTGTGTTATTGAGCAAGGTAAAATGAGCATCTCTTTTTATTGTCCACAGTGACAGGAACAAATGATTTGAGGATACATCCGCTATCTGTCTCTTTAAAACTCTTATCCCTTTTTCTCAAATATCCATTTCTGACTCTGCCCTACTTGCATTAACTTGTACATGCAGTGACCTCGTGTTCTGACATGCTTATAAACTTATTTTGGTGTGAGTTCAAGGGCCTGTAACATTCCATTGGCTCTTGCAACAACACATTTCCAAATGTTCTTGATCTGACTCATAAAAAGCAAGTTTATCGTATGCACAACATGGTGGAGGATGCACGTGTGCATGTATTCTGTGTTATCAGGTATATTTAGCTCCAGTTTAGTGATAATCGGAAACTTAAGATCTGTAATGGGGAAGTGATCTAGGTCTGCTTGCTCTGATAACGATGTAACTGTGAACAAAATAAAGGTCTTAATGAGATTTACTCATAATCAGTCACCATGCAGGTGCAACTTATGGCCCTCGAAATGTATATTAACCCTTTGGTAACTATCCATTACATAAAGGGAACTTAAAAATACATACTTATATGCTTATTTGTACTGATTTTTGTTTAAATCTCATTGTCCACAAAAACACTTAAGTTCACGTGGAGGGGAGGAATATACATACATGTAGCGGTACATGTACATGTATGTAAGCCTGATTTGATTGAAAATGTGAGGTAGAGTTAAACCAAGATACAAATGTCCAAAATGGATTTCGAGCTTTCAACCAAACATTCCTTAGTCTCCATTTTATATAGAGGTTCTTTCACATCAGGGTAAGATAGTGGAACCACATGCAAAATGCCTTCTAAATCTCGGGATGAAGATGGAATTATATATGAATCCAGGGGAAAGAAAAAACATTTATTTGTGGTAGCTACTTTTCAAGCTTGATGTGATGAAACAAACACTGTTATCTACAGTTTGAACTTCATTTTCACTGGGCCTTTTTGGTTTTTTTAGTCACAGAGCTCTTTATTTATGCGGGGGCTAAATCACCCTGAACCCCAAGATGTATTTTTTCACACCATGTATCTTCTCTTTACAATGTCTTTCTGCTTGCTGACACTCTTGTCCTCCTCTTATCCATTGGACAGTGCAAAATAATTGATTATCTGCAGCTGATTTTTACCAAATTAGAAAACAACCCCAAACCCCAAACAACATCAACACCTTAGGCAACATTGAGCAGGGTGGGATGAAGGGTATTTGTTGAGGAGCTAGCGAGCCATGCTGCTATCATCCTGAGATCCCTCAGAAGATGCCCAGCATCAGGATATTTAATCCACTCTCGGCCATCCATCCAATCTGTAATGCTCTAATAATCAATGCATCCACTCCCCCGCTTTAGCGCTTTGTTTCCAGAAGGAGCCAAGTGACGAGCAACACATTTTGCTGCCTCTTAAGGAGAATGGTGATTTACCTCCTACCTTGTATTTACCTCTAACACTTTATTTGCAGATTGATTTTACTCTCTGTCTGAGGAGGAAGAAAAGGAATGATACATTTGCTTTGTAAAAGTCACTTACACACTGTACACTGCATACAAGGCTCTCTTGAACACCAGGCCCTTGTGCTCTTAAGGAAACTACCCTAAAATAAAACTGGAATATGAAAGTGATGAGGAGAATTGGATAGAAGCCCTTGCTAATTTAGAGTGAGGGTGTCAAACACATGTTCATACATGTACATTGTACATGTTTATGCCTCCTTTTTTATTAATATGATCAGACCAAAGGTGTATAAAGTGAACTTGCTTCATAAACCATCCTTGATCAGACTTTTGCATAATATTTATTGGCTTCTCATATTACAGAAGCACAATTCAGGATTACTGTCCATCAGATGTCGTTCAAATTTGAAATCGTTTTAAACTACCTGTAGACTGCTCTTACAAATGCAACCTGTATAGCATCTGACATAGATCTGAATTAAGAGGCTTACATGTAAGTTCGGAGGGCTGTGTACCGGTAATCCACATACCGTAATGGCAACTCAAGTCCCAGTTTAAAAGGTAAAGATTACAGGACATGTTATATGGCAGATACATTCTGCCTCGATCACAGGTCTTGTGTGAATTCATGAACTCTCTAAATTAGAGATAATTCCTGTAGATTACTGTAAACGCCAATGGCACATGTGATGGCAGAACAGTTCTGCCATGTCTAGTACCATCATCCTTACCACTACTCTTCCTTACATTTAATAACCATGCCTTTCAATTTCAATATTGAAAATGCCACTTCCATCCTGTCACGATTGCAATGCAAGACAGTATTGCTAGAAACCACTGGCCGAGTGTGATTGTATTGGAATGCACTCCTTTAATGTACATGTATTGTTCTAGCACCCTCCCACAAATCTATGCATACATAATACAGAAAGAATGGTTGTCCTTCTTTGAGTCGCCCCACACAAGCTAAATGTCTGCCTCTTGGTGATGGTCTGTATAAGCCGGGGCCATGATTTGCTATTAATTTCCCATGTGGGTCATGGAATCCATTATTCACCGTTGCCATATGATTATTTTGGGAGGCGTAAACAACACAAATGTGTGTGGGTGTGAGTGGGTGTAAATATAGCGAAAATAAGACAGGAAAAGCTTTATTGCTGCCTTTGCTGTTGATTTTGTTTCTCTTTTAATATGATAATTCATTTCATTTCCTGCCAGACGATGTTCAGATTGATGAATAAGTGAGTGCTCAAATTTGGTCTTTTCCATACAAAAATGATGGTATTTTATCTGCATGTACAGTATCACTTTTAACAGCAAACAGTGATAGAAGCATTTGCCTCGCATTGCTATTAGTTGTTCAACTCTATGCATAGACATTACACACACCAAATACATGCATTTGATGATTTTTTATGCTCCTTGTATATAGTGGAATCTTTGAACAAAGAAAATTTGTAACAAATTATTAATCAATTATAAACCAACTGTATGTAACTACATTGCTGAATGACAAGACAAAAATAAACATCAGAAATAAGGTAAGGGGAAGGAGGATGGGGGGGGGGGGCAAGATATATGCTACCTAAACTGTGTACAATACAGACCAAAGGAATTGGCATAGGGAAAGGGAAAAGGAAGGAGTGGCAGTTTTAAACCGCAGTATATTTTGTCCAGTTCAGCATGAAACATGATTCTTTAGCCTAAAAACCATCATATTTCATGCTGAACTGGACAAAATATACCGCGGTTTAAAACTGCGGCTTCTTCCCTTTCCCTTTCCCTATGCCAATTCCTTTGAGTTGGAGTGTACATGTATGTGACACTTTATTTTGTACTTGTGATTAATGTAATCTTCAAGAAAATGAAGACTGAGGGGCTAATGAAAAGTATGTTTGTTTGTTTTTTTCTTTATCTCTTTACAGATCCAAGGAGTGGAGAATGGAAAAGATGAACAGGTTTGTAAACATCACTTTTTTCACATTTGAAGGAAAGTATACCAGGTATGTAATTTGGATAAATTAATACGATACATCGGACATTTTAGATGCTTTCGCTATAGTAGAGTTAAGTTTATATCTGTGTGTGATTTCTTGGTTCATTTGTTTTATTTTGTCTGTTCATATCTATTCTGTGTGTTTCACATATCAACCATGTAAACCATGTTGTGTTATAAGTCAAAGCAGGGGCCCCTGGTAAAACAGAGTTCAACCACTGGAGGGGCTTCCCTGGGTAAATAATACTAATAGATAAATAGATAAATAAAAGAGAATGATGGGTTGCACCTATTAAATGGAATCAGCCAATTTTCACAGGTTTCCTCCAGATGCCAGACAAGACCCCTGAGAGTTTGATTTAACCCATTGATCACGTTAAGATTTTCAGGCTATATGTCAGCATTTGTAGTGGGCCAATAACTCCCTACATGTATAAAGTTTTTGGAAGGAATTTATAGCTTGTTGTCTATTGTCTGTACAACATATTATGTGGGAGTTCCACTGCTCAGTTTGTTGAACCTTTATGTATGTACAGTTTGAAGCTCTAAAATATTTGTTTTGTGTGCTGAAAGAAGATAAAAGATAAAAATTGAAAAACTTTTGATCAACTCAATTCTTCTGCATGGTTCTTTACTTTGTACATCGTATGTAAAAACAACTTGTTATTTACCAGTGTTCTGTCATCCATAATAAAAAATATATCTGTTATTTCAATACACATTTATCAGGGAAGACATAATGTGTTTTGTTTCTGATCATTCACCATTTTGAAGATTAATTTATGCAGAAATTATACATGTTTTTATTTGATATGTACAGAAAAACGTTCCTATAATGTTGTTAAGGCTGATGAAAGGTTGCAAACTACTGCAGTTGTTACACCACATGTAATTGATCATATCAAGTAGCAACTTGGCTCATGTTTCATATTGTATACATTTGTGTTAGAAACTTGGATTTGTAATTTACATTTTTACTAAAGGGGCACAATGATAATGATTACAGCCATAAACATGGCAGAAATATTCTGCCATCATGACAGGGTGAAAATTTGGTTTAATTTCCATGGTTTACATCATTTTGAGATGATTCCTTCCTAGATTCTGGAAAGCAAAGAGAATGGTTGAGTTGTTTTGAGTGCAGTGCCTTGATTGGGTTTCAGTCCAGACATACAGTGCTCTTATTAGTCTAGACTCTGTTCTATTTGTTTACCAGTCAAATGATACTTCGTCATTCATCCAATAAGCCACAGTGATCTCAAATATTATTTGCACTACATGTAGGTTAGTGACAACATAGAAAATGCTACATGTTGATCCTGCTGATGAATATATCTCTACGATATTTTCAGAAAAGTTTGTGTCATTTAGTGCCTCCTTGTGAATATTCATTTGCACTTGATGTTTTCAAAGAATATCACAGACTTGCTTCCATCTTTTGCAAACTTATAATCTACATATATTGTATGAAGTCAAGATGAACACAACAAAAAAGTAAGTCCCCCCAGAAGCAAAATAGTATAACTTTTGATCAAAAAGGTTTTAAGCAATTAACTTATTGACTAACTTCTGTGTGAAAATCACTTCAATCCACCCAGTCATGCATGAGTGAGCACACATTAAAGGCAAAATTGTCACTTTTCAAAAGTCACAAGGGTTATTTTGAGATTCTGTCATATGAATTTTTAATGAATTCCATTTCTGGTGCATAATTTATGTCCTTTCATTGTTTATCACCCATCTCTGGATGCACTAACACCAATTCCGACACTTAATCCATTGTTCTGGTTGAGTGAGCACCGTTTAAAAAATACTCATCCTTCTTGAGTTTGAAACTTTTAAAAACCCTTTATTTTTGTTACAGAAAATAAAACTCTAGATATTTTTACAAAGATATAACATGTCCTATTATTTGAACATTAGAGGTCATTTTTGTGTCATAGTAGAGTGAATACACTATAAAGATTGAACGAGAAATGCCAAAATGTACTATTAAAATGGCATAAACGATCACCCTTGTGTCTTTTGAAAAGTGACAATTTTGCCTTTAATGTGTGCTCACTCAGGCATGACTGATTGGATTAATGTAATTTTCACACGGAACTTAGTCAATAAGTTAAGAAACAATCCTGCCAAATTATTTAGCTCAAAACCTTTTTGATCAAAAGTGCTTAGGGGGGGGGGGGGGAGGACTTACTTTTTTGTTGTGTGTAGACCCTGGCTTTAATTTTAATCAGTGTGGCTTGAATGCTAGACTACATGTACGTGCAGTCCAAACCAAACAGCTTAATTTTAACATCAATACATGTATTTGAAAACTACATGGTACTGAACATACAGGGCCAAGTATCAAATGTTTCATCTTGGCAGTGATAGTGACTTCCATTGAAACAACATTTGCTCACAATACAAACTACTTTCTGCATTGACATGAAGTGCTGGCCCTGGCTCAGGATATTGTCTTCACTGTGTCTAGTCTGGCTTTCAGGCTGAGCAGCTTTTTTGTATCCAAAATGTACAATAAATGTGATAGAGTAAGATTACATGAAGGTCTGGTTGAAATATACTAATCAAGCTCTATTTTCTTCTCTGGTCCATGCAATAATGGATCAGAAAAAGCGGAAACTTAGTCTTCATTGTTGTAGAAGCACTTTTATGGCTAGTATGACAAGACTCATTCTCCTAGCTTCTCGTGGTGCTGCAAACCAGAGAAGGACATGATAGTGATTAGGTTGCTGCAGCCAGACTTGTTTGAATACCATTTTAGACTTGGGATTCGAAATGTCTACCAGGCTTGGAGCCAGGCTAAGTGAAAAGAGGCTCAGTGGCATAACGGTTTGGCAGGACCTCGATCTCCTCTCTCTGTCTTCTGATTGGGACTGGGATCCAGGGCAGCCCCGCAGAATGTGTCATCAACAATCTGAACGGAACTGCAGAAACGAGCACAAAACTATTAACACCACCATGCCTACTCCTAAAAAGGAAATGTGCACTGTTATCTAGCTGACATCCCTGCTGTCAAATCTTGTCAGGGTGTTGTTTGTGTTTTCTTTTGTTATGTTTTCTGGTTGAAATTGGTTTGTGTTAATGTAACATGTGTGATTAATACCTCAGCGGTGATTAAAAGTTTGGAAGCTTGACGTAACTCAAAACCTGTGATCTGCGAGTCCAGGTGTCAACCCACCAATTCCGATTCCCATCAATCGCTTTCCGTCTGCGTAGCATTCAACTACCGCTTCTGGAATTTGGCTCATTGCATCTTTAAACCAACGACGCGTTCAGCCCTGCTTTATCTGGGTTGTTGTTGCTGCTCTTTTGCAGCTCTGTGCCTTCCTGTTGATAGATAAAGCATGAGTGGGACTCGCGAATCTCTCTCCCCCTCGGCACGCCGGCACGTTGACGGGGCAAAGTTACTGTTTCCTGCCAAATATCTAGTGGCTGCAGTGCCAGGTTCTCTCCATAAAGCATAATCTCACCACTGTTCCAAAGCTCAAGTACGAACCTCGTGCTGCTCAACAGCCCAACTCTCAACAAATGCACACAAAAAGTGTACAATGTTGATATTTATGACTCACTGGGGTCGAGATACGGCACATGTATCGGACTCTAAAGGCGCGGAATCCCGGAGAAAATTGTGAAAATATTGTTCGGCTCTGGCAAGGTCGCATTACCAAGCTATATAGCGAGGGGAAGTGCTTCGTTGTAGGTTGTCATGTGGTGCTGATTACAGCTTTGACACATTTGGTTGTTTAGCGGCGAGTATCTTCAACAATGTGACAGGCATTGTCTCATCATCATGGTGAATAGCTTGTGGATGCTTTGTGCCCATGCAGTATCCATCTACTGTGTAAGAAAGAACTAAGAGCATCATCTTGAGGGGTAGGAACAGACTCCTACAATCACTTCAGATTTTATACAAAAAAGGAACCCTGCTGATGATCTTCTCTGGAATACAACTGTAACTTTTTATCGCAGGATGTTATCGCTTCATTTTGACTACTGCTTCTTCTAATCTCATTTACTTCAAGACTCACAGTTCAGGATCGATCTTCTTCATTGTCAAAACTTAAAAGAAGTATATTTTGGGAAACATGGATAATAAATGATAAGGAAGAGAGTGGATTTGTCTTAAATTGCTTCTGATGTACAGCTGAATATTCAGAGGGAAACAAGAACTTGAATCAACATTGTATAACTCCGCAGTATGATAAAAACTACAGAAATAAGAAATGGAACGCTGCAATTTTGAGTCTGATGCTGTCAATTTTGAAGTTTACAATGAGTCATACAAACTTCAGAATCTGGTAGGTGATGTTTAGCGTCAAGAATAAAAGTGCATTTGTGTGAGCTTTTCGTCCTTCTTCCTGAACTCATACTTACATGTATTAACCATTCTAGCTAGTGGAATATATTGTTCTCATTGTAGTAAAAACATCACCATACTGAAAAGGGAATTTTAGCATTTACTCGTATGACATATCGATTGACTATCTAACTATCATAGCATTCAGTCAACATGATCTTTGACCAAACTATTAAGATTGATGTCAACATTGGTACTAACCCCCTTCACCATCTTCCTCCTCTTAGACTGATTTAGATGTCTTATCTGAGTAAATATTTGAAATCTGGTATTGTTTAATGGGCACTATTTTAATCAAAATACATCTCAAAGTACGTAATCATTGTAGAAATGTATTGCACCAATATCAGCTGTAGGATTATCTGTATTGTGACAGATTTTGCCTTGTATTGTTTTTATGCACAGTACATATTGACATTTGAACCGTGGTTTATAATGATACATCTATTTTTTTCTTCTGACATATAACACTGTTTATTTATGGAAACGTTGCAACAATACATGTGTGCCTTCCTTTGTTCTTGATTCATGTATTTTTATGTAGATATTGTACAATGGTATCAATCACCCAACTTATTTAGAATAGCTGTTATATTCAAATCTCTTGAATTGTATTTAAGCAAGTAAAAATGAGGATATCAAGAATTTCCCTATTTTATGAAGTGTGTGACAGTGAAAATATCTTATTGCTAGGTACAGTGTCTTCAGGAAAGTGTAGAATTACACTGATATTATTATACCAATCTAAATTACAATCATTCTTGTTAACAAGAGAAAAAAAAATCCTACAATGTACATTATGATTGTCTGCTGTACGTGCAATGTTGATCAAGTATTGATCATAGTGCACTATGTCTTGTACAATGAACATGTACGTACAAGCAAGTATTAGTATCTCAGACAAGCAATGCTGATGTTTTGATTCAATATTGAATTGATTTGACATTACTTTCCACTCTTGCGCATACTGAAAGTATTTGTTGGGATCATTCACACAGGTGCGGGAGATCTACACGGACGTGTTTGTACAGAGCCAAAGATTAGACCACCTCACAGCAGTGATGGGGCTGCACCCCCAGTATCTTGCTGCCTTCTGCCGCACACAAGACTTCATGCTGCGTGGGAACGGACCCCTCCCCTACGACTACCGACACTACATTGCCATTCTAGTAAGTGTGATTGTTCATTTTAATTTTACTCTGTGGTCCATGGGAACATACCCCTCTCGTATGACTTCTGACACTACATTGCTATTCTAGTACTGTATGTCTTAATTGATCATATGAGTGTTACTGTGTAGTTCATGGGAACGGATCCCTCCCTTTCAACTGCCGACAGTGCATGTACATTGCCATTTTAGTAAGCTTGATTGACCATTTGAGTTTTACTGTGTGGTTCTTGGGAACGTACCCCTCCCCTTCAACTACTGACACTACATTGCCATTCTAGTAAGTCCGCTTGATCACCTGAGTGTTACAGTGTACAAACAGCATTGGAACTCATTTCAAAATTTGTTTGTGTGAATGTGTTCTTGTCAAATTCAAAATAGTAGTAGTTTTACACTGATTGTATTATGCAGAGTTTGGTGTGAGAGCGATGTTGTCACCAAAATGAGACAAATGGATGAAAGATTTATTAATTAATGCTTGATGGGTTTGATTGGTTCTCTTGTACATTTTTTGTTGTGTTGTTTGAGTTGCTGATTCCTGATTCTCTGCCATGTTTGTCACTGAGTGTGCATCACAATTTCTTAAGTGGATCAGGATTCAGATGGCAAAAACTTAAGTTTTATTTCAGTTATATCTTTTAAAATTATTACTGGTAGCTAGTTAGCTGCATTCTGTGGGACTAAGCATTCACACTTGGAAAATATCTCTGTGTGCTAACCAAATTGAATATATATTAACAAAAAATCGGTTGATTGTCTAAAGCACTTCTGATATGTACCACCATACAACTGTTAAAAGTGTTCTACTAATGCGTAGTTATAGTTTATACAGTAGTTCTCAATGAAATCATTCATTTTGCATTTTCAATTTACTTTGTTGTCTATTAAAGCAATTGGTTTTCAGTGAAAAGATAAAAACTATGAATCACTGCCTGTTTTCCATCATCATTTCAGTTTTCTTTGCTCTATGGGTAACTGTGTATACAGGCTTACACATGCTGCAAGTGAATAAATGCACTTGCATTTGTAATTCGCATATCACCCCAGGACTTTGAATACCTTTCATGTTTTCTAGGTCACTCAGCATGAAAGTCCCTGTTTAATGTGTCCTCCTTGGTATCTATAACCCCAGGCCTACATAACAACCATTAAAAGGATGAAGTAAATTCAAAATGCTATTGTATAGGATGTAAATATATACACTGATTTGATTTCAACTGAATTGCATTGAATTGCTCTTTGATCATATTTTCCATGAAAACTTCACAATAAAATAGAAGAGAATGCTCACATAAACTGAAAATAGCTTTTCAAAAGCATTAGCTATAATTGGGTTTAGCTGATTCATTCTTTACCCCTAGATTCATGTATTTCTGAACACTTTGTCCCCTTTGTGAACTAATTGAAGCTGACACCAAGCGCATGCCAAGATTTTAGCCTCACTTCAAGGAGAATCAAGTTATTGCACAGACAAATGTGCTGAGCTTAAAATGTGTACAGTTAGTTGTATCTTCCAAATGGAGGCGAGAAGTATGCTCTTCACACCTTCTTAAGTATGTTCTTACGTCAGCCAGTGGAAAGTTATTCGGTGGGGTACAACATTGAGTAGGTCTGGAAATCAGACTACAACCTAATAGTACATGTAAGTAAAACTTGTGACCCTTTGCCTGCAACATCATAAATGTGAATGTGGGCTGTCATAGTATGTATGCTTGTCAAAGAATGTGGGTTTGATGCCAGTGGGTGGTTTGCTGAAATGTCATCGAGATCAAATTCTTCTTCGTTTTGCTGTCATGCTCAAGCTGTGTCACTCTAGTTGGCAGGCACCAACCCGGATCAGACAACTACTGAGTGTGAATGTAGGCTGAGACTACTAGAGTTGCTTTGTGAATTGGTTCAGTCTCATGGGACATTCATGCATTATTGGTTACACGTATGGCTTTATATTTTTTAGACCAAAACTAATGTAATTTTGGAGAATGATGATTGTATAGTGCGGAATCAAACTTTTGATTTATTCCTTATCATTTGAGGCATGCAATTTGTGATGGGGAGAGCAGGAATTGATAACACAGAATTTAGCATTTTCTCATAAAACCATTCATTTTGTGCTATAGATGTTCACATGTTAATTCAGTTATTAAGATACCAAGTTATTTTCAGAGTGAGGATATTCTTGCAGAAAACTTTAAAAAGATAATTGTTTGGCTTCCAGAAAATGTTACTGCCTCCAGTATTTCCTCAACAAAAAGAAGAAAATAACCATTTTTACTGGAGAAGTAAATAGGAATACCATGATAAAATGTGGACAAGTTTCCGTCATCATTGTAAATAATGTACATTTTCAGAGAAAACTTGCAATGAAAATTGGCTGACAACATCTCAGACTATTTGCATGTACTGTACACCCCTTGTCACTCTCACTCACACCATATCTCTAGCAGCGAGCCTGAATAGATGAACGTGTCCACCCTGGGTAGCTTAGTAATTAGTAATGGAGCAATGTTGGGAAAACTCATCATGCCTACAGTGTACATGCATTTATCCGTCCAAAGACTGTTATGTATGGTATGTGATGGGCATATGTACAGAAGTGTTGCTGATGATGATATAGATGATGAGGAGGATGATGATGATGATGATAATGATGATGATGATGATGATGACGATGATAAACATGACATCTTATTATGAAGAAGGTGGTTGTGAATGCATTGGGCAATGAAGCAGCTCATTTTCACAATGTAGGAATTGAATAATTTTAAAGAGGGGCATTGGAGGTTTGACAGAAAGGGCAATTTTTAAGGGGATACAGTACACGTATATGATTTGTTATGATTTACATGCTTGCAGGAGTTACAGGCTTGTGCCTCATTGTTTGTTCCACTCTACCAATCATTAGATGATACCCCCCCCCCCCTTACATGTATGCACAGTATCTCTCTCCATCTTTCTTTTCGCCAAAGTAGGGGCGTCTTCATTAGCTCGAGCTGGGCAAAATAGCGAGCTTGTTCTGATCGGGTTAGCTAGCCAGATCACCAAATAGCTGGCTATTTGCGTCTTCATTAGCCAGATCAGGCAAAATAGCGAGCTATTTGGTCGAGAAAATTTCCCAAGAAATCTTGGGCTAGATGGAGCTAGCTCGAGCTAGTTCGCGAAATAGCTCGAGCTAGTTCGGAGCGTCTTCATTAGCCTGAAAATTTCTCGATCCCGGCATGCATCAGCGCCCACGAGGCATTGTTTACGTAATAGGTTTTTACACGTGCGTGAATGCGAGCTCACAACCGAAGCCATGCGGTCATGGCCTATTCCTGTCGCACACTGCTGGTATGTGCGAAACTCGGGATAATTTATGCAACCCGAGCTCGAGCTTACGTATCCCGAGTTTCGAGCTAATGAAGATGCGATTACAACTTCAGGCTAGTTACCCGGATCAGAAAAATAGCTTGCTATTTCGTCTGATCGGGCTAATGAAGACGCACCTAGTGTGTCTTTCTCTCCCTCTATCTCTGCCAGCCCATATCAGTCTCTCTTCTCTTATATTATCTTTATCAACTCCAGGAGAAAACTATCAGGTCCCATCTTCCTGGATGTACATGTATGGGCAGTACCTTATCCTAAGAATCCTGTAGCATTTCAGTGGGTGTGTAGATTGTTTAGCAAAATTTGACAGAAAGTATTAAATTTGACTTGCAGTTTGCTAGGGTTAGAGATGGAGGGGGTGAAAAAAAAGTGGCAGTGGGGAAGGGAAGGGGAGATTTAGAGAGTGGAGAAGAGAGTACTACCAGTAAATGGAAAGGGGGGGAGAAATTTTTAAAGAAGGGTTGGTAAAAACATGATAAATAGGGGGCAGGGATATACTGTACACATGTGGAAGAATAGAAATACTTGTCGTGTAGTATAGGAAGGAGTGGCATGTACACATGAGCTACTGCAGCTGTACACTATGCATGTATTGGAAATACCCATGGTTGTTTCCATACAGTAGTGGGAATTGGCAAGATAAGTGACAATCCCAAATTAAAAAAAAAGATTGAATGATTTAGTTGAAGATAAATATCTGAAGAGGAAGGATTTAATTGTTTCCCTTGTAGATAAACAAGTTTGTGTTTAAAAAATAGCGTGCTTCGCATGAACCCTGGTGTTGGTAGCCTATTTTTAACTGAGTAGGCCACTGAAAGGGACTGTTGTCAAAAGGAATGACAGAGAAGGCCTACCAATTTGGCTGTCACAAACTTTTGAGTGAACTCTGAAAGAGCTGACCTAGATATATTGAGAATGAACTTGTTTACTGTTGGCATGCACTGTATGTAGATAATATACATACATACATACATACATGTACTGTACATTTACATGTGAGTAGAGTCCAAGAATAATAGCAGTGCATTGACAAGCATTGTGTAAAAGTGCAGGGGGGATTGAACGGTTTCTGCTGGTGCCTGGATTTATAAAGAGAGCAAAACATTATACGGTGTAGTTGGACCATCAACCTAGTTTACATGTATCCTGGTCATGGGATTCATGTTTGTATGAGAGTTACTGATACCTGATAAGATGATAGACTAATACTTTGTGTAAATGTTAATAGTCACATATTATTTTCAAATAGAGAGTTTATGGAAAGATGTACAGTACAGTGCTATGGGGACATAAATGTGCACAGTATGCATGTATCATGAATTCGTTCTAAAGCTTCAACATGATTAAAAACTAAGCACAGTATGCAAGTAGTATCATCACTATCCTACACTATACTTTGATGTCGGTCAATCAGGAGAATGATAAATTCTAAAACCTACATTTTAAATGAAAATATTGCCAGCATACAAGTTCATGTACTTCTAATGTATTGCATGTTGTCACAAAGTTAGGAAATTAAAGAATACAAGCCTGTACTGAAGTATGGCTATTGTTTCAGTGATGTTGACAAACGGTAGATTACAAACTGTACTTATACATGTAGGTCAAGTTCAAGGTCAAGTTGACATCAGATATGATAAGAATGTTAAAGGTGGTATACACTATACGATATCTGTCAATTATACAGATTGCAGTCGTGCTTCAAGCATGGTGTGATCACGTTTGTTGACAAACTGTACATCATATAACGGTACTGCGGTAGAGTAAATTGTCTGGAATGATACCCAGGCCGTTACATTTCACATTGCATTCCATTTTCAGAACATACATGTACATGTACAGCAGATACCTGATTTGATATCAACATTAATTGATGGTGCATGTACGTGTATGTACACATCAGCATTAAATGTGTGCACATTGTTGAGAGCCATTTCTATAATCAGAGCAGAAAAAAATAATTTTAAATATGATAATGTGTTATATTTTCAAATGCTGGGCACATGGACTTTGTGGAGTTGTGTATTAGTTCACGAAAAATGATAAGTATGCCTGACATTTTTGTTTTAATTATGAAAAGTAACTGTTCACCTAATGTACAGTACATCGAAGCAAGGTATCCAAGGAGTGGCTTGACCAGGGACATAGTAGGCAGTGAAGTTGTCTTTGATGGCTTCAAGGGGCCAGCATACAAAGTGAAATCCCCTGTGTAGTACATTCAGTGTGGGCTTGACCCTCATAACATGTCTGTTTGAGCAGTTGCCAGTATCATAGTACTGTTGTTTGCCATCCAGCAAAATACATAGAAAGCATAGAGACTGGTAGCCTGGTTTCCAGGCTGTTGGACATTTCTTATCTTAACTGAAAATGAGTCTTAAGACCAGTCGTGTATCATTCTCATCTTTTCTCAGTCTGACCCAAGGAACTGGAGAAGAAATTGAGAATGATTTATCTACTGCAGCCAGAACACTTTATCAAATGGTTTGATTTTGAAAAGCCCAACAGCGTGGAAACCAAGTTAAGAAACTGTAAAATCACTTAAGTGTTATTTTCTCTAGATAAACATGATAAATATGTGACACAGTTTCTGTGCACAGTTGCTGCAGAAAGTTTGTTCAGTATTTGCTAATGAGAAATACACTGATGTACTTCTGTCTTCGAAACTTCCTATAGAAGTTTGTAATGGAATGAAGGTACATGTACATGTAGTACTAGGATTTTGAAATGAAAGCATGAAAGAAATTTTTAAAAAATACTAATTCCATATTGATTGTCACAATCAAGCCCAAACAATCCACCAAATCAACCCCCATGCTGAACATATAAATTAATTACATTCCTATAAAGGTTGTTTAGTTTTTAAATTGTGTTTTACAAGAGTCATCCTTCTTGTCAACAGAATCACTTTACAAAACATCTTTGCCCCCTAGACAGAATTAACATAAAAGTTTAAATCTAGGTTGAATTTTTCATTGATATGTTGTTTAGAGCTACTGTAGGATCCCTGTTTTACATGTACAGTAAGATTACATTACATGTATGTACAATACTACGAGTAGGATCTAGGCTGTAAAATGTAAGCAGTGTTGAATATTTATAACAATGTTTTTGTACAGAAATACAGACTACATCAAAGCACAAAAACCTATAAGCCGTCATTTACATAGCTTGCATCCTAGTCTAATTAATATTGAGGCATATCAAAATATATCTTAAGATATTTTCTAGTCTACCAAATGTGTTAGGGTACAGGTACAGGAAGTTAATACTTGGATTTGCCCTCCAAGAGTTGAACAGAATATAAAATGGTGCAACTATTAGTGCAATGTTCCTCTATCCTGAGGCTATGTGCACAAAAGTATGACTTTATTCCCATACCAGTCTCATTCACGTCATGTGGCAATCAGCATTTCAAACATGGTGCTCATAAATCTAATTTGATGGGTAGGTGCAAACACACCAAATTAGATGACTCTGAGTTCATTATCAGACGTGTTTTGTGTGGCAGGTGAATGGCTTTCTGAGTGGACCAATCGGTCAGCAGCATGGAATAGTGATCAGCCTCCTTCCATCCTCTTTGAGGTGTGAAAAAGGGGGTCAGCCACAATACAGCAGAAGGACTTGTTTTGTGTGGCTGGTGTGTTCATACATAGTACAAGCATCCATGCATATAAAATGGTACAAAAATGTGATATGTTAATGGCATGTATCATAGCACAGAGATCATACTGTATAACACTGAGACACTAGAGTAAGCCTGTCTTTTGTGCTGTTTTTACTATGGTAAACAGGCGAGGTGGGCTCTAGGAAAGGGAGAATTAGCCTAGTTGATGATAGATCTGAGTATACCTGTGACAATGTGGATTAGAAAAGCTAAACAGCCTGGAACTGAAGCTAAATTAGATTTGGCTAGGTGCAAGCATTTATGGCTAGTTATTTTTAAAAATGAATATATTTGTATGGTTTAAGTCAAACTTGTTCAAATATGCTTTTCTGAAGAAAAAAAATATCTTGAAGGGGCTCATTTGAGTAGTCCTAAGGGTCTAAAGTAAAGTAACCCCATCCCTGATCTGTTTTCTCTCAAAGCTTGTGCCTTGCCAAGCTTCTTGTAAACTAAACCCAGGCTACAGGCCTATCAAGAATGCTGATGGAATGTATTTGCACTTTAGCTCAACACCTTGACTTGTAGTGAGATTTGAGAGACCACAGTTTAAGTCACAGGTTATCTTCCATGATATCTGTTTGTGTTTGGATTATAATGAGCTGATTTGTCTTCCCTCCATCCTCCAGGGGAATTTTCCTTTTTAATTAGGTCATCACACAAGAACTATTCTTGTTTCAGAAGATGATTGTATAATGTTCTTTAAATAATCATCGATTTGTATTTGTCATCAGCAATGAGTCTCTGGTACAACAATGCAAGCTGCACGTGGTAAAATGCCATGCCAGTGTTCCAGATTCTTTGACATTGACCCGGTTATTAAAGAAACAAAAAGCAAGGTCTTGGTAAGAGACTACAGTATGTGAGACTGCATGGAATAATGCATAGTGGCTTTCTGCAGCCGTCCGCATAGAGCAAATACATGTCAGTGGCATACGCAGAGATCATGGTGGAAATTTCCACTGTGGTTTGTATGCCCTCAGTCCCCTAGTTGGGAATGCAAATCAGAAAGAGAGGGTTAAAGTGAGCCTGAAGCTCTAAGGGAGGTCCTAACCTACCTTATCTCCAATGTCTCCTTAAACCAATGATGTTCTGGTGAGGACATCAATGAATACATCACCTGTGCTCTTAAAGGGTGTATGGTGGTTGGTAATTCCAAGAATGAACATTGTTCATGAAAACTAGAGTTGTTTATAAATCTGAATATTTCTTTAATGTCATTTGGTGTTTACTGTTGAGACATATTCTTGAAAAGGGCATAACAAGTGGCTGTGCATGGGAAACATGGGAATTTTATGTGACTTGTGCATGATGTCATACATGTAAATTGGCCATGTAATGGCTAAATTAAAGAAATGTTAAAAAGTGATGACAATAATTCTAAAGTTTAAATACCTGTGTGTGTTTTTATATGATCAATGGCTATGGCAAACTTGTTTTATATAATGTGTGATTGTTTTTATCATTGATGTATTCCACTACATACACTACAGCTCAAAGGAATTTGTATAGGGTAAGGGAAAGGGAAAAAGGGAAGGACCGCAGTTTTAAACCGCGATATATTTTGTCCAATTTAGCATGAAACATGCTTTTTAGGCTAAAGCATCATGTTTCATGCTGAACTGGACAAACTATACTGCGGTTTAAAACTGTGGCTCCTTCCCTTTCTTCCCTTTCCCTTTCCCTATGCCAATTCCTTTGAGCTGTTGTGTACTGCATTTGAGATAGACAACATTTGTGAAAAACATTTTTCTCACAAATTGTTCCCAGGAAAGTACTTTATATTTCATATTTTCAGCCAATTAATTGTGTGTTATTAATATTACTGAGAAATTATTTTCTTTATTTTAAAACATGGATGTTTCTAATTGAGAAAGGAATATACATACATAAGCAAACAACCTAGCCTACAGTTTATCACCCAAGCTCAAAGGCACAAACAATGAGTTACAAATTACTTTCATTGGAGTTAATTAACTTACATGTATGATAATTTTTCTCATAATACTGTAAATACCTCATTACACTTAAAATGTAAATATATTCTGTTATTTACATGTAATTCATTGTCTCATTCTCATATCAGTGATTATCTGTATTACTCATCCTACGTTACAACTAATCTAAATCTAATGCTTGGTGAATTTGAGTAAAATCAAGTAGATAAATGGTGTGACAATTAGCAATTGTATACTGAACAATTAAAAGCATATTAAGAGAATTAGTGCCATTAGCAAAGCAATGAATCATGCTGATTGACAGTTTATCAGTCATCTCTTCATCCACCTGTTATTTCAGGGAGGTGACACCTATCTGTACATGTATCTGTACAACATTGTACAAGACCTTTTAGTGTTTGCTATTATGTGTTTTTTTTCCCCACTTTTTCCATGTGGGGGCGCAAGGTATGATACCTACATGTACCTTCGATATTTCCTTTTCTGTACACCTTCTTGAGGACTTAAACCACCACAGTACAAGTAATTGTGACAGGCCTTGTGAATATGGCTAAATTTAGTTGGGAGAGCTGAGAACTGCCCTGTCAATGATGACAAACGGAGTGTTTGTCTGCTCTGGCATGTACAGGGTATTGATTTCAGTCAGCTGCAAAAGCAACCCCTTCTCAGTTTTGTGAAAACAACCCCCTCCATCCAAGGTGTTAGGCACTGTAGGGGTCCAATTTGCCAGAAATAGGTTGTGTGTGTCATTAGTCTATGATCATGAGACAACAAATGCTATCATCACCCATCAAGCAATTTAAAGGGTGTTGTACTGTACATTTAACCATTAAAAATGAATATTTGAGCTCATGCTGACCAGTGCTGAAGATTTTTTTGTAAAAATAACAAAAAATGGTATTAAAACAGCTCTTGGTGTGAAATATTTCCATCCATTCAGAGTTGATGGTAGCAAATCAGTACATGACATAGACAAATTGCCTGCAATAATTCCTCTGAGAACATTAGTTTTTGTTTTCTTGTCAACTTTGGCAGGATGATGCAAAGAGTGCATGTTAAATGTTGTATCAGAAACTGATATTTAAAGTAGAACACCATAGATTTGAAATAGCCTATATTTTGGTATCATATGAAAAAGGATAGTATAGGGTACCCAAATATTGACTTTCCCAACCACGCTGATCCAACAGAACGGAGTAACCCTGCATCAAAAATTACAATTTTACTACTTTTCAATTCTTCATTATGGACTCTCCGGAAGGCTGTCAAATTGATGACGTCATTCGTTGAACATGATCTGCAACCGAGCGAGCTAGCTACACTCGCTCCCATAGCTTTAAGTTGTAAGTTGCCAAACTTTGCCGCTGCATATCTACAGTATATGGTGTACCAAAATATCCAGTGCAAATTTCTACTTAATATGGCTCAATCTGCCTACGTGCAGCTTGTATTAATTATCATAACTTGGTTCTCAAGTTACATGTACATGTACATGTACATGTACATCGTCGGTCACAGTGAAAAAGAAATGTTTTTTGTGTTCTCTAATGTCACCCTGGCATGAAGGAATTTCATTTAAAGCAGGTCTCCAATTGTTTCATCATCTTTTTAAATATTTTTTTACATTTTAGCTGGCATAGAAAACACATCCTCTGTAATCATGTAGTTGCATCAGCCAGTGAGATCTACATGTATAGGTTGCATCATGCATGTAGTCATACACTCGCTATGATCAGATTGAGATGATCAGATTGGGATGATGTTGATAAAAAGAACCACATTTAGCCATTGAAACAGGTGTTCACGAATGTGCTTTGAAATGGAATTACATGTAGCACGAAGTCAAGATTTGAAGTGCTGCCATCCAGAAAATCCTGTAAGCTTTGAGTAGCTCTTAAATGCTGTAACCCTCTTACGGTGCGTCTTCATTAGCCCGATCAGACGAAATAGCGGCCTATTTTGCTGATCCGGGGAACTAGACTGAAGTTGCAATCGCATCTTTATTAGCTCGAAACTCAGGATACGTAAGCTCGAAACTCAGGATGCATAAATTATCCAGAGTTTCACACATACCAGCAGTGTGATACGGGAATAGACCACGGCCGCATGGCTTCGGTTGTGAGCACGTATAAAAACCTATCAGTAAACATTGCATCGTGGGCGCTGATGCATGCCGGGATCGAGAAAAGAAGACGCTCCGAGCTAGCTCCATCTAGCCCAAGATTTCTTGGGAAATTTTCTTGATCAAATAGCGAGCTATTTTGCCTGATCTGGCTAATGAAGACGCAAATAGCTAGCTATTTCGTGATCTGGCTAGCTAACCCAATCAGAACAAGCTCGCTATTTCGCCCACATCGGTCTAATGAATATACCTCTTTAGTACCAAGGTTACCAAGTTGCGAAGACACCATTGGTTTACACATGTTACATCATACACTGTGAAGAACATACATGTACATGTACCATTGTATTCTGCAGGGCTCAATATGTTTTCCCTTTCGTCATCAGGCAAGCTTTCAGACTTAAGAATTTGAACAAATTTGGGAGTCCCTCGGAAAACATCTGACATCATAAAGAGGGCAAAGTATTCAGCTTAAATGTACTTGTGTTTTTATAAATCCAATGTACCAATTGTTGATAAGGGGCCCCCGCACTTAGGACCAACTTATTTTAAAAAATCTCAAGGAGCCAGCAAGGATGCTTTGGGTATCTCACAGGTAACTTGGTGCTCTCTCCTCACTATACTGCACATCAGAAGCTTTAGTAGAGTTAAAAGTAGCTAATGTGTCATACTGGATTTTTTTCTGGTCGTAAGCCTATGTGCACGCCGCAGACAGCAATCACACCTCCCCTGCAATTCCAAGCTTTTCACACGATTCATATCAAGAGATAAATGGGAAACAGACTTGGGTTTCAGGGCCTGTCGTAAGCTGAACCCCTCATGTGATCTGCAGTAGTGACATTCTGAGTGGGTATAGATTGTCAACTTGTTACCATGGTTACAAGTTCATTGGCTGATCCAGTGGCATTTAGCAAATCATCGGTTTAAGTTTCTGACCTTTGACTATGTACCTAAAGAAGAGAGGGGGAGGGGGGGGGGGGAACCATTTCTACATAATTCCTCTCTTCTTCATCATCAACCCTACTATATATACATGTATGTATGTTTCTGTAGCAACCACACAAGTAATGTTTTCTCAAAGAAGTAACAATCATATTTCTGTTATTGTCTCTCTTATTCTTTTTAAACAGAACACATGCAAGCACACTTTCAAAGAAGAATTAACATCCATGACAGATACATGTGTATGTTGGATTGAAAAGTGGAAACAAAAGTGCTAGATAACCTTTCACTGATAAGTCTCTCCTCACTGACATTTGTGATCTTGTGGGACAATCAAAGGATGAAGGGGGTATCAGAATGATTACCAGAACCCTTCATGTCACTTCACAAGGACAGTGAAGATGATGGTGTGGTCCCTGTTCACATTCTGAATCTGTCTACACTCTGCTGAGCTTTGAGATCAAGTCAAAGTGATTAGTAGATGCAGCTCATGCATGATATTGGAGTCCATCAAAGGATGAAATGTGCATCATGCTGCATTTGCAAAAAAACAGAATACTCAGGGTGGGACCTTCAAGGCCTCTTCATCAAGTATATGCCCGGTTCATATTCAAAACTTAACCTCAAAGAAGCTCCCTTGATTTGAAAGTGATCCATTAATGCAGCTGTATTAGCTTGGATCAATCAATGGATTAAATTTGTATTATCATGCATTCATAGAAAGCTTAATAACATCTGAATTAAAAAAACATATCTGTACATATTCAAATTGTGAGGAGGGAGTTACCCTGTTGCATATTCCTAAACTACTGTTTATCAGGGGTGCTCAAATTAAAGGTAGCCCGTCCCTTTTGCAGACCTAATTCTGAAAGTTCCCAGACTTTGTCATCATTTGAGAGAGAGTGGCTACGTAACATTTCCCTGGAATCGACAAAGTGTAATGTTCGGTTTTGAGGAAATAATCTTCGATAATTGATCGAGCTTTCTTTTTCATACCACGAAAATAGTCAAATCTCAGTGAAAACTAGTTAGATTTTTATTTATTCTATGGGAGTTATAGTACCTCTGACCTTAACATTTCACAGTTGGTATCCCAAAGATACGTGCAAAATATGTGCAAACTTTCATGAAGTTTGCAGATAATTATAAAAGGGACGGGCCATCTTTAAAAACATTGACACACAATCACACAATATAGCGCAGTATGCCTAGGGAAGACATATCAGAGGAAAGGCTTGATGGTACGCTTCACTTCCTTATTGATTTACATGTATGTTTTATGACAGGACATATCTTATCATAACTTCCCTCTTTAAATACCAACTGTTTCCTTCCAAAAGCATCTGTCACTAATACAGAGTAATTATGGACATTTATGTGTATCTAGAAGCTTTGATTCCAAACATTAAATTTTTATGGATGTAAAGTGATTTATTTGTATTCTGTTGGGGGGGGGGGGGAGAAATAAACAACATATAACATAATCTACATGTACAATAAGTGGTGTTGAATTATATCATTCATTTTGCATTTATTAGATGCCCTGTTTTAATATATGTGTAAAAAACTTTGTTTAATGACATCTGTTTTATAAGCTATTTCCAAGAAAAACGGTTTATTTTTGTATAAAGTTATAGAAAAACAAATTTTATCACCTCATCTTCTCTGGGATGTTTTTTTTCCATAACAGAGGTAATAAACAGTTAACTGTTCAGAACATGTTATCAAATGCATTGGGGAAGTTTAAGTCAACACTTTTAATACAGATCTTGTGGGATTTATGTGAACATAAAACTCAACAGATTCAAATGCTCATGACAATATCTATTTCAATTTGAAATAAATGTGGAATTACTCACCTGACTTAAAAAGGCACAGATGTCACATGCATCAATCAATTTGAAAAAGAAAATGTAGAGTAAAATGCACCATTATTGATAATTCAGAAACCAGATACATGTACAGTATCTCATCACCAATGTATCCATTACTTGTATTTTCCTTTTTAGGCCTTATTTCAAAGCACCGATTTCCCCAATTTTATTAGTTTTGGTTTGGTTATTAAGTATCATTTTTGAAAGCAAGTCACAGTCATTGATATTAAAAGCGATGAATAGAAGTACCATTGCTTCCATCTAGTCCAAACGCTTTGGAAAGAGATGAAGTTCCCAGGTACGTGAATGAGGCGTGACAAACCATTTGCAATGATGAATTGAATGAAGCTTTTTATTTCTTTCTTTCTTTTTTATTGGTAGAACTTCTGAGCTCTAGAGACAAAATAAAGCTGTGCACAGGAGTTATATGCATTACTGATGCAGAAATATGACAGACACATACACACAGTGTATACATGTAGAGTTTAACAGCATTCCAGTTCATGAGGATCCTGGTGAAGCATCTGTAGTGATCTAGCAGTATTTTCATCAGAATAGAGAACTTTCATTTCACTCATCTCTTTCATGTGCTGCGAAGCAGACTGTGATGGTGAATACCCTGATCTAATTTTGAAAAAATGGGACCACAATAGCTGAAATCCTCCCTTTCAAGAACTCTGGGCTTTATCATGAGTGTGCAGGCAGATTGAACTGTTTAGTCATTGATGTATTTGTCAAGGTGATTCAGCAGATTCAGCATAGTTAAAATGTCCCATATTGAAAATCGCATACACTGTACCTGCATAGTTTAGTATTTACCATTTTTATCATTCTCAATCCAATATTGATAAGTTCATTGTCGTATTCATTTGCATCATGGTGACACTGTAAATAAATACAAAATTAGATCAAGTACATACCTGTAAATAACACAGGTCATATCCCTGCTATGTTAAAACATACATTCTTCATGATTGTCACTACTCCTCATGTTGTTGTTAATGGCGCTGCCCTTGGAATATTATGATCATGTTCCTATTCGTTGAACCTTCCTTTTTAATTTTCTCCTCTTCCTCAAATCCTTCTTTTTCTCCCTTTTCTCGTACCACTCAAACCTGTTCCAGTGAGTAGATATTTTCATCACATGCATTCTATTGTATAATTCATTAAATAAAATCTACACGCTTTACATGTATTGTCTGTGCAATTCTCACAATTGATATTGTATTAAGCTGTGATGGAGGACATATTCTATTGTACTGTCCTCCAGACATGTTTTGAATTTATTTTTTTTGTCACAATATGCAACCAGTTGTCTAAATTCAAGCATTCACAGTGAGAGAATAAGAGGCAGATAATGAAAAGCTTGCCTTTTTGACGGCGCATGATGCAGCTGAAATTATCCTGTGCTGTCAGTGTAGGATACATACAGTTGGCAGCAAAATTATTCAACCCCCCTCTCATTTTTTACATTCTGTCATAATGAATAATATTGCAGCAGCAGATTGCTACTAAACCATTAAGATAGTTAGCAGACAGTTAATTACTAAAGAATAGCGGAGAAAAAAATCAAATTTTACTGCATAGGTCATCTGAAATTGCAATTTGCGCCCAAAAAGCATGTTGCAAAATTATTCAACCCCCTATTTTACACACACGAAACGAATGCACAAATAATGACAATTTCACAGCCAGTGCATATATTCTGAGGTGAATGCTGATTTTATTTATCCTCCACCTGAAACTGGAACCTTTATATGCACAACTAACAAGTTGTAACATTATTCAACCCAGATGGGTGTGTCTTTTAGTACTTTGTGCAGCATCCATATGCTGCAATGTCCTCCTGCAGACGAGATGAATAACCTCTCACAAGCTTCTCACAATGCTCCTTGGGGTGTTGGCCCATTCCTCTTGCGCACCTTGAGTGACCATCACAGTCTCCAGACCTAAACCCAAACGAGAATTTGTGGTGGGATCTGAAGAAAGCTGTTGCAGCATGTAGACCTACATGCATCGATTACCTTAAGACCATTGCGTAAGAGGAATGGGCTAACATCCCCAAGGAGCGTTGTGAGAAGCTTGTGAGAGGTTATTCATCTCGTCTGCAGGAGGTCATTGCAGCAAATGGATGCTGCACAAAGTACTAAAAGACACACCCATCTGGGTTGAATAATGTTACAACTTGTTAGTTGTGCATATAAAGGTTCCAGTTTCAGGTGGAGGATAAATAAAATCAGCATTCACCTCAGAATATATGCACTGGCTGTGAAATTGTCATTATTTGTGCATTCGTTTCGTGTGTGTAAAATAGGGGGTTGAATAATTTTGCAACATGCTTTTTGGGCGCAAATTGCAATTTCAGATGACCTATGCAGTAAAATTTGATTTTTTTTCTCCGGTATTCTTTAGTAATTAACTGTCTGCTAACTATCTTAATGGTTTAGTAGCAATCTGCTGCTGCAATATTATTCATTATGACAGAATGTAAAAAATGAGAGGGGGGTTGAATAATTTTGCTGCCAACTGTACATGTAGACATATTCTAGTATGAATTCATTGTTGGAATGAGTGTAGAGAAAATGTTGTTGACTTGTTGTTATCATTTATTAGTGGTACAGATTTCTAGTTCATAACATTTTGATCTCTCTCTCTCTCTCTCTCTCTCTCTCTCTCTCTCTCTTCCCTGATTTTATTTTATTTGTTTCTACCTTAATACTGTTTCGCTGTGACATTGTGGCGACATACACCATCCCTATAAAGTCACGTTCTTTCTTGCACGTAGTTACTGTAACCTCTTCCTGTGTTTTTCAGGAGAACCACATTTAGTTCCTCTTATCTTTAAATATCAATTACTTCCTTAGGGTCTTCAACTCTTTCTGTGTCTCTTCATTTATACACCAAGATCCTGTACAGTAGCATTTCAGCGGGGATGTAAATAATTAACGCATCCTCTCATTCTGTTCTCCCACATCACAGGCAGCTAGCTGCCAGACATAGGCACTCGTACCTGATGAAGCCAAAGGAGAACTACATTAAGATCCTCTTATTATAGATTCCTTAATACCTTTGACTCTTTGGCTGTTTTCTTCACAATTAATACACTCAGAGCCTGTATAGTAGTATTTTGTCTGGCATGTTAATAGTTTGAACACATTTTCTCCCTCTGTTCTCCCACGTGACATGCAGCTGTGAGACACCGGTGTTCATACCTGATCAGGTTACAGGAGAACTAGATCCTCTTATAGATTCATTTATACCTTTGACTCATTTGGTGGTTTATTAACCATTAGTACATGTACATTCTTATCCTGTAGGGTAGTATTTTTTATGGTACTTTAATGTTTTTGTGACCGTTTATACATGCATACCCTGTACAGTAGCATTTTGCTAGCATTTTAACGTAACGTGTTAACACAATGTCTGCCTTTGTTCTCCTACACCCCAGACAGCTGCCAGACACCGATGCACGTACCTGATGAGGCTCCAAGAGAGTGAGTTCCTCTCCCAGGGCGGGGATGCCAAGTGGTTCCAAGGGGTGGACCACATACCCCCCAAGCTGCAGGACCTCTACGAACTTATCAAGCTGCTCTCACACCGTCCATGGCTCATTACACAAGAACTTATAGAGGTCAGTTCAGGGACATTAGAGACAGGGTGTCCCTTTTGCAGGTCAAAAAAATAACATTTTGTAAAAACACAGAAAATGGAGATAATGTATCAGAACTTCCCTCTCAATAATAGAACTGGAAACTGACTTTAAGCAAAATTATAGAGGTCAGCAGATTTTGAGGAGGTTTGGTGGGCTGGTGGTCAGAAACCTATAGCCTAGAGACCGTAAACCGCTGTGCGCTATGTTCTGCATCGGTCCCCGTTCATGGTGCATGAGTTCAATGGGATCAACACTCGCATCGCGCACTGACATGAACAATGCAATTGTGAATGTAGACTATGCTCGCTGCGGTTCAAACGTAAACAGGAATAGTATTTCACTTTGTGGACATTACTGACAGACCAAGATATTTGGTCAAGGGCATGCATTCTGATCTTCCATTTCACAGTATTAACAAGCCTCATCATCAGCTGCCGCATCACATTATAGAAATATAGAAATCATTTTTCAATTATCTTTTTCTTTCTTTCCTGCATTTCTACAGAAATTACTGAAGGGCCCACACAGTTGGACGCTGGCTGAGCTCGTCCAAGCCTGTGTTCTCATCTCCCACTTCACCTCGTTACCTAGCTTCATCTTCGGCTGCGGCATCAACCCTGAGATCGACATGGAGCGCGGCCACACGCTCAGACCGCCCTCACTCTCCGACGATTCTGGTGTCTCGAACAACAACAAGCCAAGCGTAAGTTGGGAGAGGCATTTTCCGATGCACTGTTTGAACAGAATCACTAGATTAACGTATTACATAATGACTTGCATATGATTCCAGAGGGCCTATGTGTTCGGCTAGTCTACAGGCATAAGCTCCAATCCAATATTGGATACCGCACAGGGAAGAGGGAAGAAGAATGAATCTGTAGTTTGTGTCAAAACGTAACTGTATTTCAAGTACAAAGTAAGAATAAGAAACATTCTCTACATCAAATACTAGAATTAATGCTAAATTCCTCATACACATATTCATGTCACAAAGGGTCCTTAGTTTATGCATCCAAACCTAGCTGTATCTCCAGTGCAAGAGTAAGATTAAGAAACATTCTGCACGCCAAAGCCTCAAACTATGGCTAAATTCCTCACATACATGTACATGTCACATGGGTTATTCTTGCATTACGGACAACAGTTCCATACCCCAGGTCGCCCTTGCCAGCCAATGCTATTCCTGACAAAGGATGAGAGCAGACTGTGTGAAATGTCATCACAGAGCTCTGCTCAAAGCTCGAAACTTCGCAAAGAGAGATTTGCCTCTGGGGTGTTCACATATAGTTTTGTTTTCTTTTCAAATTAGATTAAATGCAATTGTCATGTGTTTAGAAGTCAATCTACTGATCAAAATATTAATGAGTGCTGAAAATAGAAAATACCACATTACCCTCAACACGGTTGCCAGAAACACAGTGCAGTTAAAAATGATTCTAAACCAAAATATATGTTTTGTGGTAAATGTATTGAAACATTATTTATATATCATGGTTATTTTATACATTAATTGAGTCTTTAATTAAACTATAATTCAAAAATGAATCTGTATTTTTTTCAAAAACATTGAAAAATGTGTTGTGATATTTTAGTGTACATATTTAGTTCAATGAACACTTCATCAACCTTTCCCTTGCATGAACATGATGCAGATATCAAGCACAAACGATCAGTATAGGCATATCATATGGGTCAACATCATACATCCCATGCAAGATGTGATGCTACATGTAGAAAGCAGTGTCATAAATAAGGCTGAGAATGAAGACTAAGCTGACTATGGAGTAAGATCCTTATCAGCTTTCTGCCCAAAGGAATGCTTTATTGCATGTAGAAAGATCTTGTTGGAAATGTTTTCCATCCCCTCTGCAAAAGAGCCAGAAATAAAGAGGGATTAATGTACATCTATTTATAACTGTTTTGAAACTTGTTTGTGATGAACATCTTTGTTCAACCTCATTGCATTTTGTAGGGTTTACAGTAGTCCTAACAATCTATAGTTGTTCACTTTCTGTGCCTGAGCAGTCATCGAACAATAAGCCAATGATTTCATTGTTGTGTTTTTCAGGCTGGGAAATTTTGTATTTGGGAGCATTTCTAGCTGCGGTGCTCTGAATGTACCGGAATACCAGGGCATGGTGCTTGCTAAATTAAATCAATGTTGCCAGGCTGGAAAGGGCAAATTCTATCCCATAATGCCATCCATATGGCAAAGACTGGGAATTCAATTGACTCACACCCAAAATGAAATAGCGAGCCTGGAAGGGTTGGTACCCTGTACGTGCCTGGCGTGTGATCCGAATGAAACAGGACACCCCCTCCTCCACGCTTCGGAGTGATATATTGATAGAGATGTGATTACATCAGATCTGGCCGCTGCTTCTCCACACATTAACACCTTCCCATAAACAAGTCTTGAGAGGGATTGGCCTGGGGCTGTGGGTGCTCTACATACATGGTGGTAGGGTTGTAATTAGCACGCAACACTTCCAAAATAGTACCCATAACAACTAATGCTGAGGGCAATCATCTGACCTACGCTATCAATGCTAAAAATATGTAGACTATAATTTAGATTATCAAATTTTATCAAACTAGTCTGAGAGCAAGTGCAAAGGTTAATTTTTAAATACCGATCTTAAATAATGGGACGATGTTTGTGGGGGACAAAAAAAAGTTTCTGTTATACAGAAGGTGCCGTTGGATGTAGAATAGCAGCATCCATTCATCCATTCTCTCCTCTCTCCTCTCTCTTCTCTCCTTTCCTCTGTCATATCAGAAAAATAGAAGAACTGATGGAGGAAATAATCATTTGGATTTATTACATATATTAATTTGATCATATCTGTTAAGTTTTGTATGCTCATCCATTTATTCCTTTGTTCTTCTCTTCCCTCTCCTTTCCTATGCCACAGGAGGAGTCAGCAGGAGGGAATGTGGAAGAGCTGATGGAGAAGATGAGGAACATTGAGAAGCAGAGTGACACAGAGGACTCCCAGGAGGTCAAAGTCAAGAAGTTTGAGGAAGTACGGGAACAGAGTGGCCAATGTAAGTCCCCCTCCAGAATGTTGGAATGCTACATTCAATGTCCGGAATGTTGGAATGCTATATTCAATGTACGGAATGTTGGAATGCTACATTCAGACACGTCTTTAAAGACCACTCTCTCTTAATACCACGTGTAATGTTGCCATGGGGATAGTCTTTATATACATGTTTGATAATACAATGAGCTTATTGGGAAAATTCCCCATTGGACTTAAACCCCCAAGCCCACTTACCCCTGGACAATTATCTCTAGGATAGTAATCTACTCAAGTACCTAGAACAACACTATTACCACTAGGACACCTCCCATGGGCATTTTCTGGATAAGTCAATGATCATGTTGATTATAGCTACATTAAGAGAAAACAAATGATGGGTAGATGGAAACGGAACAGAAATTTTTTTTCAGTAATTCATTGATTAACTTAGTGATGTTTAACGTACTAAAGCTAGGGCTCTGCTGAAGTGTGCTCTACATTTGCTCCGTAAGTGAAATTAGATGCGCTTCCCTGTGCTAAAAGTATATCAGGTGCTGCTAATGGCATTAGCATAGTCTGTGCCCACCACATGTATTCCGAGACACACCGGGGGCATTGCCATGCCCTCTGGCCTGCAAAAACTGTCCTCTTTACCACCACTCTTGAGTCATGTATTTCCAGCACTTGACATTTAAGCCGTAGCTGCTGTCTCCAAGGCTGTTTTAAAACACCATGCATCCCTGACCGCAATAATAACAAAAAGCAAGATAAGCCCCGGGATTAACGTATTGGCATCGTTTCATGGTTATCGGAAGCGGGACTGGCATCCACAGGCGCTGAGGCGTCAGGTTCGACGGATTGCGACCTCACTGGTTTTATGCTTCATTGTTGGTAGCAGCTTTTGTGGTTTTCCTGTTCAAGTTTTGCAAAGTACCCCACTCCCCCTCACCGTATTTCCCCCTTCTTTTTAGCCATGTTTCCAATACTTTTTAATTTTGTGGGTGGGTTGAGTGCACATCATTGGCATGCCCTTGTATTGACAAGTGACAGCACAACTGCCAGAGCATTGCCCTTATCAGAAAAGATAGTGTTCCCGCGTTTGTTTGTTTATTCCGCAACATTCACAAAATTACACGACTGTTTCTTGATACAATAGGTAATCCATGCATATGTTGTATGCTTGTGGTTGCAAACATGTGGAGGTGTGGTACCAGGTGTCGCTGATGAATTACACTAGGGAGAAGTTTGTCCTGTTGCACTTTTACTCAGTAGATTTGTTTTTGTATTATTTCATGATTCCTTGTCCATCGTGCTTTGTCATCTAGTAACTTACCAAGCCTGTGCTTCATCTTTGAATGAGTAAATTCTCCTGTTTCTTGTCTTTCCCCTCTCTGTCTTATTCCTCCCATCCATCTTTCTCTCTCTCTCTCTCTATCTATCTCACTCTTTTTTTCTCTCTCGCTCTCTTTTACACTTTTTTCATCTCTCCCTCATTCTCCATCTCACACTTTTTTTCTCTCTCTGTCTCTCATTCTCTGTCATATTCTCACTCTCACCCTCTCTTACTAATCTATTTACATGCAAACAAGAAAACTGTTAGTTACAATGTTTTTCCCCCTTATCTTCCTTATCCCCTTTTGAAAATGTATTTCAAGGTGCAAGTCCTAAGTTTTCACATATGTCTGAAAATTAATCAGATTTTTACTTCCTCACAGCTGTTTATTCTATATTCCCTGACCATATAATACATGACTCAAACCACAAATGATTTTGAGGTGACAAATCTTCTCTGATGACAGAATCAATCAAGCTGATGTTCTCAGAAATTCCAAAGGGTAGCAATGAAACATTCGTGCCCATTGTCTTTCTTACATGGAAGTATGGTTCTGTGTTGGCCTTTGTGGGTAGGGTTTGCTGTCATAACAGGAAATTCAATATGTTCATTGCAACATGAGGAGATGGTAAGTAGTGAGATGACTTTGTGTGCAATATAAAGTAAAAGGTTACCAGCTACTCGCAAGGAATAGTGACCTCTTTTTTTGTTAGGTCATTGTCCCATCCCTGTAATGTGAGATTATCTTGTGGTCTCTAGTTTTCATCCATTTCTTTTTCTTTCTTTTTTTCTCTCTCTCTCTTTGCTCCCTTGCTCTCTTTTTTCTCGCTTCCCCTCTCCCTCCTTCCTCTTTCCCACTCTCACTTTTTCCTCTGTCTCTATGGCTTTTTATATTCTATTTGCAACTAGATATATATTATAATGATGAATAAGATCCCTTTTTCTTCTTCATGTGGCATGTAAGTGTTCTCCCATTTTTAAAAATTTATTATTTGCACATATGACCTTGTATATGACCATATGTCTTTGAAGACTTTTTTTAGATATACAGACCAATTTTTACAAAATCTTTGATCTGATTTTCCTCCCCATCCTAGTGCTGCCGAGGAGTCATGATCCCTGCGCTGACCAGCAGGAGGACCTGACGCCGTTCGTGCGGGACGCCCTCTTCATCTATGAGGACTTTGCAAGGAGGGGCGAGAACTCGCTCATCCCGACCTTCCGTGCCCAGGACTACACCTGGGAGGACCAGGGCTTCTCCTTGGTCAACCGCTACTACCCCGACATAGCGCCACTGCTGGACGACAAGCTGGGCATTGCATACAACATGACCTACAACACGTGAGTCTTAAGTGCTCTGTCTCTCCATGTGGTCTGCTATCATGTTTCACAACATTTGAACTGACTTTTATTCCAATTTTCATCCAAATGATTTGACTTTGTTTTGTTTGTGGGTTTTGTGTCAGGGGTCAAATACATAAGGATGATCTTACCTTCTCTCGTCTTTGTTCAAGCTTGAACCATGTCTGGTTAAGTTTCAAGGTGTCTTTCTTTGCAGTCATCCTTCACATAGAAAACATTCAGTAACATATATTTCATTTGTGAATTACTCTCAAGTGCCAGCCTATGTGTTTTTCTTGGGGGAGGGGGTAAGGGGGTCATACATGAGGGGGGGGGGGGGGGTGGTCAGATACAACATTTAAATCTTGTGTTCTATCTTATTTTCTCTGTTTTGTCACTTCTATGTCTTATTATTATTTAGGGTTCAGTTATGATATCAATCTGATGTTCTACTAAAATCTTCTGTGTGCTTTTGCCCGAACATAGAATGGGCTACCAGAAGCAAGTGGACACGTCGTTGCTACGTCGGGCAATCTGGAATTACATCCACTCCCTGTATGGCATCCGGCACGATGACTACGACTATGGCGAGATCAACGAGCTGCTTGACCGGCAGCTTAAGACCTACATCAAAACTATCGCCTGCTTCCCAGACCGCACCACCAAACACGACTATGACAACTTCTGGCTCGACTTCAAACACTCAGAAAAGGTGAGGTGGGAAGACACATCTGTGTATGGTGTGTGTCTGTCTGCAAAATGTGCTGTAAATTGGTACTTTCACTAAACCGCACCACTAAACATGATTATGACAAACTTCTGACTCGACTTCAAGTTCAAATACTCAAAGAAGGAAAGGGCAGAAGACAAGGCCATGTGTGTGCAAAAATGTCCTGTAAATTTGTCCTTCCACTACCTCTAAAAACAAATATCTTTGACTCTCTATTTAGCCATGTTTGAAAAACAATGCTATTCTTGGGGGGAGGTGTCACGCTTAAAGAGCAATAGTTTTCTATGTACACAGGATGATAAGGTGTTTTCCTTCCACAATGATACAAATAAAAAACTCTCCAAAGATAGCAGAGTCATGAAGCTATTCATGGTCAAGTGCCAGGATTGTTGTGTGATTCACTTAAAGAGTACAAAGAAACCTGCCACAGTCGTTTTGGCATATACGGTGCTTTTTGTCTCGCCCACCGGAGGTGAAGGCGAGACTAAGGGATCCAAATGGCGTCTGTCCGTCGTCCGTCGTCCGTCACAAATGTTAAAGTTTACCTGCAAGACTCTCTTATGATCCATAACTTGGCAACTGTTACAGCAATGGCAGCCACACTTGGTTGATAGATGCACTGGGGGTACCTTCATGTTATGGTACCGTTGGAGGTCACAGGATAAGGTCAAAGGTCATTTGAGGTCATACGTTAAAGTTTACCTGCAAGACTCTCTTTTGACAAATAACTTCACATGGGTTGCTTGGATTACAACCTAACTTGGGTCATAGATGCACTGGGGGTACCTTCATGTTATAGTACCGTTGGAGGTCACATGATAAGGTCAAAGGTCATTTGAGGTCATACGTTAAAGTTTACCTGCAAGACTCTCTTTTGACAAATAACTTCACATGGGTTGCTTGGATTACAACCTAACTTGGGTCATAGATGCACTGGGGGTACCTTCATGTTATGGTGCCGTTGGAGGTCACAGGATAAGGTCAAAGGTCATTTGAGGTCATATGTTAAAGTTTACCTGCAAGACTCTCTTTTGACAAATAACTTCACATGGGTTGCTTGGATTACAACCTAACTTGGGTCATATATGCACTGGGGGTACCTTCATGTTATGGTGCCGTTGGAGGTCACAGGATAAGGTCAAAGGTCATTTGAGGTCATACGTTAAAGTTTACCTGCAAGACTCTCTTTTGACAAATACATGTAACTTCACATAGGTTGCTTGGATTACAACCTAACTTGGGTCATAGATGCACTGGGGGTACCTTCATGTTATGGTCAGCCAGGGATTTGCGTAGCAACGGAGATCGCGATATTTCTGGTTATTTTCGCAAGTGGGCGAGACACAATATTGCTAATGCCTTGTTATGTTGAAGAGGCAAATTATGTGGCGTGATCGACGAGATTTTTATGGTGCTGGAGTGTCACAAACACTGGAGAACTGAATAATCATTTGATTATCATTTTTTTTCACAGTTCAAAGTACTTGCTGAATATATTTCTCTAAGGATTTTGACTGAGTATGTTAGTGTTTATTAAAAATAATATGCAATGATCTTAATTTGGCATTCAACAGTCAACGGTTGGTGTTTATTTTTAACTCTGTGAAAACATTGAAGAATACAGGTACATTATATCGTCACGTTATTACAAACCATCGAATGCATGCACTGTGCGCTGTACGGATATGTGAGCACAGATTTGTAAGCATGTAAGCACTAGAGGGTGAAGGGGGGGGGAGAGGGGGGGGGGGTCAGCATTATAGTTTGATCTCTTGCGGCTCAAGCGTAATGGAATAAGCATCTAGTATATTTCATGTTGTCTTTATCTTGTTTTTTCCCATACAGGTCCATGTGAATGTGATGGTGTTAGAAGCGCGGATACAGGCCAGTCTGCTTTACTGCTTGCGAGCCATCATGCGGTATATGACGTGACCCACACACGACACACAGACACAGACATGCTCTGCCAGGAAAGGGGCCGCGCACCGCGCACTGGCAGGGTGGTCAAGCTCTCTTATTCACCTGTGATAAACGTTGAACCCCTTGTACACTCCGTGCAGTGTGAATGACTGCCGTGTTTGTGACTCGCTCCACCACAGTATCATCTGTCCGTCCCCTCGTCTTTTTTCCTCTATGATGTCATGTTGCTTTCTGCTAGGCCAATGTGAAGCTCGGTTAGTAAGGTGAGCGATATACATGTACACACAACGTGACATGAGTTTCTTAATTGGTGCTCCGGCTTCTTGTTGTTTTGATATCATAGCATAGACTAAGCTTAGGGTTTGATGCATTTGAAGATGCCTGGGTTGGGTGGAAGTGGAGATGTGGAAACCTGTGCCGTTGAAGTACCCAACCAGGGATACTACCCGCCAGGGAGAGCGCAAGAGGAACTACCACTAATGTATGGAGCATGTGGGAAAGCGTTCAAGGAATGTCCAGACATACCTGTTTGTTCCACAAGTACTGCTCAATGGAACAACGAAGCAAAGTGAGATTGGAGGGTGTGCTGAAATTGGCTGTTGATCATCCGTCACAGAGCAGACAGAATAGTAGCGAATGTGGTAGCATCAAAAGACATACAAGGATATCCCCACATGTACCCATGGGTACTTGTCTAGCTCATCTCTCTCTGTTGTGTAACAATACACCCAGAAAAACGTACTTCTTTTTGCGAATGCGTCCCTATGTTGCATGTACATTGTATGCCACCATAAGCAAATTGGACAGATAGCTGAACCTAGCTTGTGCTTGTACTAGTACTTATATCTTGTCAATACTGTGTATTACAGTAAGAAAAATAGCACAAGATTGAGATCTAGATCAGTTTTTGATCACTGTACTTTTTGAAGTATCTTGTATACCCTTGCCTGACTGGTTGAAATCCTGGCGACTTTTATTGTCATTGCTGCTGAATGTTGATTGGCAAAGACCTTCTTTAATCGCTGTTGATATCATTCTTGACTGTAGCATGGAGTCTGTGAAGTAAAGCTTGTAAATATCATATTTGTACTGTTACAGCTTTAAGCACCGACTTTAACATATTTGAACAGTATTTACAGGTGTTTTGCAGAAAGTATTTTGATATTAAATTTGAAAGATCGTGATTGGTTGAAAGTGCTTTCAATTCTCTACATCCATGGCAAACTTTGAAAGTTTTGTAAACAGATTGATGACGGTTGTTGTTATTTGTACGAATGAGGTTACATTGTTCTTCATTTTGTAGGCTGAAAGTGTGGTCAGGAGAATGCGATTTTTTCTGGGATAGCAGCATATGTTTGGTATCTACCCAAAATCTAATGATTCAGGTGTTATTTCTGTGCTGTTAATAGGGTTTCAGATTGGAATTCAATATTGAATCTGAAAGTACAAGGGAATAGGAAACAAGCAACTATTTGTATCTATCTTTCTCTTTCTCACAGTCTAATATCTATCAATCTATCTCTCTATGTCCTTCTCACCCCTCCCCTCTTTCATTTCCTCATGCTAATTATCCAGCTCTCTCCCACTTCACCCTCATCCTTTTTTCTCCCTCCCCCCTTTCTATCTGTTATCTGCTCTTTTGCGCTCCTCTATTCTATGCAGAACTTCACTTCTCTGAAGGATACTTCAAGCTATCAGAGGACAGTGACTACCTTTCAAAAGCTACATTGTGTGAATTGTATACGTATCATATTCCACTGCCATAAAGATCTCAAGAAGTTGTAAAAACAAAACCTCAGAAGATGGAGGACCTCCACTTTATTTACCCGTTGAGGTGCTCCTTGTGTTAAATCAATGGGAATCAGCTGATAGAGAAGCCAATGGGTTTAAAGTTTTGCAATAATACTAATGAAGCTGCATGTTAAAGGCGTGAGAACATTCCACCGAGAGGATTGAATTAAGTACACATACATTGTCTGGGTTTTTTTTTCCAAAGATGAGAGTGGTAAGTGCATCGTTGATCCCGATGATTACTTGTATGGGATGGTTTCAGTGCCAGGCATGCATGGAGTTATGCTGCAAAGACTAGAAGGAAGGTGCATGGAACGTTGTTTAGCATTTTTTTTTTCCATTCGGGCAGCTGATTGTCCAGCATTGTCAATTTGCAGTCTCGGAAAGAATGACAGAAAGATTGTATTGTTTTCCGGGGGTTGCAAGGAGGATGAATTGCTGGCTTCTTGCAGTGAGGCTGTGAATATACAATGTAAACTACTGCCACACATGTACTCTAAGCAGCCTCATGGTGCGTTCACACAGAAAAGCTATGTTCACACGAAAGCAATTTACCATCAAAGTCCATCAATGTTCTATGGACATGATCACATGCTTTTTCCACTTTGGCAAAGTTGTGGCTTTCCTTCTGATTTAGACAAATTGCCTGGTGAAATAATTTTCTTTCTCTGCCATGGTGGGAAGACTCTTGTACCTCCAGGTGGCGGGTGTCAACACCAAACCTTCTTTTTGTGAATGCAGCTTGAGTCAGCCAAATATGATTGGCTGTATTGGGAGGTGGGAACGCAGCAAGAGCCATGCAAAAGTGTTCTATATATATATATATATATGTGTACAATGTATACCTGTGATTGTATGTCTGATTATTTATACCAAAGAATTGAGTTAGCAGGAGCTGGCTGACGAATGATGTCACTTTCTCATAATGCCACCAGTCACATGTCATTGAGGGCAATTTCTCTTGATTTATGCGGATTACAAAATATATGCTCATTAAAAAAACATGGTGTACCAAGACCAGAACAACTTCTTGAAAATTGCTTCATAGATTTTATTACACAGAGTCAATACCGACCAGTGTGTGTTTCAGGAAATGTTGTGCATTGGTCAGTGATTTTCATTGCTTTAAATCGCTCCTTGGGGCATATATTTTCCAAGAGGACATGTGTATGCGAATGACCCAATAGAAGTTGTGTACGTTTGATGCAGAATTGTTTTCTTCAAGGTGTAAAATTTGCCGAGTGTGAATGGGCCTTATCATTTAATGCACTCCAGCCCACACAGATGTGCCAAAGTGGTTACAGTATGTACTATACACCAGACACAGCTTGCATCGTTGCGAAGAGAGTGTCACTAAAATTTGCCCATCTTGCAATGCATACTTTCAATTAAATTTAGAATTTCTGTATGTGTTTCTGTTATGTTCATTCCGAGTTCCCCTCCTATGATTGAGACTTTTGTCAAATTAGGTACGATAGCAGATAAGAATGGCAATCAGAGAGTTTTAAGAATATAATTCTTCACAGATTGATTGAGAACAAGTTGTGGAAGCTGTTGGGTGAGCTGTAACAATGTGTAGATCCTCTGCATGTTTGTCGGACTCCCCCAAACCAGAACTCTACCCTCACACAATCTGGCAATAATGAGAAAGGGACTGATATATACATGTTATACCCTTTTTGTATGAAATTCATCTCACAGTATTATACTGCACTGTAACTGAGGTTTCCCCAACATACCAACAGATCATTTATCACATTTTACACTAGAGAACTGTTTGTTGCCACAAGTTCTTAGTACTGTTATTCTTCGATCCCCCATTGCACATTTGAATGTGGTTTCTACACTGTACATACTTAAGTGCTTATGTATGTCATTTTAAATCACAATGATGCTGGTGTAAAGACAGAATATTTAACCAATTTGCAAAAGTCATGAAACTTGGCATGGATCAGCAGTGTACCCTAACAATAACATGTCTGAAAGCTCAGTCATAGCTTCACAAACATTCTCAGGAAAAGTGAAAAACGATCCTTGTTAACATTTGAAACGTCTCAACCATATTTTACAATCGTACATTATTACCACGGACAATCACTCACCACGATGTGGACACATCGGAGTGGAGAGCCGTGATGTACATGTATGCTGATTGCAGTCTCGGTCTGTAGGCTGCTAGAACTGACTCAAAACTTAGATCAATGTAGTTTAGCTCAAAATCAGTTTCCAGTTCTAATATTGTGAGGGAAGCACTTAGATTGTACGGTGTTTTCTTCCATTTGTGATGGTTTTTACCATTTTTTTTGACCAGTAAAAGGGCTAAACTGTTTTCAATATAATTCACTATGTTGGAATACTGGTTCATCATACAATACAAACATGGACTTATCGGTTTATAGGAGTATCCTCCACAAGGCAATTTCATACTGAATATGGTTGAGTTGAAGTATAGAACTATACATGTATCTCCAGATGCACCTTGTATACCTGAATTTTACTTGAGATTTCCTTTAACGAGTGTTAATGATAATTTTGCAGGTTGCTGAAAAACATTGCAAAGTCATACTTACAGAACGCATATCATCATTGAAGTTTGTGTGTAGTGGCCATCCTTTTCTGTCCATCATATGTTACGCCATACCCATAGTTATGCATTTACTTAATACATGTATATACATATTCATGTATGTGTATGAATATGTAGGGGAAGATGATTTTTCTCCAAATGAGTACTGCCTCAACTACAGTATATATTTCTTGGATATATAGTTGTTGCAGTTGTATCATTTTGTGGCAGCGGCAAATATGTACGGATATGATCGACATTGCTGTTTTATTATTTGATAATGCTATGTTGAGGCTTCCAACTGACCAAGGCTTATGATGAAGTTCTAGCTGGTTGTGATACCACTGCTTATAGAGCTTACATGAGCTTAGCAGTCTTGCACGGTGCTGTATATTGAGAGTAGATTGCTTACAGTTGTAGTAAATCCTTAGGGTATGTTCACACAATGTTGGTTTGTTACGACCTAATACTGACAGTCTCACAGGGCTGTTTGCGGGATGTACCCACTTCTTGACATGTACAATTTGTTACGTGCAGCATGTTCCTCACTTTGTCACAGCGGCAAATCACTGGCTCCAAAGCATGCAGCAAGCAGCTTATGTGTGAAAAAAACCTTCAAAAGAACTGCTGAATCTCGTATTCAAACATCCGGTGGATTAAACATATTGTGAGAGTAAAGTTAGCTCTGAGAAGAGCTGTTATATTTTGGGTAGGATGACCACTTGTCGGAATGACGTTTCAGTATTAAAGAAATCCTCTAGTCTTTCGAAGTCAAGAGATATTTAGAAATAAATATAGGTGTTACAAATATAGACCGCTGTTTAGTTTGATATAAACTGTGCAAATACATGTATGGTTTGTTGGGGAACCAGTGATGTGCATCTACATGTAATAAGTGGAAAACTGATATGATGTGTATACTAGCAAAGTTGTCATGGTAACGCGTAGAGTTCCCTGTACACCTACTTTCAAATAGAGCCTCTGGAACAACTGTCAGTTTAGATCAGTGGATTGCCAGGTTTACCACACTGAACTTAATTAAAAAATACTACCTTCCATTGGTTAGGTAATGTGCACTGGGTGTGGTGAAACCCTCCCTAAATTACATTAGGAGTGTCCTTACTCCTAGGAGGATATTCTGGAATACCAATTCAGCCTCTCCTTGATACCACCTACATGTAGCTTGGGGAGTTAGGAGAAAGCTTAGGAGGAAGTATGGAAGACCACCCCTAAACTTGCACCAGGGTGTATTAAACACAGCGGTATTGATGTGAACTGCTTGGCTGAATTGATGTCATCCACTAGCTGAATAGATTGATGATCATTTGAAGTTTGATCACTTTCATCATTTTGGACACCCTGACAGTATTTCTCGAGAGTACCGGTATTTGACTTTTTGACAAAGAGAACAGGGTTGGAAGAGAGGATGGGGTGGGGTTATGTACTAATAAATTTAGTGGAAATGGTGTAAGATGGGTATGATGTCACTAGGTAGTCCTGAATGGGAGAAAACAAATTATTCATGATATTCTTTGAAGAAAACGTGTTGGATGAACTCATGGTATCTTTCAAATGTAATGAATTTTGACTTAAACTACAGTAAAGGCACAAAATGCAACTTGATACAGCCAGCCCTGCTTTTCTGTCTTATAAATTCACTTTTCCGATATATTCTCAAACTTTTAACTTCATTCATTCATGACTTTTAAACAATGAGGTCAAACTATGATCTAGAAACAGTTACATGTCAGCAACATGTTTGAACTTGCATCTCCACTGCGGCTAGTCTAAGTGTATCATATTTACCTCCAGGATTAAACCCCAGATGATATGGAGCACCTTCCCCTGCCTATGTGTACCTAAAGTCCTGTGGTATTTGCTTTTTCCACTCAAGAATGCGTTGATGTGCAGACAAACCTTCCTATTGTGATACATGCATTTGTTTAATTTGTGTGGGATGGGGGTAGGTGTGTTAGTGACTTGGCACTTTACATTTGTATGAAGTTACAGATATTGTCTTTGGGAGGATGGGGGTATTAGTGTTGATGAAATAGAACAGCAATGAAATAGTTGAACTACATTCATTTGGAGAATACAATGTTTTGGATATAGCAGTCTTTGCTGCAAATTGAGAGGTGCTTTTTTTCAGTCACAAAGGAAAAAATCTATGATTTACTTTTTTGTGAAGGAAATGTACAACTTAACAAAATGCAAGAATCACTGCAATTTAGCTTTTGTCTTGCTCATCCTACTTTTGCACATTCTGTGTCGTCTTCCTCATTATTTTGATTTGTCAACATACGTATGGATTCCTCTCCTTTCTCTACCATTTAATCTGATTGGTCCTTGGACCTGTAGTCATCTAATGTGTTGTACTACACCCGGTCAAGTACTCTGAGTTGTTGCTGTTTCTGCCATGCCCATGTGGCAGATGTTTAGGTGATCTAGACGTGGCATGTGTCTTTACTATGTTCACATTTTGTCTCTACTTACCCAGGAGTAAATAAAGGAATCACTAGTGTGTGTACATGACTTGTTCAAACCAGTCCTAGCACCACAGGCAGTGAATACAATCATTCCCGATGTGGAGATAGTGCACATACTGTATTGTGGCTTATGATGTACCCAGTTATTGAGGATAAGGTCTGAATACAGCACCGATGGATCATTAAATTGCATTGAATGGGGTGTTAATTTAACTCTCTTTGTGCCACTGATGTATCTTTGTACCAGTTATAAACACATGTCCCATAGAAGAGAGTTTATCTGCCACACAGAAGGGTTAATCCCACTCAATTAGCAATACCCAGGCATTACATATTGTACTTATATAATAATCATATATATAGATATGTGAGATTGCGTCCCTGCATTAGTATACTATGTGATTTGTGAACCACTTGAAGGACTTGTTTGTTTGTTTGTTTTTTATTTGTTGCCAAGAAGACACGCTTGCCTTTAATAGTGTAAAGAAATTATGTTCAGTTCAGTGATCTCATAGGCATTTTACTCCCCTCACAATAATAAACAAAATCTGTTTTGGGTGACATATTAGTCCATGGAACTTATGGCATATTGGAATATTATAGACAATCCCATTTCACTTTTAAATAAATCATCAATGTGATGCAGACACATCGTTTACAAAAATCATTTGTTTTTCTTACAACATTATAATGTGTATTATTATGGCATATTATTATTATTGGTACATAAAGGGTGAAAGCATTCTTTGCTTGCATTACAAGAGAAGGGGGAATGGATTGGCTGTAACTAATATTTGCTATATCATATATAAACACTGCATTATCTTTTCTTGTAACGGGTGTTTTTACGAGTTCAATGCCAGTACAACAACTTATGTTGCCCAATATGCTTGAATATATAAACACATATTCATCATTGATAAGTTTCAAAGTTTGCTGAGTTTACACAACAGTATCCCCAAACACATCATGAACTCAGTATGTGTTGTGGCCAGTCGTTGTTGGATGTATTGTCTCCGATAATGATAATGTAAGAATCTAGCAAACCGGGTGCATAGATAAAGTGGTTACCAGTATTGTGTTCTGTTGTAAATGGAGAAAAATCCATGTTTATTTCTGTTGGGGGGGGGGGGGGAGGGGGTTGCCATGCCGTCTCATTAATTCCTATGATTGATAATGCTGCCTTTAAGAGTCATGTCAAGACTTGATTTTTCGTGCTGAGAAATAGCAAGTTATTTCTTTTGGTGTGTGTTCGTTATGCTGCTTGTAACATTACAATGTGCTATGAGTATGAGAATTTAGGTAGCACTTGTCTACACTTTGAACACTGCTATGCTATGTAAAAACAATTGTTTAACAGTTGGTTCGAAAAGTACTTCCAATTTAACAAATGTATGTTAATCTCATGTATAGAGACGCACTGGAGTTATAGATTATTAAAGTGGATTTTCTGTAATACTAGACTTTGTGTGCAGATTTTCTGTCTGTTCATCACTTCAATGATACAAGTGTGATGTTAATGTAGACACTTCCTAAAATGGCTTTCAAACAGTTCCATGTGCTATTGATCTTGAGCAGAAGCGAGTCAAGTCCGGGTAGCATTAAGCTTTCATGAGAAAACCTAGCATCTTGCATCAGTCTGAAACTTGTATTCTTTCGAGGTCAACCGTTTCTGCATTGTTGGATTGTATTGCATTCTTCACATGTCCAGGGCGAGTTTTCTAAGCACTGACTTGAGTTAGGGCTCCTCTACATTAGCTACAGTGTTAGCTAAGTGGTGCCAAAGTTATAATTACTCGCAGGTGTCACATTGATCTTCAACCAGTTGGTGAGATTCAACCCTTGACCCCTAACATGCCATATGTGGATCATTTCACAATCAATATACACAAGTCCCATAGAGGAGCATTATGTCCTGGCATACATTGGGTTAAGTACATTTGAGCATGATAACATGATATAAGTGATGGGAAGTAACAGGTGTAGATGGAGGCTTCCTTCTAGTAATACTTGTATTATACATCCTTGCGTATTTTGAAGTGTTATCCCCCTACTGATGTATGAATTGATGGTAATACAGTTCTGATGTGTTTGCCCATGTTTGGAGATCTGAAGTAATGGATATCAAATCTGTGAGGTAGTTATTATATTTATCTGAATATATTTTTTCCTGTGATATGAAGTTTTTTTGTTGTTTTCTAAATCAAAAGAATTAAAAAAGTTATTTGTCATGGTGAATGCAATTGTAATTGTTTGATTTATTTGTTTATTTAATAAGTGTATATGTGTATGGGCATGGGTGGGTGTATGTGTGTGTATGTGTACATGTTTGTCTTTTTGCTGTGTGGCATTTTTTTAGTTAAGCATGATATATCATAATAATGAGTGGAGAGGTTATGAGTGGGTTGGATGGATTAAGTACGATTGATCGAGAAGGGAGAAAAAGAATAATACATCGTTTGATGTTTGTAGTGAAGGCATGTTTTAGAAAGGAAACACAAAAACAAAGTTTTGTAATGAGTGGAGAGGTTTTGATGGGAAGTAAAAGATGCGGATGGATGCTTCCTTCTATTAATATTTGTATTAGATAAGTAGATAAGGATAATGATAAGGATGATTGTGCAAGAAGGAGGAGATGACTACATTGTTTGAATTTTGTAGTGAAGGCCTGTTTTAGAAAGGTAAAACAAAATGTAATGAGAGGATACTTCGTGAGTCAGCTGGATGGGATAAGGATGATTGTTTAAGAAGGGAAAGGACGAGGAGAGTACATTGTTTGAGCTTTGTAGGGAAGGCATGTTTTAGAAGTTAAAACAAAATGTTGTAATGAGTGGAAAGTTCTGGAGTCAGATGCGGATAAGAATGATTGTTTAAGAATGGAAAGGGAGAGAAGATGGGAGAGTGGAGCAAGATGCAAGATGCGATGGAAAGGGAAAGATTGATGGTAAATGGCTGCGGGAGAGACGGGTAAGTGAGTATAGAAAATCAGAGGGGGTGGGATCATGAATGTATGAAGAATATTCGAAGATAGATAAAACAGGTGAAGGAGTGTTTGGGGGGAATGAGAAGAAAAATATACACAGGAAAGAATGGAATATTCTCTGGGTTTCCATGAGGAAAGGAAGGGATTTTTCAAGAATTAACATTTTGGTTACTCTATGTAGCAACTTGGCTTTTGTATAGGTAAAACCGGTAGCGGAATAAAGACGACAGATATGATATTTAGATTGATATCTACCCTAAACAGTAGAATAAACAACGAGGGTATAATAAACACACATTCGTTTAAGACTATGGGATGGTACTGATGATTAAAACAGAGAACAGATTTTAATCTTGGAGGGGGATAGTAATGGAAAAGTTGTAGGATATCCACAAACAAAACTTGTAAATGAAACAAAAAAGAAGATAAAATTGACAGATGATCAGTGCATAGTATATAAACACAACAAAAAAGTAAGGGTGATTGTTTATGCTGTTTTAACAGTACAATTTGGCATTTCTTGTGCAATTTTTAAAGTGTATTTACTCAACTATGACACGAAGATGACTTCTTAATAAATAATAATAGGTCATGTTACATCTTCGTCAAAATATGTGGAGTTTTATTTTTTCATAAAAATAAAGGGTTTTTAAAAGTTTCTAACTCAAGAGGGATGAGTATTTTTTAAACTGTGCTCACTCAACCAGAAAAATGGATTCAGTGTCGGGATCGGTGTTAGTGCATCCAGAGATGATAAACAATAAAAGGACATAAATTATGCATCAGAAATTGAATTCATTAAAAATTCATATGACAGAATTTCAAAATTACCCTCGTGACTTTTAAAAAAGTGACAATTTTGCCTTTAATGTATGCTCACGCATGCATGACTGGATGGATTAATGCGATTTTCACACGGAAGTTAGTCAATAAGTTAAAGAACATTCCTGCGAAATTATAGTGCTCAAAACCTTTTCAATCAGAAGTTATATTATTTTGCTCAGGGGGTGGGACATACTTTTTTGTTGTGTTTAGTTTTTCAACACGCTTTCGAGCTTTCTGAATTTGAAAGATCGGTCTTGGCGTTTCAAATAGTGTGCTATGTCCGTCCTCAGGGTCGAGAAAGAAATGTGCAGGGTAGGCCCACCAGAGATATGTAGTTTATATCAACCACGGGTCGATTATTAATGGACTTGGAAGACTTCCAGAGAGGGGGGGGGGGGGAGGGGGTGATAACAAAATAACAAAAAATTAGAAGAACAGGAAATGAATAAGACAAGTTAAACGCGTGAACAAGAAAAGAGGAAGGTCAATTATAATCAACACCCAACAAAAAGAGGAGAAGCCAACAAATAGGAGAAGGAGGAAAAACGAACCAAAACGGAAAGTGGGAAGAAGAAGGAGTACACTGTAATAGGATGAGGAGGAGAAGAAGAGCAAGAGAACAAGAACACGAAGAAGAAGGCGGCGCTCAGATAATGTAAAGCTTTTAACGCGGAGGGCAGCAGTCATCCTTCACACACTGAACTACCACACCACAGACATTCTACATACAGTAATCACAATGATCCGAAAGTAGAGTCCTCGCCATGAGCGAGGGGTGATATTCTGAAAACGAAGTTTCGACTTAAATCCTCTACGATCCAGACCTGTGATTGGTTTATTAGCGCAGTTGTTTACCTTAGCCAATTTAGAATACAAAAAGACTCAGATACTGCGATACAGTTTGGCAAAAACGTGAAAAAAAAAAATTGACAGTTTGACGAAAATCTGGCAAAGGATAAGAAAATTATATATTGTTTTAGTTTTGATTTTTTTGACGTCACTCTATGAAAAAGATGTATTCCTTCTAAAACAGAAAAGAGGGAATTCATGGGGCAAATAGTGAGAGCATGTAAGAGCATCTCGCACGTGACATCACAAAATTCAAACTTAAAAGAATCACAACTTTCTTACGAAATGCAATATATTTTGACGGATTTTCGTCAATCCTTCACTCTTTATTTAATGGTTTTGTTTTAATCAAAACCAACTTAACTTCAGGATAGACTTTCCCTCTAAATTTCTTTCAGAATACCATCCCAAAATTTCTATTTGAAACAAGAATCCATGTCGAGTTCTTTTATAAAGGAAATCTATCCGAAATAATATATAGAGTTCATCAAAATGTAAATGTTTTAAAAGTATATCTAGCTCAAAGAGGAGATTTGTAAGTATTAAGCCTAGCGTAACAAACAATATTTTGTTTCTTGCTCATTAAATGCAAATCTCTCTGCAACTATGTTTTCATCGTGCTATGAAACATTAAGTAGCCTTCATTGGCATTGTATTATGCTGTGCAAGTTTCCCCCTCTCACTGCATGTGTTTCTCTTTCTATTTTGTCTTTTTCCCTTTCTATTCTCCCCCCTTCCTCTCTCTCTCTCTCTCTCTCTCTCTCTCTCTCTCTCTCTCTCTTCCTCTCTCTCGATTTACTTTTGCAGAATCTTCATCTTCTTGAGCGCTCTCCCTGTCTCTCTGCCTCTCTCTCACCTGCTCTCGTTCTCTGTATGTATCTTTCTATCATTCTCTTCTCCCTCTCATAAAGTCTCTTTCATCTTCCGACTTTCTGTTGTTTCCCTTTGCATTAGACATGTTAGATTTCCTCATATTAATGATGTGAATGGTTCTTACATAATGTAAACAGGTATTGATAGGCCTTTTGCAGTTTTATCTTTAAATAACCACAGGATAGGAAAAAGATGTAAATACAATAAAAATGTAGCGTATGTAGGCTGTAAAGGAAGATGGATAACAAATAAAATTGTGAAATTAAGACTTTTATACTGCAACCTGATGTCATGTTTAGAGCCTTTTGCCATCCCTCTTGTAACAATATTCCTCGATTGAAAACATCTTTGGTATTATTAGCATTTCTACCCGTTACCTTCATGGTTATAAACTTGAGTAGCGAAGGGCGGGGGGTGGGGGGGTGGGGGGGGGGGGGTGGAGGGGGATGTTCGTCCCGGCACATTCACTTACTCTGTTTGATATATTTCCTCAGTGGGCTGAGCGTCTGGCCATTCCCCCCCCCCCCCCCCCCCCGCCCCAAAAGTGTACTAAGCATTGTCCATATTACATAAGACTTACCATTGATGGCAACTTTGCTTCCGGCAACTTCTATATGGAAACCTCTGAATTTGATTGGCTGTCGAGCGAAGTAACAATGGTAGTTAGAATGATGACATAGTTACCATTAGTGGAAAGTTATGCAACAGGGCCCTGGACTAACATTATGGGACGCCAAATAAAACAATATGAAACATTACTATTTACTCAAATGTCCTTGGAATCACTAATTTGACTATGGTATAATTTTTATTCAGTTTAATTGTCCACATAATTAATTACCGTGAACGAATAGTAGATGAAATCAACCACCAAGTTGTGATTCTGTGATGAACATCACTGATTTTAGGATGTATGAAGCGTAGGCCTATAATATTGATATCAGATGAATTATTTTGCGCCCCGTAAAGTTAGTCTTAGTTAGTTAAACCACCATTTTGAGACTATCCTTCCATTGGGCCTTTATACAGTCTCACTCCATAGATTGCACGCTTAAAGGACCCATATAATCAAAATGTAAGTTAATTTATGTTGATGTTGATGTAATATGTATAGACCTACGTGTATAACAAAATCACTAACGGTTTAATGGAAATATGTGTCCTATATTTTTCTCAGCACTAAAAACCCCGCCTCCAAAAATACCCTCAAGTGCTTATAATAGCATCACACGTCTATACCATGCATTTTGATTACAGGGGCCCCTTAAGTTATAACATGCAAGATTCATGAATGAATTAGGAAAAGAGAAGAAAGGAGGGGGGGGGGGTACATCTTCCCATGTGACCAGTCCTCTACCTAGCACAGACCTCCATCACGGTCACAATCCAAATATGCCTTATTGGGGTAATTAAGTCAGCGTTTTGATCATGATTTCATTTGACGTGATAAGATACGCGGTCATTGTGCCGGTAGGAGCCGGGGTCAAAAAGTGGAAGTGGAAACCTGGGGCGAAAGCATAGGGGGGCCAACCTACGCCCCGCCCCCACCCTGTATTATCTTGGTCCGTCTGGAGGAAAATAAATAATCCTTATTGTTTTCCGTTATCATGGCACAATGCCACTACTGTAAATTGGTTAAATTCTGAAGAATTCTCTACATTCATGCGCGATGAGTGCGCGATGCACTAAGGCTCAGTACGGGGTGATTCACACTCGCGAACAATCCATCCATCTTCCCCCGCCTTCTCACCCCACATTGCCTACTTTTTATCCCGGCCAATACCGCATTCCAAAAATTCTGCAGTCGGTTTGATAAAACACGCTCTGTTGGCTGCAGCCCAAGGTCGCCGCTATGTGTTGAACGCTGGATGCAAAACTTCGGCGAACGACGAACGAACGCACACATTCCTGATTGCTTCGTCAATTCTCCTAAAGTAATTGGTATTTCCCATGGTTCCGCGCTACGTACACTCGGATCGTACGTCCGGCCGTGGGAAACAGCGCTAGCGGTGAATAAGTAAACGTAATTTGTATGCACATGTATTGTCTATGCGGAAACTGTTCAATTGGATCGCAGTAGTCTCGAAGACGAATGGAAAACTGCTTTATATTTTGATCTAGGAAGTTGTGAGCAATCCCCAGATATCCGTGGACGTATACAAATAGAAGGATTCACGGAAAATTGTACTCGGGTACCATCGCAAGCCAGAACTGACGTGGAAATTTTCTTCGGAGATTAGGAATGTGGAGCTACCTGTTTCGAGATCGTGCGAATTTGTAGTTGAATATCGCATGTTTCACGCATACACAACTTGCATTGTGTGTGTGCGTGTGTAACGTACATCAACAATATGGCCACCGACAGCTGCACTGCTCGTGAAAAGCGTGCATTGTTTATGTTCAGTATTCAACAGGAATCATGAAGTTCCTAGCCAACTGGAGGGTAGATGCTCCCTGGTTTCCCCCGTAAAGACGGCAGATTGTAGACACTGAGCATAGATACATGTATTGGTTCATTATTAGGTGAGAAAATAATGAATTTAGAACTGTTTTTTAACATGAAATTATATTTTTAAACATGTCATGACATTAACAACATTAGCTCATTAATTTAAAGACCGTAGCACATTTGCAAAAATCATTGACCTCAGTAGGAATCAGCAGTATACATGTACCCTAGCCCCGGGACTGCTCCCGCGCAGTGGGAGCGTCCTGAGGGCTCGCCACCAATTTCCAAGCATGTCTGGTCCGACTACCGAGAAATCAACCCGTGCGCATGAATGAATTACTCATTTCAAGTACATTTATCACATATAAATGGCTAAATGTATTGAATGTATACCTGAGCTGTAAAACTGTTTGAAAATGCTAAGCAACGTTACATATTTCCTCTTCACATACGATCATGATCTTTGTAACAAATACGGTTCGTCGAGGCTGCCATCTTGGCTGCTTGAAAAACGTACACTGCAAAGGGGAACTGGCGCATGCGCATTAAGTTTTGCATCGCAGCTGCTGTCGCGCGATTCTGAACCACTTTAGGTGGAAAACAGTTTTTAAAAATGCAACATGGATTAAATTTATCTTCAAACCAATTACGGAATTATCCAGGTATATATTTTACTTCAATATATGCAACAGATTTGAGATTTGAGTTACAGAATTGCTGAAACCAACTAATATAATCACTGCTAATCTCGACTTCCTTACTTCAAAGGTTTGTGCTACGCAGCCCGCTCACTGCGTGAGCGGGCTGGTCGCAGTAAACATGTACCCTAACAATAACGTGTATGAAATCTCATTCAAAGGTTCACGAACATGACAAACCTACATGTATTTAGAAAAAATGGAAGAATAGATTTAAAATGGCAACACTCGTTGAACTGCTCATCTCAACACACCACTTTGCGGTGCGAAAAGATGTGATGTGGGCTATTAGTATTGCGTATTGCCGTCAGCTACAGGAATTTTGAGGTTTTTGTTCTTTTATACTGGGAACTCAGACTAGGGAACTTACATTTTTACAGTATTTTCTTCTTTTTTCTGTGATTTTTACAAAATTGTATTTTTAAATTTGTTTTGACTGACAAAATGGCTACCTTTTTTTTTGACAAATGACATTGATAATATCATTTGCAGGTATGCTCATGTTCTATCCAATGAATTCACAACTTAAAATTGAAATCTTAATTGACCATTTTCATTATTTATGCAAATCTTATGCATGTCCAAACAATAAATTACATATGGTAACCATAGAGTACCGAAGTGTGACGTCATTTGAGCATTATTGCCAAGACGACTGGTTCTAAACGGTGCGGGTAGAGCAAGCAGCGGTGATCACAGGAGGGACTGTAATTGGGAATGCCGGACACTAGCTCGATAGACAATATCGGACTGCTAAACCTCTCAATGGACGAGTTTGTTTAGAGCCAATTGTCTTGACAACATGCTCATATGTCGACACCATTTCAGTACTCTATAAAGCTTGTTTGAGGTTTGTCTGAGTAGCAACAACCAATAGATTTAATAGAGTGCATTCCAACCATCATTTTTTTAATCACATAATTCAGGTGAATGTCATAATGCGCTACTTTGCACATACCTGTGGGGTAAGAGTTATTAATACATTACAGTATTACACAAAAGGATTATTATGGTTTGCATGCAATCTGTTAGGCCATAGTACTGGCCCGGTATGGGTTTAAGCAGGGAGGTGTTATGAAGGAGAAGAAACTCTAGCATTATACATTCAAACATCTGTATGGGTTCTAAAGCGTGTTCATGAATGTCAAAAGCATTCCATAATCATGACAATGCTTTGATGTTCCATGTGCCATGTGCCGGGCCTACATTTACATGTAGCTGTTGTCAACTTGAAAAAGAAATGTCTGTTATTGCCCATTTGTCTCTAGAAGCTTTGTTTTTGCCAAATTTGTTTGCAAATTATAAGGAAGTTAAGTACAGATTATGACAGATCCTTTACTCTGCTTTTGTTTCGAAAAGTAATGAGGAATCATTAAAAAAACTGACATACATGTATAAGATATTTGTATTACAGCTTGCAAAATTGACCAATTTTATCACTTTCCGACATCTTGTGCATTTGTGGGATTCAACCACTGTGAAAATGATATATTATGCTGTGTGTGCGTTTGCATGCAGCGGAGATATTTTACTTAAAAATCTTGTTTATTTGTGTTTGCTGATACCTGTTATGCTCATGGAAGTATTAATTCCATTAACAGAATTCAGAACGGGACAAGCGAAATGAGACTGTACATTTCTTTTGTTCTCTCTGAGAAGCCGTTGCCACGCAATCATGTTCATAATTATTCAAACACCTGAACAGGACCTGTTGAAAACACCATAACTTTTCAGCGGTTTGGCACATGGGTTCAAAGAGAGGAAGTTGCTTCATATCCTTCCATAACACACCCCTGGTTTAAGTTGGATCGACATAGTTTTTAGGAAGAAAAGGATGTGGACTTGGTGTGAGAAAAGATGTAATTTTTAAAGTTTCCATGGCATTTAAGCTTCAACCTTATATGAAACATCCTTGTACTTATCTGCTTCTTGCTTTTGTGCTAAATGTTAAAAACTATTCTGAAAAGTTCAAAGCTGTGGCACTACCAGTACCACAACATGAGCTGTGACAACTAGGACAACAACCAGCTTATGATCTTGAATTCTGAAGTCAACAATGTAATGACGTACAATGTTCGTCATGACATTATTGACATCAGAATTCAGATCTAATTTGACTGTTTTTGTCTTACCTGAACGAAGTTTGGTAGAGACCTAGTAATCACTTTTCTGTTAGTCTGTTGGTCTGTTGGTTTGTTAGTGTGTTGGTCTGTTAGTCTGTTGGTCTGTTACAAAAATGTTAAAGATTTTCTTTAACTTGCTCTCATTTTTTTATTTCTGGATCAATTGTAAGCAAACTTGGTACAAATGATCCTTGGGTAATACCACATGTGTCGTCATAAGTATGATGGGGTCAAAGGTCATCTACGGTTCAAAAGGTCAAATGATATGAGGCCATGTGCATAATTTTTCTCAAAGTTTTTGTTTGTCTTGTTCTCATTTCTTTATTTCTGCATCAATTGTGATCACACTTGGTACAAATGATCCTTGGTAATACCACATGTGTCTTCATGAGGATGATGGGGTCAACGGACATTTAGGGGTAAAAAGGTCCAATGATATGAAGCCATGTGCATAATTGTGTTCTCAAAGTTTTTGTTTGACTTGCTTTTATTTCCTTATTTCTGCATCATTTGTGATCACACTCTGTACAAATGATCCTTGGGTAATACACATGTGCCTCTTCATGAGGCTGATGGGGTCAAAGGTCATCTAGGGGTCAAAAGGCTTGAAAAAAATATTTGAAAAAAAAATTAGCACTGTTGATCGATTGTGAAATCGGGTGAGACTCGTGGTTCGCGAACCGCCTTGTTTAGATGAGTGTCCATCATACAATGTACAGTATATGTAAGTGCCTTATCACGTTTCATGCGCAAGTAATGCAATGTAAGAGTATCAAATGGGCCAAATAGAAAGCATCTCCATCTGAAGATGTTTTTCATTAAGCTCCAGCTCTGTTGTCCTTTCATGTGGGTGTATTTTGCACCCGTATCAACAACTTGTCTTTTATTGTAAGTAACTTCTGAATACTACAGGCTAAGCAGGAGATTTGTTGGAATACTAACCCAGGTGTGCACTGTGCAGACAATGCATACATTCTCTTTTCTTATAGAGTGCCGAGATGAGAGGTCATATGAGCATGTTGTCAAGACAACTGGTTCGAAACTATGAGCTACTGTAGAGCGAACGTCGCTTATCATATTGGGGACTCTCTTATTGTGAGTGCCTGACATTAGCCTGCTAGACAAAGTCAGACCAGTTAAGATTTCACATGGACTGGTGTTGTTTAGAACCAGAAGCTGGTGTAGCAATGGATAATGACACCACTTTGGTACTCTATTGTGTTCTATTGTATTGTGATTCATACTATGTAGATCAACCTAGGAATTCAACAAAAATAAATTGATTGTCCCTGTCTATAAACCCTTGTAAGGTATGCCATTTGGTGAGTACACACTTGGCACACTCTGTTTGTGTCCATTGTGATTGTCCAGCAAGCCATTTTCCTCGTCATTTTGTACTTGTGGGATTAATCATACTGTAGGTATTATCAAATTAGGGTACTGATGCTCTTAAATTATATGACATAAGTTCATGTATGTTCTGAAATTGACATGAGTGTACTAGTAATGCTCATTTCACAATGTACCTATATAAGAAGTACATCATTGACATGGATATTTGTTCTTGAATGTGTAAGCAAAATTGCAGAATGTCTGGATGTCTAATACTTTGTAACATGTACAGTAAATTCATATTTTCATACCCTTGTAATTGATTCATTTCTTTTTTATCTTTGCCACCAGATGTTACAGTAGTTTCACTCCAGCTGTAGACAGTGGACTAGTGGAATTAACTTGGATTTATATATTGTGCAACATTCACAACAAGTGCTGAGGAAACTTTTCAAACTGAGCTGCATTCATCCTTAAGATGTCGAGAACTTGAGACATTGACTGAGTAGCCAGCGACAGAACAAGTGGAATAGTACTCAGTCAGTGTGTGCCTAGCTGCAGAGACATAGTGGGACGCAGGAGGGGTGGGGCGCGATGCAGAAGGGGACAGCGGGCACCAGGCCGCAGCTGTTCGTAGGCAACCATCGTAAGATGCTGCGGGATATCTCTGAGAGCCTGAGACACCTCCAGGTGAACACACCGCCGCAGTCACAGGACGCCGGCGGGGGCGGGGCGCAGAATGGCAACTACGCCAACGGGAGCAACTCAGGGGGTGGGGTGGGGGCAGGGGGGCAGATGGCGCAGGGGGAGGGCTTACGGCACCAGCAGGGGGACAGGAGACAGAGGCCATCGCGGTATAAGGATAAGCTGGACCTCATCAGGAACAGTTTGATCGAACATGATTTGAACACAGTGCCAAACGGACTGGACAGTGCCATGTTGAGCGAGGCTGCCAAGATGTATCATCAGCAGCAGTATGAAGAGGTGAGTAAAAACAAACAAACATGTGTACAGGTATATATTGTTAACAACCATTATTTTACCGAATTTTGTATATGAGCTTTTTTTGCTTTGAAGGCTCTGCCATGAAGTTACTAGAGACATGTTTTCAGATTTTCATTCTGTCCGTTCCAACTCAAATTGCACAATACATCTGTCTTCAAGAAATGTTCAACAGATTTGCTTGAAATTTAGCACTTGTTTGTAATTGATTAAACTAATGAATTATGTCCAAATGTGGTAAAATTGGATTGAGTTCAAAGATCATTGAACTTTGCAAAGGCTATATTGATATTTTTCGGTGATTTACAAATCTTGTAATCCAATTCCAACTGAAGATGTTACCAACATACTGACGACTGATGGTATTATGCTTTAAACTCCTGAAAGGTCAAAGGTCAATGAACTTTGTAAAAAAAATGCCTAAAATTGATAATATGTGATTTGCGTACATGTACATAATTACAAATTCAACCATCCAATATTCACCAATTAGGTAATAGGAATGTTCGGATGAGGTACATACAGTATACATGTATGACCCAAATTGGGTCCCCCTGCTCCTAAATAAACCAAGCTTAGTGTGACAAACAAATTTTGATGTGGGGATCATCTGACTCTACATGCACAATGTATAGTGCATTCCACTGTAGGAGTCTGGGATAAACAACCCCTTAGCAACAAATAAGAAATTTATGCAAAGCACCTTACGGTATCCAACCAGCTGCATGGTCAGTAGCAGTGTACAACAGAACAATGCAGCTCTACATAATGCCTGATCCATCACCATCTCTGAGACTTGATAATGTACCACTTTTTACTGCTCAATGGTGTGACAGCAGGGGAAAACGATGAATACTGTATATTTGTGAGGGCTTTATGTACTTTTAAAGCCTGACGGTATACAATGTATTTGAAACATTGAAATTTCGTAAAATTCATCAAACATGAATATTTCATTTGCACTGACTGCACTTAGTGTTAGTGTACAACTGTACTGTACATGTTCAGTATAGGTAAGCACTTTTACACACACATTGTATTGTCATACCATACAGGTATGTTCTCGTTGTTCTTTTATGTGCATCATTACATGTACTTGTACAAATCAGAAATACATGAATAGTAAAGTACTATTATGGTTAGCATTGTGTTTTGTGTTAACTGTCAACTTGTCAAGCAACTTGTTGCCAAAATAACAGCTCATACAGTAGTTTAAAGGGGAAGTTCACCCTGAAATTATTTGAGTTTCAATAAAAAGAGACAAATGAAAGAAACATGTGAGTAAAGGTTTGACGAAAATCGGTCAAAGGAAAAATAAGTTATTTGATTTTTAAGTTTTAATTTTGTGACGTCACGTGCGAGGTGCTCTCCCATATGTTGTGTACAAAAAAAGTCGATAAATTGCCTTTTTTCTGTTTTTGACAACGGAATTATTTTTTTTCGTACAGGTATGTGTGTAAAAACGTATTTCTAATAATGCACCAAATGCACAAGTATAAGGATGCACATCTTTGTGATAAAATGCACATTTTCGAAAAAAAATTGTACACAACATATGGAAGAGCACCTCGCATGTGACGTCACAAAATCAAAACTTTAAAATCAAATTACTTTCTTTTCCTTTGACCGATTTTCGTCAAACCTTCACTCATATGTTTCTTTCATTTGTCTCTTTTTATTGAAACCAAAATAATTTCAGGGTGAACTTCCCCTTTAAATGATGAAGAAAATTGCACTAGCTGAAGCAACAAGTGGAAGAAGTGTTGAAGCTTGAAGTGCATGCATTATGCTTGCTTGTTGTTGAGTAATGACAGACAGACAGACAGCCAGCATATTTATCATTTGTCAATTCACTCCCCCTAAGCTCTTCTTAGCCTCTAAGGCCTTGCTCCAAAAACAAAGTGGTAGAGTATCATTGATTTGGTGACAAATTCCAGTGGCTCAGAATTCTGAGAGTTTGGGGATTAAGTGGGGTGCCCTCTTTTCAACAGCCTTTTGTGCTGGCTTCTTCAAGCTTGAAGACAAAAGGCGGATGGACAGGGGGGTTATCTTAAGCACGCTTCAGGCACTTCAGCCATTTGCCCTAGGTTTTTGTGACAAATCGATTGTCTCGCCTTCCCACTATTTTAAGTATGCAGTACATGTAGGTACGTGTACTAGTAACCTAAGGCTATTGTACATGTAGTGATGTCACACAGTCCATGTCTTTCATCGTTCAGGAATGCGCTAGACAATGTACTTTGCGGCTTCACTGAACGGATGTCACTGTACTTTTTAGTTTTCAAGGAGCTTCTGTTCAATGATGAAACAAAAGAAATTCTAAAAGAGTGCTGGAGTATGAACATGTGTTGTATTTTCTCTACAGCTACATACATATGTACAGTATGTAATGTCACATTTTTGCCATTCCTTAATCAAATTTCCAAGAATGCTGCATAATGTACATGTACATGTACATGTGTGCAAATGAGTAAAAAAGAGACCTACACCCATGTACATACGTGTACATGTACATGTACATACACCTGTATAGTGTATTGGTGACAAAGTGTTGACAATAGACAGTACGGCTTCGAAGTTCTTCTTTTGCTGTGTTCTTGTGGTTGAAGTGAAGAAACCACAATCATGTGCTTGCTCTGTTTAGAGCAGATTTGAAGTTTATCCACAAATGTATTCCACATACCTGTACAAATATTGTATGTATCCCATTGTGCCAAGACCCTAGCCTACATGTAGGTACTAGGCTGTGAGGTTCATGAACACAACCCAGTCTGGTAACACAGACTATGCCCTAATGACCTCATAGCTCCTCTGGCTTGAGAGGAGGAGGGAGGATTGGATTGGGGCATAGTCTGTGTTACCAGACATAGTTGTTAACAGACTGGGTTGTGTCCATGCACTTCACAGCCTAGTACCTAGGCTACCAAGACCCATACGGCATGTACTGTATCTGTGTGCATCAGATGATTAATTCTGAACACAGTGGTGCTCTGCCAATGCATAAATCCATAGCCTAGTGTGAGCATCATTAAATATTGTCAATGGTTGATAATAAGCCAGTTCGTAATTACAATTTGCGCATGAGCAGATGAAGGTCATAGTGACCAAACCAGCTTCTTGGTTTTTAAATCACTGAGATAAGCATCATCATTAATAAGTTATTTTAGAATATGCTTGTTATCCAATTTATAAAAGAACACCAAGGTGTTCAATCATGGGGTATTTGACAACAGGCCAAACGACAACAATTAGTTTACAATAAACAATGTAATAGAAGCTTTCCCAATTGTTCACAGACCGTAGCCTTCTATTCTTGTCACCTGTTTTGAGATGGTTCCTTTATTAGAGGTTGAATATCGCAAATTGCTATGTCGGGTAAGCACATTACGTAACATCTCCTTTTGAAATGATATATTAATCAACTGCTTATCCTAATGAAAAAGGGAAAGGTCATAGTGACCAAACTTGCTCCAGAGCTAACTACGAACTGGTGTATTACTGACACTGTAAGACATCGTGTTAGTGTTGAGTTCAGTCATCACGACATTGTTTTCTTATCCATGCTAATGCTGAACTTACTCTAAAGTGTGGGAGACTAGCAAATGTTATCAAGACTATGAAATAATTAATTATGCATGATGCTCCTGTCAGGCTGAAGTGCCAGAGAGTGGCAGGTGTGATGCACAAAGGGTATTGTTATGTTCTGAATTGATTATCTCATACACATTATATTTTCTTGATTTTTGTGCACATACGTGTACACATATCAACCAATAAAAATGTGCCTTTTCTGTGCTAAGAACTTCTTGTTTTTAACATGCATAACAATGTCCTAGCAGGAAGGTGTTAGAACTGGAGTCGGAACGAAGAGTAATTTATTCATACACCAGTCGCGATCATTGATACCACAATAGAATATTTTACGCGTTTGGTTCTTTGATCCAGTGATGACCGCCGCCAAATATGCAAGACAAATATTGGATGCATTTAGAGGAATATACAATCTGCATGCGCAGAAGATTTCAGAACCACTTCATGTACTGAAGTACATGTGCAGTAGTAGTACATCTTATAATGATACGAATCTGTGAATTTCAGATTATATTGTTGCGTCGTTTTTGTGATAAATCAAGAATACTGTAGAAAACATGTCAGAAAAATGCCTCAATATCGCACATTGGGCAATCATATTTCCTTACAAATATCTTGTAAATCGTTTATTGAGTGTTTCACCTTCCATTGAAACAACGTCGATTTCGTGTCCGGAGATGTCCGAAAACGTTACGGACCAAATTCTTTCTACAATTTTATCAAAATTTCCCTTCGCTCACCTCCAAACTAATTCCCAGTGTGTGTAATAAGATCAGCTATGAACTCCCAGCGAAGGCTGAACGGTTGACATATTTCTCAAAACAGATTTTCTTTTGTTATTCAGAGGAAGGCACTGCCTCATTAGAAATACAGCGTATTGTTTAAAACACCTGAATGTCTTGAATTTTTATGAGGCGGTGGTCATCATAGATCAAAGGAAGTCTATCCGAGCGCAGTCCATCCATGATAGGTCCATGGTCCTAGCAAGAGCCCAGACCCAGAATATGTACATGTACATGTACTTGTACATGTACATGTATGTACGCAAGATTTTAAAATGCAATGTGAAATACACTGTAGTTTGTTTCTATAAATGGAATGTTGATAGCAGCCATAATAAAATACCAGATCGCTTGTCTGTGGGTGTCTTGTTGACATAGATGGCATGCTATAATACCATCTGCTTCTGAACCATAGTACTCGCTGAACATAATAATAGAACCACAGCGATGACACATCAGTTAGGAATTCATACATTGTTCAAAGTACAGTACATTTACATGTTATGTGATCATGCATTTATTTATGAACAAGAACATCTGTTTGCATTTACAATACATTGTGTCTGATACAGGACAAAGGTCACGAGCTGTACAAGCATCAAAGGGCACATGCAGTAAATTTAAATGTGCTCTCGTTAATTTGATGTTCATTGTGCTAATACTGTAGGTTTACTTTTGGGACAAAAGCACTTGATCATTGGTCCGGGCAAGGGAAAGTTGTTTTTTTCATGCACTAATTTCTCTAAAAGTGGAGATATACATTTATACATACAGTACAGTTCATGTACAGTGTTAAATGCACAATTTTGAAGAATTGGTGTACATGCAATAGGGATCTGCCTTTTTGCAAGTTTACAGCACATGTACATGTTCAGATTTTGCTCCACGAGTGTCTCCTTACCACTTAGGATTAGGAGGAGGAGGGAGATAGGGTGAAGGGGAGGGGGCATACCTTGAAGAATGTGACCTTTTGACCAGGTGGTCCCAGTTATCAAGGCCAGGGTCAGTAAGTTGACCCTCTGCCAGATGTTTATCTCTACCCCTATCTACATCGACCCCTCTAGGGTACCATTACAGGTGCACCCACACTAACATCAGGAGAACTACATGTAGGAATTCATCACAAGCAGTCATACTACAGTAGTACCATCTGGGATTATTACCACAATATTTTTTGAGGGTTTCTTTCTTAATCCACAAATTTGGGTGGACTTACTGCAAGATTGCCAGTGAAAATCATAATAATTCCCATGTCTGATGACTTGTGAATATTTCATGACCCCCCAAACATCCCCAGGGTTGTTTCTGGTCTAAAGTTGAACCACAAGTTTGGGAATGAGATCTGAATTTTGTTGTAGATAAAAGTTGTGCCATTTGTAATGTAATTGTATAATTGTCTCTAACAAGGATAAACATACATTGTTTATCTGCAGGGGCCATTTACAAGCCAGATCCGTGTATACATGTATGCAAAGCAAACATGGTAAATTGCAGTGTACATGTATTATTGCATTATCCGTGAAGAGGAAAAATAGCTCTTTACATAGGTTCTTTTTATTAATCATGTGGCTCTTTTTGTGCATTATGGGGGGCAAAGTCACCTTGAGCCGCCATGTAATATTTTGACTGGTCTACTGGCATGTGTACTTGAACATGAACATACTGCACATAAAGTTCACTGTAGATGTATAGTGTACAGTAGAATTTACTTGTAATGTGACTCAACAGTACAGTTTAATAGTATGTATACCACTAAATTTCATGGCTACTGGACTATTGGAGCACATAAATATACATACACAGGACCTGGTTCACACAGCATCGTAGCCTTTGCTACAAATACACATTACAGTGCATGCCTGCACGGTATGTGTAGAATGCATTTTTCACATTTTCTTCAGTCTGGTATGTCCTGTGATAAACTTTCAAGGTAAAGGATAGCAGTGATAAAGATCAATCATGGTGGTACCCTGCTGCCACCATCGCAAGTCCTATTCACTTTCTCTGCCATGATTATTGATGGGTTCCGCAACATTTTTCATTAGACCATTTTAATAATGAATTTCACAACTTTCCCCCGTACTGTGTAACGTGTTATTACATCCATTTACATGTACGTGTAGTCATTCCAGTCAATGGGTGGACTGGAATGCACTCTGGATCCATTAGTTGTTGCGAGTTAGACAGATCTTGGACAAGCTTTAGGTATAAAAGTTTTCTTTGGAGGAGCTGCATACAATTTCCATTCATAACTAAAAAGGTCTGATGAGCCACTCTCTGAAAAGATGTGTAGACACGTAAGATTATACAGTATTTGACTATACATTTGTTGAGTACCGAGTACCAACAGCATGAACGCTCTAATAGTATGTGCAGCAGTGAAAAAAATGAATTCAAAATTTACGGGGGCTACTATTTGAGCACATTGGCCATTTAGCTAGAATTTTATGTTGTGTCTATCAAAATTTGGGGGGTTCTTTTAACATTTTCCAGGGCTCTGTTAAGCATTTCGGGGCGAAAATCGCCCCAAGCCCCAGTGTATTTTTCCCCCTGATGTGCAGTTTCAGATGCATTGCTTCAGCCTCAGTTTCTTGACTTGCTGACAAGGGTATTGTACCTGCAAAGTAGGGCAGATGCAAATCAAGATGATCTCTTATAGATAGCAGACATACAAACTGTAAAAATCCCCCTGTATTGTAGTAGCCACACACAAAAGGCCCAATGTCATCCCTTTGTATGGCACTATAGTTAAGGCAGACCCCCTCTACTTTGCTTGGTAACCCCCACTACCACTACTGTTTGTAGTTTGTACATGTACATTAAATTGTATGGTGTATATTCTCCCTATGAGAGACTGAAAGTCCTGCTTTCTCCTTTTCAAGCTGCTATTGTCAACGTAGCAAGTCGGCCTTGTTGTTTGGGGAGAGGGGTGCACAATAGGCTCTCTCCTGGAGTGAATAGTCTAGGTGTATAAATGGAAAGGTGTGTGTGAGTTTGGGGGGGGGGGGGGGGTGTACTTGAATGATTGAGTATATCTGTTGATGTACACTGTACAGTACATGTGTGCACTTGTTCTTCTCTTTTTACTAATTTCTCTCTCTCTCTCTCTTCCCTCTTTCTGTATGTCATGTTTCTTCATTTATCTTCCTTTCTTTGTTACTTTAATATCTTCTCCCTTTCCTTTCATGTCTGTCTTTCTTGAAAAAACCTCTCTCCCATTGCCCATCTGTCAGCTGATCTATAAAATGTATAGTCAGTGTGTGGTATTGGAAGTCTAAACCATCAGACTGTTTTTCTGATGATTCCAAGATATGGAATGACTTTAGAATTTGATTAAACATGAACCATGAAAGCTTGGGGACAGGGTGTCCCATTTGGCAGGAATCAGCAGTATACCCTAATGATAATGTGTAAGAAATATTACAGTCATACATGTATCTTCATAAACGTTGTCAGGAAAAGTTAAAAACTACCCTCGTTCATGTTGAAACGGACCAGCCATAGTCTATATTCATAATCATATTGTCCCTATCATTGCACGTTGCGGGCATTGCTCCTATTGAATGCATGCACTGTGGAGCAGATGGTTGCAGACTATAGTGCACAGTGGACTCTAGGCTTTAGGTTTAGGACGACTGGCCTAAAACCTCAAAGTCTAGCGATATTATTTTGCTTAATGTCAGTTTCTAGTGCCAGAATTGGGAGGGAAGTTGTGATATAGTTTCTTCCATTTTCCGTGGCTTTTACAAAATGTTATTTGTTTTCCTGCAAAAGGGACACCCTGTCATTAAGAAAAGAACCTTGAAAAACATTTACCGGGTAAAGTATATGGTAAAGACTACAATATGAATGTAAATATGTACTAGGTGGTTCAAATTACAAATATTCAAAATGTTAACTTACAAGTGTCGAACTCAATTTTGTAGATAATATACACTGTAGACAATGCTCGTGAATAGGCCTATCTATCAAATGTTATGGTTCATGCAGTAAAAATTATTCATGAGTATTGTTCACAGGGCTTAAAGTGGTTGAGCCCTTGTGGATAACAAAAGATGCCCTGTGTGAAATGTATTTTTTATCATGTACATGGAGTGCATTTTATGATTTCAAGGTGTCCTGAAAAATAGCCCACTCATAATAAAACATTTCCCTGTTACACTGTACATGTACGTGTAAAGTCAGTGCAAAGGCTACCGTTAAAAACATGCATTAATTCTAAGCAGTTCTCTCTGCTCTTAATTACTAACAGATTTCTATCAGAATGTCCCTTTATTTGATGTCAAGGGGTTTGTCCTTTGTTGTACAAAGTGGTCTGAACAAGCAGACTAACTTGGCTATTGACAGGATCAAACCAAATAGCACTGATCAAAGTCTTTGGAGCTTCCATTGTTAGTGGAATAATAGGCCCAGGAAATGTGCCACATTCCAGGCATAGCTGCATCAAGCCCACAGAGTCCTAGGGAGTAAAGAAAGAGGGATCTCTTTTGTTTTCTCTCTCTTTCTCTCTTTTTTTTTCAGTTCTTCTTCTCCTTCCTATCTCTACCCTGTCTCCACCTTTCTGTATTGTTCTTTTTTTGCTATATTCATTTGATGTATTCTTATTCATAACGTATGCCTTTTCCTCTATACTCATCTTCCAACCTCTTTTCCTCTTTTCTTCCTTGATTATCTCCATTCCTTTCTCTTTCTTTTATCTCCTCACTTTTATTCTACTCCACTCTCCTTTCTTAATTTACTCCCATTTTTTCTTCCTTTTCTTTATATTGTTTACTAAGAGTTTTCTTTATTTATCTTCCTTTACTGCCTCTTTTTCCTATTCTCTTCCCCTTTTTTTCTCTTCCTCTATTTCATCCCTCCTTCATTCAACCCCTCTGTTCTCCCCATCTATCTCACATTTTCTCTAGCCTCTCCCCCATTCTTGTGCTCACACCCCTTCTCTGCCCTCTCTTTCTCTCCCTTATTCCATGTTGACATATCAGACAAGTGTATGACAATGTATTGTGATCCAGCACATTTGCATTATACACATACAGTCATAATGTAGGCCTGAGTGTGTGTATGTTTATAAACCTACAGGTGCAATCATGGGGGGAAAATACACAGAGGCTCGGGGCAATTGCGCCCTGAAATGCTTAAAAGAGCCCTTGAAAATGCTAAACAAGACCCTCAAATTCACAAAGTAAACTTGTAGCCAAATGGCCAATGTGCTGAAAAAGTAGCCCTTGAAAATGTTGAATGATTTTTTTTCCCCTGGATGCAATAGATTTGTCCAATCCCTGTTACACCTGAAGTGTACACAAATGTAGCTGCATGTAAATGTTGGCAGTAATTGAGGGTAATAATAATCACTATTTCTATACTGGATAATGAATTTAAATATAATGTGAGACAGGGTGTATGGTTTATCTTCGATTGGGTCTACATTTTTCACACTTCAGAAAGCACTAGTAAACAAATATGTGGTATAATGTACATTGTCCATATGCTTCTTTTTTTTTTGCCCCCCCCCCCAAAAAAAAAAAAAATACACATCCTCCATGTAACACTAGTGAAAGTATAAAGTATTCCTGTGAACTTTTGAACTTTCAAACCGTCTGAAATGAAATCCTTGGTCCCAAAGAAATTGTGTGTACACTGTATATACATGGACACCAAACGTAAAACCAAAGAGACACGTTTTGTACGCTATCCTTGCAAGAACTTTGCATGTAGAGATAGTGTGGTACCACGTGCACATGTACATGTACACACTCTGTACATGCTAACTCTGTGTCATGCCTGGAATGCGACACAGTGGAAGCTGCTCCTTTAAGAACCAGTTCTAGGAAGGAGGAGAGAAAATGAGAAGCCATGTTCAGACTCCCGAGAAAGCTCCTGAAGTTGTGTTGCATGAAAAGAGAAGAAGAACATTGTGCAATTTGTATGCAGTCTCTTGAGGGGGGTTCTGATCACACAATAAACTTACATAGTACACAATGTTGGCTGCGGGGACCAGACTCCTAGCTGTCAACAATTTGGGAAAGTATGTACAGTATACAAGTATAAAAATAATTTGTAATTAAACCAATGAAAACTTTTTTTGGAGACAGCAGAATCTTACGATGTACAGTATGCAAATTTATAGAAAGTGTACCCCTTAAACCTATGGAATTTCCTGCCAGTCTAAACACGAATTTGCAAGTTACATGTAAAAAGAAAAGAGAGTGAAAGCAAATGAGAGAGATACCGTAGAATTGTAGACTGGGTGCTTGGTGACTGTCAACAATTACGGGAAAATATTGAAATCATTTAAATGTAATTGACCAGTGAAAACTTTATTTGAAAATTTGAAGAAAGTGTTCTGATAAAATTGTGAAAGTTTCTGCCAGTCTGGAAATGGATTACAGATGAATTAGAGAAAAGAGAGAGAGAGAGAGAGAGAGAGAGAGAGAGAGAGAGAGATAGAGAGATGGAAATGGAGGAAAGATGGTGGTACTATCTGTAGAGTCCTCAATTGTGTAGACTGTGGGATTGGTGTGTGTGCGCATACCAGAGATGCCCATTGCATGTTTCAGCCCAGTGACATCAATGCCCTGAGCCCCAGCACAAATTCCAGAGGGGTTTGCTGTCTCGTGATCGCTGCTTTCTCCATGCCCTTCCCTTCATTCCTCTGCTCCTCTGGATGAAAACCGAAAAGAAAAATGCTAGTTGCTGAGCCCATGGCGAATGTTGATTTAGCCTAGGTTCTATGGTGTAGCCTACATTTGTAGACTGGTGTTGACTAGACTTGTACATGAAGCATGTGGTTTCATGGTGTGTGGCAGCCATGTCTGTCGGCCAGTTTTGCTTTCTACATGTAGTAACAACTCTTAAACTCATTATGTGCCTTAGAGGTATTCTGACTTGCATAGAACTCACATAGAATAACATTTTCTCTGGCAAAGTAAGGGATATCGAATAGAAGAAACACAACATTCAAACCAAACCAAAGTGCGTTTCTTAGCCCTGTACGTTTTCTTAAGCCTGATTAAGGAAATCCATGATGTTCCCACTCGAAATCATTAGCCCCGGACTTTCTTTACAGCTTATGAATATTGAGTGTACGTCTTGCACATGTGCTCTTTACTACTCCGCATCAAGGTCACTCACTCGTCGGGCATCTGAATGGTCACGGCGTCTCGGCCTTGCGAGCTGAGCACCGCATTTCCTTAGCCCTGTACTATTTTTCATTTCTGTTTTGTTTCTGGCGCTCTTAGCCCTGGACTATTTGGCTTGGCCCTGCTTTTTTGCAGGGCTACATTAATCCGGGACTAAAGGTAGGGCTAGCCCACTTTGGTAAAAACCATTGTAGTCGAAGCCTAGCCCCGTTCTATACACTGTAGGTGGGGCTAAATGGGGGGGGGGGGGGGGGGGGAGCGACATATACAGTAGTACGGGGCTGAGGAAATTTTTCCAGTGTAAAAAGCATATGAGTGCTGCTTTGTCTGTGTTAAATGAATGGTTTCATAAAAGATTGCTTATGGTGTTCATACCACATGAAATCTACAGAAACTAGAGCATGAGGTTCAATGTACACTCTATCTGCATCACTTAACATTTTACAGTATATCAACGATGTGTGCATGTCAGTTTAAAATCTAGAACAATGTGTGTGGGGACTACGGTTGTCTTCGATCCTGCTGACATTGTGAAATGAACTGCCTGACTGATGTCATGCCATGATATCTGACAAGAATTTGTTTCTTTGTCATGATATGTTTTTAGAAATCTGTCGGGGGGGGGGGGGGGTGGGGGTTGCCCAGAGCTCCCAAGATTGTATCATTATTTTTCTTGTACTTGTGCAGTGTTCTTACAGTAATAGTAACCTTAATGTTCCCCTATTCTCTTCTCTTTCCTAACCCAGGATGGCATCCCAGGCACAATGAAAGTCTCCCACCTCTCACGGCTGTACCAGAAAAATGGGGATTCCCCTGACAGCACCAGAGAAGGCAGCTACACCAGCAGCGCAGACAGCTCACCCATCATCAATGGGGGATTCCGCTCTCATACAGGTCAGTGGGTGGAGAATTCGGAACAAAACTTATTTCTATCATAAAATGGTGAAATATCTACAGCGTACTCTATCATGATCTGACAGAGCATGAGTCCACATTTAGAATGCCTTTCATTGAACTTTATAGTTGATAAAGTTTTGAACAAAGTTAGTTTTGAATGATCACCAAACTCTTGATGAATCTGGCTTCAGTTATGCTGTACATGTATGGAGAAATGTATTTGTTTTGTCCACTGCTAAATTCATGTATCTGCCTGCAAAAAGATAAAAATGAAATGTTTTGTATTGAATAATTTGCAAGTTGATACATATGGATCTAATTTGAATCATTCTTAACTTGTGTTATCCCTCATTGCAGCGGGTCGAGTGTACCAGCGGAGACCTAGTCATGAGGACAGAGGGCAGCAGGCCAGTACGGACCCGTCACAGCTTCAGGCAGCCTACGGGCAGCAGACCTCACGGCAGCAGATCTACCTGGGTGGTGGTGGTGGTGGCGGCAGCGACAACACCCGCAGTCTTTCATCGTCGATATCCTCAAGCAACTCCTTCAGCGACAGCCGAGTACCCTCCGCCCAGCCTCATCCCCACCCGCAGCAGCAGCAGCAGCAACAACAGCAGGGCGGGGGATACCCACCACGGTCCTACACCTCTACCGTGACCGTGGGGGACACTGGCTCCCCCAACTCAACGGGCATGGGTGTCCATACATCCGTCCCTGGTAGCGTAGACAGCAGGCTGCAGCCCCAATGGAATGGGATGAAATACGGCGGGTTCCCTGGGCATTCACGGGATGGCAGCGGACAGATCCACGTCACGACTGGCAGAGCGCTGCCGAACAATTTGCAAAGCACAAATCACAATAGACAGGGAGCTCCTGTTGCGAATCGCCTGCACGTTGGGCGGAACGGTGAATTTATCCAGTCGTATGTGAATAACGTAGAGAGTCCAGGGTATATGTCGAGTATGAACAGAGTGCCAATGGCAGCTGATAACACGTATAAGCGGATTAATGTCAATCCCGATGACAGGACAATCAAACGCCAGACTGTTATAACAGATATAAGAATTTCCTCCTCCTCGTCTACGACGTACACGACGGGCAAGCAGTTTACTGTGTCGGATCCGATGTCTGTGCATGACCCACCACCATACCCCCAGGGGAGGACTTACAATGTGCAAGCAGCCACCGCAGCTGCACAAGATCAGACTGTGCCTCAGCCTCAGAGCTACGACTTCAACGTCAGACCAACCTCATCGCCAAATGGGAACTTCTCGGTTCAAAACCCCAATATGTCTAGTCACATGACGGTACAGCCCAGCCCTCACGCAGGCTCAAATGTTAGCTATACGGGATCTAACGTCGGCTTTCCAGGATCCAATGTCAGCTATACAGGATCGAATGTTAGCTATACAGCACAGGGTCCCAGTGTTTCAAATCATCTAAATGTTCAGCCGAGTGTGACTCAGAAAGAGCAACATAGGAGCTGCGCCCATATCATGATGCTACCACCTGATAATCAGGCCAGTAATCTAGGCATGTACAGTCCGGACATGATCAATGCGATGATCAACAAAACTCAGCCTCCTCCGAGCTACGAGCTCAGCACTCAACATCGGCAGACCCCTACGTCCATCCAGACACAAGCGGGCAACATGGGTGGCCCAGTGCAGAGAGGGGGCACCCCGAACATGACTCAGCAGCAGTTCAATACAGCGAGACTCACCCCTCAGAATGGTCAGGGCCATAGCAATAGTAGTTCTGTGTTCAAGCCCATCCAGTCCCAGATGGGTGGCAATATAGTCCAGATCCAAACGCAGCTTCCCCAGCACCAGCCGCAGCCTGCGGTAGTGACCATCAGCCGCATCGACACTCCCCCTGACACGACGACGGGGAGCAGTAAGCCCCCTCCCCCATACAGACCGGCTCCGCCCATGCAGAGCAGTGCCGTAGATATAAGAGATGCCCTTCTGAAGGTCCCAACACCGGTGCCAGCTGCAGTGAGCTCCAAGGCGCTGGCAGGCACAGGCTACTCCTCCCCTCCAATCCTCCAGTCCGTCAGGAGCACTACGGTTCAGAAGCCGGTGCTGCAGACGGCACATGGCCCTGACCAAGCCCCTCCAGCCAGGGGCCCGTCCCCAGACACTGTCAGCACTCAGAGCACGCAGAGCACCCAGAGCTCCTCCACACGGTCAGAGTCTCCCCTCATCAGGCCACCCTCGCCCATCTCAGAGATTTCGGACAGCACCGAGCTAGAGAGCGTGTCCAGTGAATCCCAGTCGCAGGAGAAGAGCCGCATTGAGTCCCCGGTTCCTGAACGGCGCAATAAAGGACGGCACAAGGAGCGTTACGAGCCACGAGTGAAGACCTACTCCCCGCAGGCCTACAAGTTCTACATGGAGCAGCACGTGGAGAACATCCTCAAGTCGCACCGGCAACGCATCACGCGCCGCATGCAGCTGGAAGCAGAGATGCAGCGGGTGGACCTGACCTCCAAGGACCGTGACCAGATGCGCCGCATGCTCTTCCAGAAGGAGTCCAACTACCTGCGGCTCAAGCGGGCCAAGATGAACAAGTCCATGTTCAAGAAGATCAAGACGCTGGGCATCGGGGCCTTTGGCGAGGTGGCCCTCGCCCGGAAAATGGACACCAACGCCCTCTATGCTGTTAAGAAACTCCGGAAATTGGACGTCCTCCAGCGGAACCAGGCGGGCCATGTTAAAGCTGAGCGGGACATCCTGGCGGAAGCAGACAACGAGTGGGTGGTTAAGCTCTATTACTCTTTCCAGGATAAGGAGAACCTGTACTTTGTGATGGACTACATCCCCGGTGGTGACCTGATGAGCCTGCTGATCCGCCTGGAGATCTTTGAGGAGGACCTAGCTCAGTTCTACATCGCGGAACTGGTGTTGGCCATTGAGAGTGTCCACAAGATGGGCTTCATCCACCGGGACATCAAGCCAGACAACATCCTCATTGACAGGGATGGGCACATCAAGCTGACTGACTTTGGGCTCTGCACAGGCTTCAGGTGGACCCACGACTCCAAGTATTATCAGAAATGTGAGTAGTAGGAGAATGAAGTCAAACACTTTTCCCTTGTAATTATTTTAACAAATCCAGTTTGATTTTATAATAATTTAGAATTCATTGTTTTTTGTGAGTTTTCAAAATCTGCAAACTATGGTATAGTAATGAACTTTCACTATGCCAAATGTACAATGAATATTTGGCTAATTTCTTTTGTGTGATTAAAATAAACACCAACATAGAATAATTGTAACTAGACTGTAAGTTTTCCTACTAAAAGTACAGGTACATTTGTGGTGCATCTATATGGAACGTCTGTGTTGTTCAGTTAAGATAAGCATATCTCCCCAAGAAATGCACCTTCTTAAAATCAGAAGGTAATTAACATCAATTGAGTAAAGGGCAAAATGAATGCTGTAATCTAACTGTTTTCTCATTTTCCTTCATTTCTGCCCATGTCCACTCAGCTGGCCACGCAAGACAGGACAGCATGGAGCCGTTCGACTCTGTGGACGGGGTGAATTGTCGGTGCAGCGACCACTTTGCCACTAAAGAGGGCGAGCTAGACCTGAAGGCGCTTGGACAGCGCCCTCTCAAGACCCTGGAGAGAAGGCGCAAGCGGCAGCAAGAAAGGTGCAAGGCCCACTCCCTGGTGGGCACGCCCAACTACATCGCTCCAGAGGTGCTCATGAGAACAGGTATGTGTCCCCTCTTCTTTGCTTCAGCAGTGCAAGAAAGATATTACTATTTCTGCAGAGGAAAATGAAATCGAGAAATGAGCAAGAGGAGGTACTTTTCAAGCGTGATAGCATGAAACACACTGAACTAAATTTTGCATTAAACTTTATGAGGTAATATAATTCAGAGGGGTTCTTTCTTTATTTCTAGGGGCTCTTTTGCATTGCAAATCACCAAAGACAGCATTTCACTTGTCCGACATTGTCTACGGGGCTACTGTAGGGCACTTTCAATGAGAGTCCCTGCTGTGATCACCGCTGTGTGCACTACCCATATAGTTAAGAGCCAGTTGTCTTGACAATGTGCTCAAATGACATCACTCATCTGTACTCTACAATCAAATGTTGTCTGGACCTGCAGCAACAGCAGAATGGCTCTGACTTTATTATTGCTCATGAATCTTGACCACTTCTATCTATGACCTTGATGTTTCAATAACATGTATCAAGCACACCATATCAGGCATTGCTTTAAAATACATTTGATCTTTTGTTTTTCAGGCTACACGCAGCTGTGCGATTGGTGGAGTGTTGGTGTGATTCTCTATGAGATGTTGGTGGGACAGCCCCCGTTCCATGCGGACTCTCCCGCAGAAACCCAGTGGAAGGTATGTCTCCTCTCTCTTATCTCTCTGTACTCACACATCATCAATGGGGTGATAATGACGTCCTCTTCACTGAACAATGTTAAAGTAGAAGACAGTGTTTTAAATATTTATTTTGTTATTCTTTATGTGTTCCTTTGTCTGTATAGCCCCGTTCATTTACCATAGTACTGCAATATTATTGATTCGTGTCAGCAAGAAAGTTCCTCATGAGCCTCGTAATTGTTTTTTTTAATAGTTTTTATTTCTTGGTGAAAGGTTGCCGTCCCTCTCTATACTCCCATATATCGTTTGTGGGGTGATAAAACTTGTAACCTACAAAAAGTTGAAGAGAGTGAGAGTGTGTTAATAATTAATGAAACTATTTTTTGTTTGTTTTTTACATGCCTCATTGAGTCAACATGTTTACAGGTGATATTATATGAAACAAAATACATAACCGAATGCTTTCCAAATAATTTGTTCTTTTGTGTTTCAAGATCTAGAACAACTTGTTTGTGCTTAGGTGAAATTATTCAGCAAAGAAATTATTAGGAAAATGTTCAAACATAAAACAAGATTTGATTTGTTTTTGTTTATACATGTATGCAGATATTTTTGTTTTCTATTTTAACATACATAGACACGAAAACAAGGAAAGTTATTATTATCCCCCCCCCCCTCCCCTTGTCTTCTAGGTGATCCACTGGCAGCAGTGCCTTCACATCCCGTCCCATGCTAAGCTGAGCCGTGATGTCTCAGACTTCATCCTCCGACTCTGCCGGGGCCCCGAGGAGCGCTTGGGCAAGAACGGCGTCATGGACATCAAGGCGCACCCCTTCTTCCAGACAGTTGAGTTCAACTCCAGCATCCGCAAGACCAGGGCACCTTACATCCCGAAACTCCGCCACCCGACAGACACCTCGAACTTTGACCCCGTCTCGCCTGAGAAGGTCCAGGGTTCAAACTCAAGTGGGGATAGCTGGGACAGCAACCCCAGCGAGGTGGAGGGGCATAGGCAGCAGCCCGACCACGCCTTCTTTGAATTTACCTTCCGCCGGTTCTTTGACGACAACGGCCACCCCTACCCCATGCCCATTGACATCAACTCCTCCTCCTCACCCCCACCAGAGGAAATGGAACGGTCCGAGGGGGACGGGGCTGCCGCCCAGTGCTCGCTGGACCTGCAGGACATGGTCTATGTCTGAACATGACTTCAAGAAAGAACCACACCCATCCCCTCCTCATTGCATGCTCCTGAACACCTACTCCTCTTCAATTATTGCAGCTAATTTGTGTCATCATACATCATGTTATGTCTTCTCGTCATTCTCTATGTGCATTTTGTGCTGTATACGCATTGATGTCGTATGATTGTTTTTGCTGTTTGAATGATACAAAACCTTGTTCAGTTTTCAGGAATACTTTGAGTAGGAATGAGACCATGTCTTATATCATTGTATCCATTCAAATGTTTTCAGTAAACATGAATTAATTGGGCGCTGCATTGGTTAAACAGTTTTACATTTAAATATATTGTAATACTTGGCATGATGAAAATGAAACTAGTTATTATGACAGAACTAGGAATTCTATTCAGATAATATGGTCTCTGTCACAACTTGAAACATTTGATATGTTATGCAGCTGATCCAGCATGCAACAAAAGTCCATTGAATTATTCCATCTTTTTGTATTACATCGCCAGTTCAATAATCAAGTGTGCGGGTGCATGCAGTTCTGAAAACATATTGATGGCACATAGCTGATGTAGCTGAGGATGAAACGCACACTATCATCCATTGTCATCGTATATTTAATCAAATCATCGATGCTGCTTGGAGGGAAGTCGTTCTATATCCTACGCAAGGGAAACAAAGATGGAATGTGGTGACCATTTCAGCTTCATTGAAACGTCAGACCGCACTCCTTATCTTAACCCTGCGGGATGTAGGATGGACCCATCTTATGTCATCTTGAAGAAGTCACTTCATGAAGATGGTATCAGCGTAATATATAGAGAACCTTTTGCATAAATTAGGGTTGTTTTCATAAAATCAGACAGAGTTAATAGGGACATGGACTAAGCTCTTCTGAGATGTGTGTGTGTTCTTTTTGTAGAGCAGGTTGGAAGCGGAATGTTTGGTCATGCCGCTTCAAGTGGGCAATTTTTATGAGTTGATTACTACATATGACTGATCATGTAACGAGGCTGGGATTAATGCTTTTAACTACATACTATGATCATGCTGGCCAACGTCATTCAATGCAATCCCAGTTTCGTGCACAATAGTTGTCATGTATTGTAGCTTCTGCACATATTGAAGAAGGAATAAGAGGAATGTTGATGGGCATTATAGTGAATAATTCAGCGTTCACCTTGTTAGTCTACCAATTTAACATACCCAAATTTCAGTACTGGTATTAAAAGTACTTTAAAATCAGCTTGTAGTATTCAAGAATTGGTTGGAATTTGGAGAGATTATTTATATACCGGTATGTTCTTACTTAAATGGGTGTACTGTAATTGTTAAGGGTATAAATGACAAATCATAATAAAGATTTCAACAATATGTACATGTACTTGTCCAATGGTCACAAGTTGTTCCCATTAAACCCACTTGTGCTTTTTGATTTGTTTACGAGTTGTCCACTGAAGTTGTCTTAAGTGTAAATTCATTCGCTCCATGTATTAGTATTTCTTTTGCTACAATGGCACAAATGTATTCTCTGAGAGGCCTTGAGTCACTGAAATCCTTGAAGATCTAAAAGTACAGAGTGAGATTAGCATTCAGTACTGTTTCAACCAAATCATGTATTCATTGAATGTTATTGATAGTACTATTAAAGTAAATAATGTGTGGAGGGGGGTTCACACAGCACATGTTAACATATGCGATGGGGATTTTGTGGCTTGGAGGATTTAATCAAAATTAACAGCATCATCCCATACAGAGGATCAATTGCTATGGCATTGTAATGGCTTCCAAAGAAAATATGTTATAACATAGACTTAAGAGAAGGTTCACAAATTGTCAGTAGAGCATCAAACGGGCATACAGTCTTCACTTTCTGAGTTTTTGTAATAATTTGGACTTTGACAGATTATTGATTAGTTCTCAATCATGGAACCACAGTTAATCTGATATTGGCCCAAGGGTTGTCGTCATCATTGAAAAGGAAGCAAGATAAAAAAAAATGTGATATGATATGTGTCTTAACTTTGTTTAATATGTGCTTCAGTGGCTGCTTGTACAGGAGAAAAAAAACTTTTGGTAATGCGAAGCATGCCATTTTATATAACAAATATATCTTTGAGCGCTGTGTACTTGTATTCCCCTCCCCTCCTTTCTTGTTTTGTAATATTTGGATCTGTGACCCTATTTTGTAAATACCCGCTGTATCAGCCATATGCTAGCTATTGAAAACATATTGTTTTGTCTCTTTCTTTATGTGAAGTAAACAAATTTTGGACTATCTTTGTGTTATACATAACTGCGGCTACCAAATCTTCCGCCATGGTCTTTGAAGCAGTTTCCCACTGATCAATGATATATTTGATAACCAGAAATGTTAAAAGATGCGTTTTGATATTTGTTGATTGATATGTCAGACATTTACCATTTGTTTAGAAATCAAGAATAGCAATCTTATAGTACTCTCCAAGTGGTCTTTTAAATCATTCACTCTTTTTATTCTTTTTCCATAAAATGCACTTCTAAAGTTCAGACATGCCTTAAAGGCTATCTTTGGGATGTGGATTAAAAAATATGTATGAAATGCAACCAGTTTCTGGTGAAAATTAATGCTAGGTAACATATGTAGTTGTAATTTGATTTTAAAGAGTATTTATATTTATTTTTGTTCTTGTTACATGCATAGTTGATCAATAAGTTTGGGCAGAATGTGCCAATTTTTGCTGCTATAATTACTGTGTGGTAGTGTTCCCTTTTGCTAATTTTGCTAACTCTCGGAATGTTATCAGTTATGTATGATTTAGTTTTTAACTTTTCAAAAAATATGTTAGCAACTGGAAGGTTAAGAAGAGACTTTGTGCTGAAACGATAAAAAAAGGAAAAAAATATGTATGATGCTGGAAGAGCCAAAGAGATGGAGGATTTAAACAAAAAAGAAATGTTGATATGAATATATTTAAAACATGTCCGTGGATGAAACAGTACCTTTTCCAAACTCTGTCAAATAATGTAGAAATTTGTAGAATATAAAGAAGAGCCTATATCTGTCAACATACTGAAAATGCCTTGTACATGTACGTGTAGAGAGAAGTCCACTGTTGTACAATGAGATGCTCCTATCATGACCAAAAGATTGAAAATAATTGTATATTTCTAAAAGATATATACAAGATCCCTTGAATATATTAGTTTGATAGGGGTTTATATGCTTGGTAAATATTTGAAGGCCCCTGGTGTTTCATAATTCAAACTCTATGTGTAGAAGGCATTTTGGGTCTTAATTGTATATGTGAATATTTAGATGACTGAGACATGTTTTGTGTACATGCAAAGAAATTAAAGTCAACATGTCCACCACTGGAAAACAAGCAAAGTGCAATACGGCTCGTTCATTTGTTTATGATAAGGAGATGAGAAAGTGTTTTTGTGGTAAAGCAAATTGAAGTCTTTGTCAGTGAGAATGAAGAGGGTGCATTCTGTACTGTATTTTATCTGAGAGAGAAACAGTGTTTTGTAAGCAAGAATGTGTGAAATCCTGGGGGGCATTTCATCAAAGGACTTGTCGGACGTTTTATCCGACAAACTGTTATAAGCTACTGAAATGCTAGCATCTTATTGGCCGAGAGCAAACTTGTCGGATAAAATATCCGACAAGTCCTTTGATGAAATGCCCCCCAGAAGGGAGGTTAAAGTGAACTGTGATTTAGACATTTAACATTTGTGTACAAAGGAGAGAGTATCGACCACTGCAGTAACCAAAATCTACAGGGGGTCCCCAGCGATTTAGCCCCGTGAAGAACAAAAGAGCCACTGTAAAAAAATGATTTTGTCTTCCAGGGTTTCATGAAAACCAAATGAGTCCCTGGCAGAAATATCTATCTATTCCTGCTCTACTTAAATCAACTGGCCACTAGCATCTTATACAGGTACTTGGCAAAAAAGGTTCATGTGGTACTTTGTACTGAAAAAATGTTCCATAAAAACAGATTATTTACAAAGAAATTTTAGGCATACACCCAGTAGTAAGGATAGCGTGCTCCATCCTGTAAATGAACGGGAAAAAAAATTATTTGTAAATTGAATTTACCCCAGAAAGCCCTTTCACTAAAAATCCAGCCGAAAAACAGATTACTTCTGTGGATAGAAGATAAATGCATTTCTCAGTTAATGTGTGTGTATCTGTAAAAAGAAGTAGAGAGAGAGAAAGAGTGAAGAAAATGACTATGAAGATTGTGATGGAACATTTAAGCACCCTTATTTCAAGTCAAGTTGTGATGTTTGCTGTTTGTGTGATCAGCACAGTGCATTATCTTAACATTTTCTCCGACACTTTCTTTCACCATCTCTCCCCTCTTTCTGTCTCTCCACTCTATCTCCCCTTTCTGAACCAGGTACATGTACATTTATCTTCCATGCCTTCACCAAAATATTGAATGAATGTAATAATCAAACACCTCTAGTTTTAAACCACATTTCGATATAGTCAACATACAAAACACAAAATTTTATGACACAAACCCACTCATTGCCAAGTTAGTGCAAATAAATTTATTTGAGCATCAATGATCAACAGGAATATTTCTGTTCCCCTTTATCAAATTGGATTTACAAATGAATGCATCGTTGGGAGTCCACAGCATGAAAATATGATTTGAATATAAAACCACCAATTGCTGCATTCAAAAGCAATATTATAAAGAATATGAATTTTGAAGAATACAATTTCAATGCAGACCTGGGTTAATACACTGTATAAGTCATGTTGTCGCTTGAAAGTACACCTGTATGGAAAGGGACCCTGTTATACTATTCCCACTCCATCCACAGCAACTTAGAATTTCTAGTAGGAAACACAACAAACTCATCTTTGCTGCTTTCTCTCTGTGTGTTTTGGGTGGATGGATAAGCAAACACTTCCAATCTACTAACATATTCAAATTTCATGTGCAGACATCTCAACTACACAAGGCACTTATCCTTTTTGCAAAAACAACTGTCTAATCATCATTCATGAAGATAAACATGTAGTTGCTTACATCAGGTTTTTTGCCATTGAGGACAAGCCTTCAGGAACCTTGAGGTAATTATTTTCAAATATGTGACATAATTACGAATTTCACTTCATAGACATTTTGAATAGCTTATTGGTGAAAAAAGGGTGAGGTTTTTCATTCCCCACAATCTCCTGATCAGGGCCTCTTGCATAGAACTTACAATTGATGGTAATTGATAGCAATTTCTATGGAAACCTTGAATTTAATTGGCTGTCATGTGATGTTACCATGGTAGTTACCATTGATGGCAGAGTTACCATTGGTGGTAAGTTTTATGCAACAGGCCCAGGAATGTCCACATCAGCGGACTATAAAGGTAGCACAAGCCAAGAGAGGCAATGGGAGCCACAAAAAACGGGAAAGGGAATGAGTGGGGTCAGTTCAGTGCGGAGAGGTGAAAAAAATGTGGGCCCGTTGCATAAAACTTACCATTGATGGTAACTTTGCTACCAATAGCAACTTTCATGGAAACCGTAAATTTGATAGGCTGTCGAGCGGTGTTACCATGGTAGTTACCATTAATGGCCGAGTTACCATTAATGTTAAGTTTTATTCAACAGGGCCCTGGTGATCACTAGACCACTAAAATTTGCAGATACTAGTCAAGCTCCTATATGATACCCACAGTGGTAACTTTGCAACACAAGTGTTGTCCAATGTGAACAGCAATCTCCAAATTTTCCAGCGCTGATGTGACAACACTACCACTTTAGCTCCCAGCAGTCCTATTGTGAGCTTATCATGTTGCTAAGTTTTCACATCTGCAAATATTTGCTCATTCCACGCGTGTCAAATGTCCAGATGTGTTGGCAAAACAAATGTCACCAAATGTTGGAGAAAATATCTCTATGGTCTTTGCCAAATGGTAAAACGTTCAGCAAATACCAGCCATACAAACATGGTAATAACCTTGTTTTACCAAAGCATATGTGTAATTCTCTTATTTATAGTCCATCTGCACAGAACCGGTAGTTCACAAACAAGAACGTCTTTTATCAGCTGCCTTTGATTCGTGGCACATCTTTGTCATCGAGAAGGGGGATGACTTTGAAGGAATTGAAATACTCCAGGATCTTCTTTGTGTCCTCCAAATCCATGCTGTATTCATTGGCAAGTCGCTCGGCAGGGAACTCCTGGGAAGAAAAAAACAACAACAAAACAAAAAAGGTTTAAACATGAATGGTAACACACAGTAGATGAATTTCAAGTAAGATGTGTAAGTTAAGTTGGTCATGATAAAAGCAGAAACACAAAAGTAACATAAGTGAGGGTTTGATAAAAATCCATCACAGGATAGGAAATTTATGATATTTTTTTTAAAGTTTGATTATGTGACGTCACACACGAGATGCTCTCCTATATGTTGTGTACTGTTTTTTTGTTGAAAATGTCAATTTGCTCAAAAGACATGGATAAGTTTACCTATGCATTTGATATATCATTAGACACGTTTTTCACAAATATCTCTATGAAAAATATTTATTTATCATAAACAGAAGAAAAATTTATGGAATCATACAGCACACACCATATGGAAGAGAACCTTGCATGTAATATGTCACAAAGTAAACATTATAAAAGATCATAACTTACTTATCCTCTAATGGATTTTTGTAAAACCTTCACTAATATCTTTATTTCATGTGCTTGCTTTTATTAAAACCATCATACTTCAGGGTGATCTTTCCCTTTAAAAGTAAGGGGCAGTACTGGTGAAGACTATCTGACCAGTAAAAAAAGGAAGTCTCATTCTGCCCTGAGCATGGGTTTGTTTGATTTCAGGAAACCATGAAGGAGTCGTCTCAAAATGATTCAATCATTGAGATCAAACAAAATGCAGACCACGTGATGACTGGGTGGACTTCCTCTTTAATAACTTCATTGGCACATCCCATACGCTACTAGTATGCGACATATCCACTCTTCATGTGCCTTATCCATGATGCACTTCGGCACAAACAATACATGCAACTTCCTTAGAGCAGCAGAATATCCGGGTCATCAACGTGTGCTAACATTCTTTGTGCACAGAGAAAACTAAACAGCAGTACATGTAGTGCATGATCTGCAGGGAACAATGAATATATGACATGGCAGCTCAGGGCAATATAACCATCACAATAGGGGGCAAAACCTCACAAATGACAAATGAACCCTGTGAATATTCTTTCACATAGTGTATGGATAAAACCAAGTTAAAGGGAGTATACTGTACTGGGAAGACAAAAGGGCCTTCAAAAGGTGATCATGAGCAATCTTTTTGCCAATGGTCTTAAATTCAGGTATTGTCCATATTAGAAACTTGCTGATTTTTTTTTGCCCTCACATGATCCACATTTTGAGTAATTAGTGATAAAATCACAAATCCTTGAAATGTTTGGCCCGAACCATTTGAGGATTTGTGATTTAATCACTAATTGCTCCAAATGTGGATAATTTTACGGCAAATAACTTTATACTAAATTTAAATAAAGTTTCTCAAACGGACAATGCATGAATTTAAGATCATTGGCAAGAAGATTGCTCACGATCACCTTTTGAAGGCCTTTTTTGTCTTCCCAGTACAGTATACTCCCTTTAAGGGTGTCCATTTTATGACATCATATTGCAACTACACTTGCAATTGATATCAATCATACATCTGTACATAAGAGATAGGGGATTGGACTTGCGATTGATCAATCGCAATACTTTATAAGGTGGGGGCCCTGGCTTAAAAAGTATCCACTCGCAAATTAATTTGTTATAAAGATTACAGATTTGTCCACTTTCATCAAGTATTAGGGGTCACATGTTTGTTATCCCTCCCAGGGATTATAAACGATATGCCCTGTACCTCCTTGTTGCGTTTGTGCTTGGCAAGCATCTCCATGGCTTGGCCGACAGACAGCCTGCCCGGTGGGATGTCATCAGGCTCTAAGAAGACCGACGGGGAGCCAGGGTTGCTCTCCCGGTTCTGAGGGAGAGGTCGGTCCTTCCTCATTGCTGCTGCGTCCTTCTCATCCATTAGGCGCTGATCAACCAAAAATAAGTTCTTGTAATGTATTTATGACACTTCTATGCATTCCTACACATTGACCAAGCAAAGATTGAAATATTCAAATTATTATTCAGAACAAAACCTCCCAAACAAAACAAATAAATAAGCAAAAATGGTATTCACAACTTTATTCTTAACTGCAGTTACAGTACAGCTCAACGGAATTGGCATACGCAAAGGGAAAGGGTAGAAAGGGAAAGAGCCGCAGTTTTAAACCGTGGTATATTTTGCCCAGTTCAGCATGAAACACAATGCTTTAGCCTAAAAAGCATCATGTTTCATGCTGAACTGGACAAAATATACCGTGTTTTAAAACTGCAGCTTCTTCCCATTCTTCCCTTTCCCTTTCCCTATGCCAATTCCTTTGAGCTGGAGTGCACATGTTGTTATATTCACCTGTATCTAGTGATTCATTATCAACACTAAACGCTGAAAAAAATAAATTCTATGTACACAGACATGCTTCAAAGGATTTTCAGCCCTCAAATTGCATCATCGCAAATATAAAAAAAAATCAAAATACAGCCCCCATCTCAGGACCCCCCCCCCCTCCCCACCTCCACCATCATACTGACCTTTCCTTCCACTTCCTGTGACATGACCTTGACATCTCGGAGCATGGTCAGCAAGCGGTCATCCTTGGTTTGCTGCTGCTCCAGGACCTCTGGGTGTTCTGCATGCAATCAATAACAGCATCAACAGTCACTCATTGGAAATCAGCAAACAACTGATTTGTCATTAATCAGGCAATATGTAGGTCTATGTTGAGGAATAGTCTACATTTGATTTCTTTCATTTTTTTACCTGGCGAATGTTTACAGTCCACTTGACAGCATTTGTGCATTTTGATATGTGATTGTGGGATACATTGTAGCTAGAGATTAGAGAAATATATGGAACTCAAAGACTCAAATTCACAAAGGTATTTTGAATTAAGAGACCATTGCTTTATTTTTTAAATTGCAAGTTCTGTGCATGTAATTGTATTATTGTAAGTAAAAATTTGCGTTCAATTTTGTGTGTACACTTCAAAAGGCTCCAAAGATGAAGGTGTGCAATTCGTGTAGAGTATTAGATTTAGACTATTGTTTAATCAATTAGTCTCACCAAGGACTATTCAGACTAATTTGATTAATTAAACCATGACATGGTCTAACATGTCTAAATCTAACACTGCCTACTGGTACTATAGTATACTATATACTACAGCTTACTCTCGATATAACGAGGTCGTCGGGACCAGGGCTTTTTCCTCGTTATAACGAAACCTCGTTGTATCCAAACAGAATTAAAAACAATAAAATACATTGAAACATGTGTGATTGTGTGTTTGTTGTGTTTTACTATGTTTTGATATCCATAGCCGTCTTGGAAACATGCGTTATCAAACTGAAAAAGGGATTGGAAACATGCGTTATCAAATTGAAAAAGGGATTGGAAACATGCGTTTTCAAAGTGAAAAGGGGATTTATATTTGATCAAGTACACATCATCCTACCTTGATATATTTTTGACGTTTTAATAACTAATTGCATTCAATGAATACAGACCATTCCCGATACGATGGGTGTTATTTTGCATTAAATAAACTGGCCAAGATGAGTTGTTATCGTAATCTTCTAGACAAGAAAACATGCGGTTTCGTCGTTTGGACAAACAAGAGAACAGGCGGCGCAATGGGTTGAACGGCCGGGATATGAGAGGAAGAGCGTCTCGCTCGTCTGATAGGTTTGCAACGACGTAGCAACACCATTATGATCGGCACTTTCTTTGTGGGTCATTCCAAAATTATTACGAGGGGGTTCCATGTAGAAGATTAACGCTGCCCTTCATGCTTATATTTCATTTTGTTGTGATGATTTCCAGCGGTACAGGTACATGTATTCTAATTTAAAGAAGAATATTTTATTATCTCTTCAAATCTTTCAATATCATATTTAAGTGTGTGAAATATACTTCACTCGTCCGAGATCACATTTGTTTTTGTCAAGAAACCCAATCAATCGCTGCTCATCAGACACACCCCCAATTCAGCACGCACCGTGTCATTGATTGCCGCGATGAGATCGGACTTGCAAACCATGTGCTTTCAATGTACGTACGCTGTGCGAAGGAGTGATGTATCAGAAACTGTGCACCCCTAGTTCAGCACGCGCCGTATCATTGATTGCCGTGATGGGATTGGACTTGGAAATCATGTGCTTTCAATGTATATGCTGTGCAATCGCGAAGGAGTGATGTATTAGAAACTGTGCACATGCTCGCGTTGTGTGGACGTGTATTACGAGTTGTGTGTCTGGCTCCTTGCGGTGCCGGTGTTTTCATGTCTCGATTTTTACTTCCTCGTTGTAACGGAACGCAATTATTATGTTTTTCTTTGTCTTGGGGTCAACAGAATAAGCTCGTTATAACGAAATCTCGTTGTAACCGTGCTCGTTGTAAGCGACGTGTTGCACCATAGGTTTGCATGTAGAAACTTTTGGGACCGAGAGATTTCTCTCGTTATATCCGTGCTCGTTGTATCGAGAGTAAGCTGTATTGCCTTGGACCTGTCATGCCTATATTCTGTTTTAATAATCAAAGAAACCTAAAATAAGTACAATCGCTTTCCGATGAAGTATGATATGAGATACCCCAAGATCATGAAGATGTGGGCCATAGACGGGCCCGTAAAAGGTGAGTGCGACTTCATATAAGTTAACTTGGCTCTCTAACCACAAATTATCAGAATCAACATGCAGCGCGCCATACCCCTCCTAGCCCTTTCCTCCCCGGCTCGAGACGGGGTAGTGTACTTGTCACTGACCGCTGGATGCAGGCACTTACCTTGCTGATATCTCGTAATTTTCTCCACTGTGGACGGATGTTTTGGCGCTGGTTTCGGTTTTGATTGATTTATAACACGATGAGCTCTACTTTCTACATTGAAATTTGTAGCAACCCTTCTTAACGCACCTCCCATGATGAAAATTACAGCTTCTTAAGACTTAACGAAGTAGCATGTGAAACACGCACATAGTTATGCAATACGACAATGTGACCTTGTGAACGAGTGATGGCGCTAAACCATACTTGGAAAAGCACACGGAATGATGTAATTTTAAATTATAAATGTCATTTTTATACTCAGTATTTCTGATGAAATTTGTACGTCATAGTTCATACCGTGATTTAAAAGATTATATTTTGATTATGATATGTATATGGAAATTGTACATATATGTTGCATAATATTAATAAAGCATAAAACGTGAATGCTCTCAAACATTTAAAAACTCAATTAGGCACGAATTCAAAATCAATCTGCTCCTGCATACGCATAGCTATTGTATAGGCAGTCTTTGAGCAATAACTGTTTTATGATTCGCGTGGCGTCACTGGCTCAACTGACACCGAAAACCTATCCCGAAGAAAATCTATCAAAACAATATCTAAAAATGGCTAACGGAATGTATTATCTGACTGTCGGCATGGGCCTTCTTCTGACAGGACTTGGAGTGGTGAAAGTTGCCCCTATTGAGCCCGCACACAGTAACATGGTAAGCAAGATATTATTGTAAAAACCGCTCTTTGAAATTTGGAGTTGGCTTGTGCTTTGTTCTGTGGCGTCCACTGCCGGGCCTGGACGGCTGGCCTGGGTCCCCCGGCGTGGGGCGCGAGCTTGTGACTGCGTGTGCTGCCGCTGCAACTGCCAGGCCCAGGGGGCAGGGCCAGGGGCAGCTAGGGCTTTGCTGTTATGGGTTGACGCTCTATCCCGGCCCAGTATCAAACCAACAGATTTATCTGTAATGAGGGCTAGGAATTTCACTCGACTGTCATTCTTGCATATAAATAAAAGACCACTCAGGCTAGGCCAAGCCCAAGCCAAGGCAAGGGAAACAGCTTAACAGACATAGCACTTAGCAGAAAAAAACATTCTGACTGTGCTGATCTGTAAAGACTGTTAATGTTTCGTTGCTCTTTTTCATGTGGTCTTGTAAGAAATGTCCTTTTCATGAAAGTCAAAAATGCACTTATTTCAAGGGGTTCTTTATTGCGCAATCTTCAACTCATCAAAATTTGAAATGTCCTTTTATTCAAAGTCAAAGATGTAGGTTACTTCAAGGGGTTCTTTATTGCGCAATCTTCAATACGTCAAAATTTCTGTGTGAAATTATATTTTGGATGCTAGATCTTATCACATTAAGTATACTCTGAGAAATGCAATTTTGCTTGTGAAAAGTGTAGATAAAATATTTTTATTGATTTCAAGATTTCCTTTTTATTTTTCAACTTGCAGGTATCGCTTATGGCACGGTATTCACAAGTACTTCCAATCCGAGCCATTGGTGTCCAGATGTCAGCGGACATGTACTGCGCCCTGACCGGCGTGATTGAGATCTTCTTTGGTGCCCTGCTGGCCTTTGGCCGCTACGATTGGCCAGTCATCGGCGGCACCGTGGCCTTGGCTCTCTCTGTCAATGGCCTGTATTGCCAGGTGGCCCTCAGGGAAGACCCTGTCGACTTCATCATCCCAATCATCATTCTCATCGTCATCCTCTTCATGCTCTTTGGCCGCCATGGGCTGTGGACCGGCCACGGAAAGGTCCACCTCTCTTAGAAGATGGCACCTCTTGGATGTGGATGACCGCTAGATGCTGTCTTAGTTATGCAACAGCATTAAACAAAAGGCTACTCCCCAAAGTATAACAGGGTGATTTGGATCAGGGTTTTCATTTTCACTTCCACTAGCTTTCGAAAGAGTCGTCACAGGCTAACTGAAGTATACTTCAACAGCAATAATCACAATTAGCTGCTTTCTGGTCCCATTCAACATTATTCATTAGGTCTTGTTATGTAGCTAACCTCTTCTAAATGGCATAATAAGAACCCAGATCTTTTGTCTAGATTTCAGAAACCAGCTTTCACTGTCCTGTTCCTTGTTTGAATATGGATGCAATATTATGTGTTCTTGACAAAAGGCAAGCAAATTTTCATATTATCTTTCATTGGTGTATTAGGGTTCGTTCATCAGTCATGACTGGAGTTAAATGCTTAAACTTTTCCCTGACGTTGGTATGGGCCAACCAACATTTCATACATTTGTTTTTTTTTTGAGGCTTAAATACAATTGGACAGGCCACTGAGTGATGGTGCAATGTATTGTATGTGCACTGTCCGTTGCATACTAAGGAACAGATTCAACAGACAAAGAATTCTTGATTAATTTTGGGAATGTGGTGGTGGTAATAGGGTATTTTGTGCCCTAGAGTTTAGTGCCTTTACATATATTGATGGTGTATTTATCCATATTCAACATCATTCAAAAATCATGTGTGAGATATTAGTATTCATGTATACTGTATAACGTAGGTGCTTTGAAGTATTTATGGCATTACTGTAGTTAGCTATCGGTACATACAGGTCTGTACTGTACGTGCCTATTCAGTTCATTGATTAATTAGTTAACAGACTTCATATTACTGGCTAATGGTCGTATAACATCCTTCACCATGCAGGGCAATATTCATTTAAAAATTGTAATGGATTGTGCAAGCTACCAGTAATTTACACATACACACTTGAAGTTGCGTCTAATTCTCTTTGCAACTTTCATCGTAAAAGATATAAGTGAGGGTTAAAAGTGAAATGAGTGATACATGTATGTTAAGAAGATGGTTGCCAACTTTTCATAATTATATCAACAGCAAAAATGTCTCAATTTAGAGGAAGTACAATTATAGGTTTGGATATAAAGAAGTAGAGAACATGCTTGATTTTGGTTTGCTGTGTTTGCAGCTAGGTTTGCAGCTAGACTGTAGTACATGTACACCCACCTTAAATGAAGCTCACTTTGTTGTTTGAACAGTAACCTAAGTTGGGAAGGGTGCTGGTATTGTTTAAGCCTGAAGTTTTCACCTATTTCACACATTGTTGTGTCTTTCTATTAGTTTTCTTTTAATATTGTTTGAGGTGCTGTGTAATAGTATTGTTCTTTTTTTTTCCATTTGGTGTGTTGATTGACATTCAGATGTACATATTTAATGTGTTAAGTAGAATAAATAATGTTGGAATTGTAATTGAAAAGATGAGGTACAAGTTGCCTATCTTAAGTATTTTATTTGCCTAATTACAAGTAAAAAACAGAACAAAAATGTTGATATGTCAGAATTTCATTTACTGTTAAATTAAGAAATCCATAGTAATAAATTAAACTCTGAATTCAAATGAAGAAAGAAAATGCAGTACCAATATTTCATCATGCTTGTACCAAATTGTGCCATATTATTGAACACAATGTGCAGCTATTTGTTGTCTTACATTACATCAATTGATTTTGATTATTTGGATGTACATGTAAATAATGAACATGTCTTTTTATGATTTAATTATTTTTTTTAAATGACATTGCGGCTGATTATGAAATGTAGTATGAATGCAATTGTTAAATGCTATACCAAAAATTATTTGTGGTCTTTTCACAAGTACATACTGACTAAGTTGATCGGGCATTTTATATAATAAGCTGTAATTCAAAGAATACATTTGTACTGATTTATTTTCCATTTTCATATATATTGTGAGAACTAATTTGTGTGATTTTTTGGTACTAGATTCTCCCTCATTCCTACGCTCGTATGTAGAGTATATACTTTTTATATTACATGAATACATGTACCCGTAGTGTGTATTTTACATTCCTGTTAGTATAAAAGGGTAACTAAAAACTACTATATACTAGGACCAAAGGTGTTATATATTTGTTGTGTAGTTTGTCATAATAAAATCAAATTGTGAAGACAAGAAAAGCACTGTTTGTCAGATTCTACTTTTATATGAATGCTAGATACGTGTATATATATATATATGTGTACGTGTATTCTGATATAGGCCCCGTTGCATAAAACTTACCATTGACGGCAACTTCTATGGAAGTTCTATGGAATCTATGATGTTTGGATGGTAGTTACCATTGAGGGCAGGTTACCATTCATGGTACATTTTATGCAATGGGGCCATTGTTTTGCTCAACACTTCACTTTGCAAGGTGTCATGCAACCCTGATTGTATGATCTATGGACATTTCATCACCAGGGCCCTGTTGCAAAACTTGATGTTGATGCAGTCGAGTGGAGTTACCACTGTAATTACCATTAATGGCAAAGTTACCATTATTGGTGAATGTTATGCAACAGGGCCCAGTGATCTGTAATCTTACATACTTTATTTATAAGTGGTGATGTAAGAAGATACCCCATTTTTTCCTTACCAGTTACCACGAATGTGAAAACCTAGTTTTCCTATACATAAGCTGAAAACTTCCTACAAATTGCATGATACTATTGCACATGTCTCACATGGTGTGTGTGTGTGTGTGTGTGTGTGTGTGTGTGTGTGTGTGTGTGTGTGTGTGTGTGTGATTTGCATATTTGACAAATGGAGATTCAGATAGGGAGTTAGATGCATACATGATGTCAACCTTAAGCACTAGACCAAACATGGATGGAATTTGACTGTTGACACTGCAAGGTAACCTAGATGTCTTCATTGAGATGCGATAACCAACTGTTTTTTGTTCTCGACTTACTGTTAAGAGGTCTTATTGCAGGAGAGGCCTGAGATGGCAATGTAGCTCTTCTGAAATAAAGATGGAGATAGATCACAGAGAGTGATAGAATAGAAAGTAAGAAAAAGAGAGAAAAAGTGAGTGAATTATTGACCATGAGTTGAGGATTGGGGAGAAAGGGGTTGGCCTTGGTGGAGATTGGGAATGAGAGTAGAAAATCGTTCCAAGTCAATGATGTTATGGCAGATACATGTACTAGGTGTTAAAAAACTTTTAATAAATAAATAAAAACAAGGTACATCTCAAATCAAGCTGAAGTGAAAACTTCACATGTATAATGTCAAGGGATATCACTTTTTTAGAAGCAGTTTATGTGATATTTCTTCAATTACTTTTCTTATGATAATCTTGTGAATATCTAAGGATATTTTCACTTTTGGATCTAAAAATCTTGTATGCATCTTGCTTGTGACATCACAAAATCAAAACTTTGATAGATCATAATTTTTTTTATCCTTTGACAGGTTTTCATCAAACCTTCACTTATATGTTTCTTTCATGATTCTGCTTTTATTGAAATCGGATTAATTTCGGGGTGAACTATACTTTTAAACAAGAATTGTACATCAATGTTCCATTACACGTTCCTATCAAACAACATAGGCATATACTGTATGTGTAAATACAATTCACAAAATTCATAATGCAATGGAAAAAAGGACAGACTTGTCCATGTAGTACACACGCTTATACTGTGATTATGTAGGTGAGAGTTGAAAGCTTGTACAAGCATTGTCTGATTGTGAAGGTCATGGAATATGTCATAGACTTTAGTATTTACATAGGAAGATAATTGTGCAATATATGCATTATAGATGGCATGATGAAAAATCATTGCTTTCGTTTGCTCTTTCATGAGCTGATTACACACTTGCGTTTGCATTTAGCGAAGAGCCATGTAGGCGTCGTGTGTTTTAAGAGTATGCCATCTGGAATATAGGGAGAGAGAGAGGGGGAGAGAGAGAGAGAGAGAGAGAGAGAGAGAGAGAGAGAGAGAGAGAGAGAGAGAGAAAGGGAGGGGAGCAGTAAGAAGTAAAACAAGAGGAACATGGAGGGAATTGCATAAAGGGAGGGTGGCTTTGGCTTTAAATATAGCAAGGTATTACGATAAAACTTGCGATAAGCAAACTGATCTTTACTTTGCTTTGAGAGTTATCTTTTGTCACCCCTGTGAACGAGTGTAGTAAAAATGGACATTTCATGAAATCTACGCTCACAACATTCTTTATTCACTGACACACACAAGAACATGTCTGATAATTTCTTTTCTGGACCACATAATTGATGTGATAAAAGACAGCAATCCTTTGTTTTACTCTTCTCCTTCCTCCTATGCTTCTATACATCACTCTTGTAACATTTCCTGCTTCTTTCTGCCTCCCTTTCAGTCCCTATTTGTGTGATGATATTCCATCGACTACTTTGTTTCTCCTAACCCGTCACTCATTCTGCACCCCCTTATCTCCATTCCTTTTTAAGTAACACATTTTGGTTGTTGTGGAACATTATCCTTGTCTGAGTGGCATCCAAGGAGTTTGAAAACATCCCCACCTTTTTAAATAAAAGTCTGACCCAAACTCATCTTTCGCATGTTCGCCTGTATCTACATTATTCTCTCCAACTCACTTTCACCAAAGATGAACTACTGTCCAAATCTGAAACTCTCAATGACACACACATTTCCCTCAAACTGGAGAGCGCACGTTAACATAATAAGACACTGAATGCTCTGTGTTGATAATAATCACATTATAATTAGTCAAAAATATACTTTCTCAGATTGAATACAAAGTCACATATAGGTACATATAAATCATACTGATTGAACATTTCCTAATTGGCAAGACATAATTATTGTTGCAATTTTCTAGGTTAAACATACACATTTTAGATATAGATTTCCTTCTATTGCATATTGTTAGGTGCACCCATAAACCTGTATTGATATAAATTGCATATTTTGAATATAAGTGACCTGCAACAGTAAAATACATGCTACATGTATCATTCTTTCTTTGAGTTGTACAAATGTTTTTTTTACTTCAGTCTCACCTCCTTTGACATTTGCACCCAATACACTTTTCAAGTCAAAGCTATTAGAAGATCACATTAAATATCTTATTTAGATAATCCATTGCTCTAATTGGAAGATACATACATTCTCTTGATCCCTATATAGTATATGCAAGAAAAACTACAATCAACATTGTACAGTGAAACATATTCCAATACTTCTACACTAAACAGAGAAACAGGAAACTGGAATGATGGAATTGAGCTCTAACATGCAAAAGATATAGCTTTTCATTTTCAGAATCTTTTTAGTCATATCTATTATTACCCATTTCAGAGTGAGAACCATTATCTACACTTTCTTTTTGGTCATCAGTTTACTGATCCTAAGTACTTTACCATCATTGTCTTGTCGCCACCATTGCCATCATCACAATCTTCACCATGCACAGATTACAAAATCAATAATTATTCATATTTTGATACCATTGAACAAAAACACATTTACCCAACATAAACCTGGATCCAAGTTTTCTTCAACCCATTATGGACTAGACCCTAGTCTATAATTATCAGAGTGGAAAAAGCCTGCCTGCAAATATGTAGGCTCAGTTAAGAAAAGGATAAGTACTCTGGTTGGCATATTTTGAGTTAAGTTTGTTCCGTAACAGTAAAAAATCTTGGATAACACACATATTCATTAATTGCATAATCACTTGATTGGCAAGATTGGTAGATGCAGTAAGCCCACCGAATCCCATTTTGACACCTATACATTTGTTATTGCCTAATCAACATTTCTATTCACGGTTAATCTGATCGTCACAGGACTCTGACAGACACAGTCAGTCCACTGTCCTCTGCAATACTTCAGACTCACAAGGTCATCATACATTGCTGAATATGTCACATATTACCCTTATACAATGGGATTTCATGTTTCCATATACAGGTAATACACTGGACTACTCTACAACTTTGCAAAATGGGCAGAAGTGACAGTTACATTTTCTGTACATGATGAAATATCAAAAATTGTTGTTGCTCCTTTAAGAACATTTTACCGCTTATCACAATTTGTGCCTCTGCTACCATTGTGCCAGAACATCTCATCTCAAATTCAAAATTGAGCAACACGTCACTTGCATCCTTCTTGCAAGATCCTTTATGACTACATGTGGCAGCATTTGAACAATATTTCAAAGATGGATCGAAGACTAAAAATGGACAAAGGGGAATTAAAGGCTTAAAAGGGTAAAAGATGTAAAAATGTTATCTGAGATATTCATGATGTTAACTTTTGTCAGAACATATTATGCATAGGCGTAAAAACATAGTTAATGGCTTGATTCAAGCACAAATAACCTTCTTTGGCTGATTTAAATTTATGGGATGCTGTAGACAAATAAAATATTTGATTACCGGTAACTGCAAAATAAATTCATTAGTAATTCCAAGATGCTTGAATGGAAAATGTGACATTTTATACGAGAAGACTAAATACATGTATAGTATAATCAAAGAATAAATGCTTGACACCAATTTATCTACTATCAAATAATGGCGTTTCGGACATTACTGGTTACAAGATTGATTTACAGCCAGTCTACAGGTGTCGCCACATTCTAAACACAGGTAGAGTTAGGCAAAAACAGGAATGAGCTGAAATGGAGAGATCATTTAGAGCTAGGTAGTCTTTGTCATAGTAGTGTTAGGTAGACTTGGTCATAGTACAGAGGTAGGCAATATATATAAGACAGTCCTGATTGTCGAAAAAAAAATAGGCAATATGTAGATAAGACAGCTCTTGCCATAGTAAAGAGTTAGGCAATATGTAAATAAGACACCCCTGGCCAAAGTTAAGAGTTAGGCAGTATGTAACTAAGACAGCCCTGGACATAGTTAAGAGTCAGGCAATATGTTGCTAAGCGTCATTGCCGTTGTAAAGAGTTAAAATATTTGTAGATAAGATGGTCCTTGCCATAGTTAAGAGTTAGGCAATATATAGATAAGAGTCATGGCCATAGTTAAGAGTTAGGCAATATGTAGATAAGACAGTCATGGCCATAGTTAAGAGTTAGGCAATATGTAGATAACAGTCATGGCCATAGTTAAGAGTTAGGCAATATATAGATAAGACGGTCATGGTCATAGTTAAGAGTTAGGCAGAGTCATGGCCATAGTTAAGAGTTAGGCAATATGTAGATAAGACAGTCATGGCCATAGTTAAGAGTTAGGCAATATATAGATAAGACGGTCATGGTCATAGTTAAGAGTTAGGCAGAGTCATGGCCATAGTTAAGAGTTAGGCAATATGTAGATAAGACAGTCATGGCCATAGTTAAGAGTTAGGCAATATATAGATAAGACGGTCATGGTCATAGTTAAGAGTTAGGCAATATGTAGATAAGTCAGTCATGGCCATAGTTAAGAGTCAGGCAATATGTTGCTAAGCGTCATTGCCGTCGTTAAGAGTTAAAATATTTGGAGATAAGACAGTCCTTGCCATAGTTAAGAGTTAGGCAATATATAGATAAGCCAGTCATGGCCATAGTTAAGAGTTAGGAAATCTACAGATAAAACAGTCCTTACCATAGTTCACTACAGAGTTAGGTCGGATGTAGATAAGGCAGTCCTGGCTGTAGTAAATATACAATTATACGATATAGGCACTATAGAGCCAGTACAGAGTTGAATCATCTTCATCCAAGATGAGTATGGCAGTACATTTAGGCTTGTAGTAAGCCAGAATTAGGAAGAACACTTGTGGATTGTAAGTTAACAGTTTAAACCCGTCCAAACCTGGCCAGAGAGTAAAGTCAAACTGGCTATCATAGTAAGGCAATAAGCCTATACATGTACAGAGTTAGGCAGGACAGAGTTAAATCCTCTCTGCCAGAGTACAGTGAGGTAATACAGAGTTAGACAGAACAGAGTTGGATCCCATTTGCCACAGCAGTTACATGTATGTAGTTCTTCTGTCCACAGTGCAGAGTGCAGGTAGTTCTAAGCCACACAACAAAGTAATTAGGTACTGTAGTTAGGGTCAGTAGTGTATATGGAGTTGGTAGCTTGGCCATCGTAAAGTAAAACATATACAGACATGTAGTCAAGGCCGTATTACAGAGTTAGATAGTTCTGGTCATATTACAGAGTTACCAGTCATTTTCTAGTCATATTACAGACTGGAGTTAGGTAGTTTGGGCCATTATAGTTCAGAGCTTTCTGATGTAGTCCTGGCCATAATACAGAGTTAGGCAGTATAGAGTTAGGCAGTACAGACTTGGGCCGTGACAGCCCACTGGAGCCAGTCCATGACCTCCTGCTCATAGTCCTGCATCCACCTGATGTTAGCCCTGGTTTGGTCTATGGCTTGGGCCAAGGCACGGGAGCCGGTCCCCTGCTCAGGGTGCTCCTCAATAAAGACCAGCAACTGAGGAGGAAACACAAAGACAAAAATTTTATTACATTCTCTTGTTCCACTTGACATAAAGAATACAACTTGGTTGTGTTTTTTTTCTATTTGACATAACAAAGCACTTTAATTTGACACATTAAACAAGCATCAAACCTGAGAAACAATTGTGTAATACATAAAGGAAAACAATCATTAAAATTATGAATTTCACGTATTTTAATGCAATGAACTCAATTCTAAGGAGGTAATTGATGCCTGGCCTCCGGAGATTAATCCTGTGGCAAGTGCAAACACAACGACATGGCTTTGAAAAATCCTGAGCCAATGAATGGGTCTATACAACAGGCATTTAAAGATTGTCCGTCCCTTTCGCAAGCTTAAAATTTGAAATCGTCTATCACGATCGTAAATTGAAGAAAGTGTGATTCAAGACCATTTCTAAGAATATAGCATGTTGAAGCTTTCTGTATATGTAAAAATTTCAGCCGTTAAATTTCAAACCGACTTTTTTCGTACTACGAAAAAAGTATTAGTCTTTGTTACAGCATCTATGTGGTTATTATGCATATGTAAAATCCTAATTTTATGAGTAATTACCAAACTTTGGAGATGATTCCTTCTATAGAACATTTGTTTTCATAATGCGTTTTATAATTTAATAAACAGATTAATCAATAAAGCAGATATTTCAACACAAACTGCTAAGAGCCTGAGGTAAAGACTATTAATCAGACGTTGTTTACGTGCATTATTTGAATTTTACACTGCGTATCAGTTTCAAATTATGAATATACAGCTTGCTAACACTTCTCTATATGGTTTGCCAATGTTTCGATGGTTTTCTGGTGATCTGAAAAAGGGACCGGCTGTCTTCAAGACTTGCTTCATGAACGCTGGTCCTGTAAGATTGTCAAAACCTGGCCATGGAACTTCAATATCCACAGGCAAACATGCACAAAATCTCACACCTAGCTGGTCTCTGGAGTTTGCATCACTGAAAAGGGGTGTGGCTTGATTGTACTCTTGAATGAATCTGTACCGGTAGTTTATTCATAGCCTATCGTCTAATGTCTGTATAGCAGACTACCACAAGAGCTTATAGTCATCTTCAATCTCTACTCAAGAGTTTGACCCAGCCATATTCTACAGGTCACTATCACTGACACACTCACCTCCTGGAGCTGGAATTCTGTGTTGAAGTGAGCTGTGACAGATTCAATCAGGTCTGAGAACTGGAACACACTGCTTCCATAACTACAGAGAAAAAAAGGACAAAGAAAAAATGATTAATCATATTAGTCATATTTATGAGTCAGATTAAATAAGACTCTTTGGTATTTGTTTCCATATTATTTTGTCTTAATTCATGATTTAGAAATAGCTTGCATGGCTAAGTCACTGCGCGGTAAGCAGTAGATTGTAGGTTCAAATCCTTTTGGTTACAAATGTTTTTCTGACCTGTTTTTCATTCATTTACAGGATGGAGCACACCATCCTTACTACTGGGTTTATGTCTACAATTTCTTTTAAAAATTTATTTAAAAAAATGATAATTATGTTCTTAATTGGTGTACAAGACAGACATCTCAATTTCCCTCATACTGTCATATATCATCATTGTAAGTTTGATGAAATTTGGTCAATCATTTCTTGAGTTAAAGATGTAAATGAGATTGTGACAGACGGAGATGCATACAAACTTCATGGCGGAGGAATAACAATCCAGTGACCATGCACAAGCCAAATCTTGTTTTTGCTGGTACACCTAAAAGATCCTCACAATAGCTGTATGTAATCACTAATAATATACTTAAAGACAAAGGGCTAAGATAAAGTGCTGAAATGAAGTGCAAAACACAGTCATGCTTTTACATCATACATAAACTTTTAGAGTATGAACTTGTGAGTAATGTGTACAACTGTATGCTGGTTTTGTGGTAAGCTAACATAAGAAATAATTGGAAGGCTAGAGTAGTCTGTCTTTTATTTTCTAGTCAGGCATGACATATTTTGGATGGTTCCTGCAAAAGTTCCTGCAAATCAACTTCACAGGGTAAAACAGGTGTCTCCCAAAATCATTATAAGCTACAATATGCCTTTTATCAACAACAAACCATTGAGATAATAATGAATAAATTTGGGATTGCCAATTCAACAATCGAGATAAGCTGTAATCTTGATATATTTCTGTCATTAGTAATGTAGCCACAATTACTCATATATGCATAACAGATAGATTTGTTTCAATCATAACATTGGCCAAACACAAACATATTTATTGGATGGTTGGTTAATTTACTCACTGACATATTGAATAACTTACTAACTGGATGAATAACTAAGTGACTGATTAAATTACTGTATTTCAGAGATCAATTGCTTGCTTGATTGGATCAAGTGAGTGAGTGAGACTAGTTCATGTTACTCACGTGTCCTTGAAGTAGTCCCAGTTGGTCCTGAAGAAGTCCCAGGCAAGGTCGTAGCCCACTGGGTTGTAGGCCACGTAACCCACAACATTCTCTGCATCCTGAGATTTGATGGTGCTGTTAGGTGCGATACTCAGCTCAAGGTACCTGCAGTGCATCAAGAGAGACCACCATCATCATTATCTTAAAAGGTTTTCCTTAGCAGTACAAATTCAAAATAGCATCATTATATGAATAGTCCACCCTAAAATTAAGTTGGTTTCAATAAGTGAAGAAACATGAAAGAAACATATAAGTGAAAGTTTGATTAAAATCAGTATAAAAAAGTTATGACCTTTTGTAATTTCAATTTTGTGACATCAAGTGCGAGGTGTTCTCTAATATGTTGTGTACATTTTTGTTAAATGTCCATTTTCTCAAAAGGATATATTAGAAACATGTTTTTACACACATACCTCAATGAAAAATTGATTAAAAACAGAAAAAGAGCTAATTATGGAATCATGCAGCACACAACATATGGGAAAGCACCTCGCACGTGACATAAACAAAATTGGAATTTCAAAAGACCATAATCTTCTTATCCTGTGACGGATCGTCGCCAAACCTTCACTAATATGTTTCTTTAATTTTTCTGCTTTTATTGAAAACAACTGAGCTTCAGGGTGGACTATCCCTTCAAAGTGTACTGAGAGATGGCCGCACTCACATACTCTTTCATTCTCCACTGAGTTATTAATTTCCAAGTCATAGGTTCTTCATTCACATCCCCCTCTCTGTTTGCCACCAATACTACTGCTACTTATTACCACTACTACCATCACCATCACCACTATCACAACCACCACCACCATCACCACCACACCTACCACCACCACTACCACCACCACACCCACCACCACCACTACTACCACCATCACCACTACCACCACCATCACAACCACCACCACCACTACTACCACCAACACCACTACCACCACCACCATCACCACCACCACCACCAGCATCCCCACCACACCCAACTTTCCTACAACATACGGGTTAAGGATCCATTGAATCTTGCTGCAGCTCGTATCTGTGATGTTGTCAGCATGCTACACAACCACCACCGCACCCACCCATTACACCACTACCAACAACACCACTACTACCACCACCACTTCTACCCCCCCCCCCCTCTTCCCCTTCATTCCACCACTCCCAAACCCAACTCTCTAACAACCTACGAGTTAAGGATCCAGGGGATCTTGCTGCAGCCCATGGCTGAGAGGAGGATGTTCTTCTCCGAGGCAACGGATGTTGTCAGGTACTCCTGGTAGGCGTGGTTCCACTCCTCCTGCCCGCCCCCAGCGATGGCCGTGCAGTAGACCGTGGACTTCTGGTTCGGCGGTATCCTGGTGTGTATGACATTTCCCAAAAGCAATGATTGCTCACCACTAAGCGATAAACCTCTTTCATAATGTATTTAAGGGTGATAGGTAGGAGAGTGGTCACAACTACTGCACCTGTTATCCACAGAGTGCACTCATGCCATGACGATGGGTCCCATTCTTCATTGGGAACCCAGGGAATGGAATTATCTCAAAAAATAAAATCATTGCAATTAAATGAAATTAGGACCCTGGGATCAATTCTACCATGATTACAGCCCGTAATGATTAACACTCCTACCCCTTTAATAATACACATTTGATATATCTGGGGACAAAAGAAATACTAATGCCAATTTCAATCCAAATATGGAGTATATCTTTGCTTTTTCTGCCAACAAATACAAAAATGTTATCGGAGAGAAGAGCTCAATGATAGACTTACGGATTAACGCTTGGATTAGCCATCCACGCCTGGTAAAGATCGTTGGCCCTCTGAGAACAGTTAGCATTGCCATAGCCACACGACATGCTGATGGCGATGACTCGTCCCAACCTGAAATTAAGCATGACAATACTAACATAGTAATATATTCTTTGAATATAATCCTTTTTATCCAGGGTAGATTTTAAAAGTGTGACCACGCACTATACTTTCTGGATGCCCCGAAATATCATTTATTAGCCCAGTTAATAACTGCTTTCAGAGGTTCAAGACAGCATCAAGGATTGAGTATTTAGCAATAAACCAAGCCTACAAATTTGATGTACAGTTGGCAGCAAAATTATTCAACCCCCCTCTCATTTTTTATATTCTGTCATAATGAATAATATTGCAGCAGCAGATTGCTACTAAACCATTAAGATAGTTAGCAGACAGTTAATTACTAAAGAATACCGGAGAAAGAAATGAAATTTTACTGCATAGGTCATCTGAAATTGCAATTTGCGCCCAAAAAGCATGTTGCAAAATTATTCAACCCCCTATTTTACACACACGAAACGAATGCACAAATAATGACAATTTCACAGCCAGTGCATATATTCTGAGGTGAATGCTGATTTCATTTATCCTCCACCTGAAACTGGAACCTTTATATGCACAACTAACAAGTTGTAACATTATTCAACCCAGATGGGTGTGTCTTTTAGTACTTTGTGCAGCATCCATTTGCTGCAATGACCTCCTGCAGACGAGATGAATAGCCTCCCACAAGCTTCTCACAACGCTCTTTGGGGATGTTAGCCCATTCCTCTTGCGCAATGGTCTTAAGGTAATCGATGCATGCAGGTCTACCTGCTGCAACAGCTTTCTTCAGATCCCACCACAAATTCTCGTTTGGGTTTAGGTCTGGAGACTGTGATGGTTACTCAAGGTGCGCAAGAGGAATGGGCCAACACCCCCAAGGAGCGTTGTGAGAAGCTTGTGAGAGGTTATTCATCTCGTCTGCAGGAGGACATTGCAGCATATGGATGCTGCACAAAGTACTAAAAGACACACCATCTGGGTTGAATAATGTTACAACTTGTTAGTTGTGCATATAAAGGTTCCAGTTTCAGGTGGAGGATAAATAAAATCAGCATTCACCTCAGAATATATGCACTGGCTGTGAAATTGTCATTATTTGTGCATTCGTTTCGTGTGTGTAAAATAGGGGGTTGAATAATTTTGCAACATGCTTTTTGGGCGCAAATTGCAATTTCAGATGACCTATGCAGTAAAATTTGATTTTTTTCTCCGGTATTCTTTAGTAATTAACTGTCTGCTAACTATCTTAATGGTTTAGTAGCAATCTGCTGCTGCAATATTATTCATTATGACAGAATGTAAAAAATGAGAGGGGGGTTGAATAATTTTGCTGCCAACTGTAAATTAAATACAGCCATCATGGAGAATGTTGATTTCTGACAAATTAACCAGTTCTTCACTGAGCATGTATATTCGTGGGATGGCTATTCTCCAATTAAGATGCTGAGCAGCACAATGCCAGCATAATCTGCTGTATAGACAATACACAACAGGCTGTGAATAAAATTCAAATTCCTTGAAGGGTGCAATTTAGCCTCACCCCTTTGGGTGAACTGCAGTTCCATGGCAAAGCTTGGTATCCTAACTGGACCATGGTTCACAAAGCCAGAAAATCTTACTGTTAACAGGTCACTTTTGTAGCAAACTGATATTCTCCATGACGGCTAAGACAATATTTTGATTTCATACTCACTCATCTAAATGGGAGCCAGAGGTGTCGTCCCAGCCAACATAGTCATAGAATGTGCTCGCCTGACACTTCATGTAGGTCTGCAAGATCAAAGGAATGACACATGATTAACTCAAGATGAGAATAGTGAAGCTTTGAAATCATTGCTTCCTCACTGCTCTTATCAGCAACATCTGCTTCTTTCTTAGGGTTAACATTAAAATAGTTTGATATGTAGCATTAGCATTATTCTCTAAGCATGGAAGAAAGAAAAAGACAATATTCCATATATCCTAAAATGGGCGATTCAAGTACTTGTTCTCCTGCATATATCAAGTGAGATTAAAGAAGTGATACTGAATAACAGTACCCAAGAAAAAAACACATTTCAGGTGGGATGTAGATATTCTAGTCTTTTTAAATTTTGATGTGCCCCTAGAGCATTTTGACAGAGGTAATGCAGAAAAGTCAATACACCAGCACGTTGTCTGGCACATAAAGTGTTAAACATTCAAGAGAGATGCTGGTACTCACACTGAAATAGCCATATGCAGGTGACCGGCTAAGCATGAGATCCACGTATCCCATGACGCGATCCAGGACACGCCAAGGAACGTATTCCACCTCATCCGCCATGTAGAAGGTCAAGTTAAAGGCTGTCACCATGCTCAGCTGACCAGACACCGCCAGGTTAAAGGCATCGCTGATCAGTGCAGCTCGGCTGGAAGTGGGGATTACCTGGCATAGCGACAAAGAAAATAAGGACTTAGAGTTCATGTGGCAAAGCGACAGTGCAGAGAAGAGTGACAACTACTTTGTGGTTTCATCATCTGGCTTGATGTGGTTATTAGTTAATATAGTGACAGAATAAGAAAGGGTGAGAACTTCTATGTTGTTTCATCTTCTGGTTTGCTTTGGGGAAAGGTTCAAGGCATGACTGATTAGCACCATATGGCTTGAGGTAGGGATTACCTGGCATAGCAACAGAAAGAAAAGAGTATCCTTGCTATGCACTGTGACAGGGACTGGTCCCAAAGCTGGTCCTTACAATCATAACAAAAGTAAGAGTTTGCACGCACTGTATGCTCATCTCTCAGTTGTGTGCTGAGTAATCCCCAGTTGTTCTCGTCATAGTTCACTCGGTAGAAGCCGTAAGCATTCACATTAGCCAACATCCAATCACTTTCCATTGTGGTTTCGTTGAACTCAAAGCGTGCTGGGAAGGGTTTAAAATGGATAGGAATAAAGAAGAAGAACATGACAACATACCCAAACTTAAAGAGTATAAGGACAATTTGTGGAAGTTAGTCCATTGAAGAGGATAAAAATAATTGTGAGATGGGTCCACATGAAAAACTCACTTGTCATTGTATGTTTATATCATATATAACTTCTGGTAAAAAAACTACCAGTAAATGACTTTTAGTAAACAACAACTCACTTGTCATTGTATGTTTACATCACATATAACTTCTGGTAAAAAAACTACCAGTAAATGACTTTCAGTAAACCACAATAAGAAAATACAAACATCATACAAATACTACTCAGTCTAAGAGCAAAACTGAGATTTTACACTTTGGGTCACATTGAGGGTCAATCGAGTAAAGGTTTAGGATCAAGGCTAAGGGGTACAGATTAAGGTGTGGGTTATAACTTAAGGGATATGACTGGTCAGGCTAATCTTAAGGTTGCGCTATCAGACCAATTGAGATTAAAACATGTGGTAAATCAAACTACGATGGAAAGTGGTCACTTTTTCCTCCTTTTGTTTACATGATACTATTTGATGCTCTAACAGGGATTTTCAAAATATTATAAAAAACCAATGTTCAAAATGTAACATGTGGGAATAAGAATTCTTACAGAGTTCAGAAAAATGTGACTTACCCTCTCCCAAGTTTGGCTGCATCCATTCCAGAGCTGGCTGATCAAACTCCTGAGAAGTGCTTGTGGTATATTTGAAGGGAACATACCAGACATACCTAACAAGGCAAACAAAACCGCTATGATCTTAATATCATCATACAACTGATATACAACATAGGACTCAGTGCACGTAACTCTGGAAAAATAATGCTTGAAAAAACAATGCAAAAACAGGAAATCGCCAAAATAGCAATATCCATCCTTGAATTTCTGTCTCTTCACACTAACAATGCACTGAAAATGCAATTTTGCTGATTTATTTAGAGAATTATTTGAAGTCCTCGGGCCATATTCATGAAACCTTATGAAGCCTAGTTAGTTACTAAAGTGCATCGAAATGCAAGCATGGTAGTAACCAACTAGGCTAGTAAGCTTTCATGAATGCGGTCCCTGATATACAAGTGTTCTAGCATGCAATGGGGTTGATTAAAACATGTATGTCTGAGTGTGATTAATACCCTCAACGCTCACCGGGGGTCATCTTGTTTGTGGCGGGGTAGATGAGACAGTACGTGACTCATTAACCCTCGACCTTTGAACTTTTTTTATTTACAGGATGTCACAAAGACTAGAGAGAAACACAATCACTCAAGGTTGTCATACTGGGTGGTCTTGTTTGGGGTGGAGTTGATGAGAAAGTGACTCTACCTCAGGTTGAGGCACTGAATGGGACTTGCTCCCTCAAAGTATAATATTGTTACAGAATCCCATAGCTTGCCACCAGTGTTACGGGTACTAGTTTTGTCGTACAGGTTTCTCTGCTTGGAGACGTATAGACGTATATAATACACGATGTCGACAGGAGTTGTAGTTTCAGACGTTTATTTCGGCAGTCATTTCGATATGCATTCCAATGTCATTTCGATACTCATTTCGATGGCCAGTTCGCTACTCATTTCGATGGCGTAACATAGCGTAAAAACATGCCTTAGAGTTGAACTCCAAATGTTACAGATGGCGTGGCATCGTTAACAATACGGCTTGTCTCCTTCTCTCCCCCTACTCTAAACTCTGTTGCTACTCTAAAACTCTGTGTTATCCACAGCTAGACTGCCTCTATTTATACATGCTGGTGTACATTATCAACTATATTCACATAAAGGAAATACCTGACATGAAGGATTTCGAAGTACAAAGTAATGCAGTTTTGTAGGGACATCATAGTTTAAGCAGAAAGGAGTTGATTGTATTGACGTCAGTCTTCTCCTTGAAGTCTTTACTTTCTCTTGATTGAACTTCAAACAAGAACTTTACCAAAAGCATCTCGTTTCCAAAGAAACGAGAATTACATCTCTGGAAGAAGTCCTTGGTCTTCCCCCCATAACAAATCGTAAATGTCAACCCCAATAGAGTTGAGCGGTCAGAAGAAAGTTGGGAGAAGAGAGAAATGGTTTATTGCTGGGTCATACAATGTACTCCACCCCCAAGGACAAGCTTGACCAGAGCTGTGATGTAGAAGAGGTCATACTAAGTTTCATGCCTTTCCGAATACAGAGTAGGGACTTATGCAGAAAGTATAGGTCAATAATGACGTCACCATTAAATGTCCAAGAACTTAGTCAATGTAAATGTTGATTTGAGCTCGAGGTTATCTAAGAAAGAGGGGGTGTTTGGGAGAATATGGGCTTACTATAAACATGGGAATAAAGGGAACTCGGGGACCGTAACAATATATACATACACAGTTCCTTGACCCTTGACTTTTTAACCTCCTTCATTTACAGGTATGTAACAGCCTAGAGATAAAATGAGTGACAAACAGAGGTTATGAAAGGGGGTGTGGCCTTCTTTGCAGTGGGTTGATAAGGAAATGGCTCTGACTGATACACAGCACTGAATGTAATACCCTCATAATATACTGTATACATATAGACATATATATATGTATAATATGTATACAGTACATATATATATACTGTAATATATATATATATATACGTATAACATATAAGTTTATTGACCTTTAACCCTTGACACTCACCCGAGGTCATCGTATGGGGTGGTCTTGTTTGCAGCAGGGTTGATAAGGAAGCGGCTCTGACTCAAGGTAAAGCCGGACACGTAGTCACGACTGACGTTGACGCTCGGGTAGTTCATCTGCTCTGTCCATGTTCTCATGATGGTTTCCACTTCAATGTCCCCCTTCCCATCCTCGACGGCAGCCTGTGGGTGTGCAGGACTTCTTTGTTATATCATTACTGCAGTGTGATATAAGTCCATTAACCACTCCCCCCCCCAAAAAAAAAAAAAAAAAAAACACCCAATAAATTATTAACTTTAACCCACATAATACTGAGCTAACCTTTCTTTACTCAGATACTGAGTAGCACGACTCCAGCGTAATCTGATGTATGGCCAAAAGACAACAGGCTATGAATGAAATTTAAATTCCTTGAAGGGTGCAATTAAGCAACACCACTTTGGTTATGCAGTTCCATGGCACAGTTTAATATCCTAACTGGACCAGGGTTCACGAAGGTTAATGACCACTTTCTAGAAGCATTATGACCCTGGAGTTTATGGTCTCCAGATTACCCTTACTGGAACACTGGAAAGGTGATATAGAAGAGTCCAGTTTCTGTCTAAAAATACAAGCCTATCATGCCTATGAATCATAATGAATCAAAATAACCCCTGTGAAGGAATTACACTATAACATTTAACTGAATCTTTTTGTTTTAAAGAGCCAGTATACATACAGAAAATATTAGCCCTTTGTGTGCCACATATGACTTTATTTGCAAGTAATACACACTTCATATAGAGCAGCATTCTATCTGGCACACAATTATGTTAAAAGAGTTAAAAAACACAGAAACAAAGAACCATCATAGAGTTATTGTTAAGTTGTAAGATCCAAGAAATGAATACATGTACTGCAATCTATTACACTTTGGGTCTCTGAGTTCTTCTTTGACTTGAGATTCAACAACCCTGAAATTTAAAGAGTTGATCCTAAAACCAGCTATACTACACAACATTACCAATATTCTAATAAATACTATTTAGAAAATAGTAAAACTTTTGGTAACACCATGTGGTTGTATTCTTTAGGATAATTGGCCCACTTATGAGGTGAAGAAAGGAAAGGAAAGTGAAAAGTGAAAAAAAGGAGAGGTGAATTTTTATATTTTATAACACTTACACAAGACTTTTTCGGTGTTTTAAACCGAAAATAAATGGGATGAAATGGAGGTAGAAGAACAGGGTGGGTGTTGATGAGAGTTGTGAACTAGTCACAAAGTAGTGATAAAGAGAAAAGAAAGAAAAAACCTCCATTTCATCGCATTTATTTTTGGTTTAAAACACTGAAAATTAAAGCTAAAAATAGTCTTGTGTAAGTGTTATAAAATATAAAAATTCACCTCTCCTTTTTTCACTTTTCACTTTCCTTTTCTTTCTTCACCCCATAAGTGGGGCAATTATCCAAAAGAATACAACCACATGGTGTTATCGAAAGTTTTACTATTTTCTAAATAGTATTTATGAGGACACTCTCACCATGGAAACTTTCAAAGAACATTTATTACCAATATTTTTTTCATTGTTATCATTATTGTTCCTGTTCACATCATATTTCTTGTTGATGTGGTTATTGGGATTTATCTGTAATCTTTTTGAGTACTCTATTCTTTTAACTGTCACTTATCATTGTGATTGATTGAATGTTGTTGTCTCTTTTATTATTATGGTTTATTGTAATCATTACAATCGATATAATTTTTACTACTACAATTTTATTTATTTTATTTATTACTACAATTTTACTATCAGCATTGTTGTTATCATTAACTATAGATTTTTATCAATGATGTTGTTATTGTTGTTGTTATCATTGCTACCAAGATAACTAGTAATCTACAATGTGTATTTTTGTGGTCTTGTTGTTGTATTTGTTATTATAAATCATTATTTTCAATATCACTGTCATTATTAGTGTATAGAATCACTTTGTGTTCCTGTTTGTATATATCTGCCAAGATCTCATTATTTATGCTCAGAAACACTGATTTTAAGTTTGTTTAAAACTGAATATATTCTCTCATTGAGAAAATCCTCATTGTTTTCAATGACTTACCTCAGTCAGCACTCGCCACAGATCAGTGTTCTTGGCATTTGAGTAAGCAAACTCCTCCAAGTAGTTCTACAGATAACACAAATAGACATGAATTCAAATTAGACACTTTGATTTAACCCTTACATGTCATTGTCATATTTGGCATAATACAAATACCGGTACATGCAAGTATCAACAAGTCAAACAGGATATTATTTTGTCTGGTACAGACTAAATAAGGGACTAATAACAGCATTACCTAACTCTACATATAATTTCATTATGTAAGTTCATCAAAGTATTTGATTTTTTTCAACTTTAAAGCAAGTTTTCCTCATGTTTTAAAGATTAAACAAAACATATCACATAAAATACAAAAGCCTACAATTATACAAAAGTGTTGTTCAATCTTTTCTTTATTCAAGAAAAGTCACAAGATACACAAAACCAGGTCTTTTTATCTGTTATGGATAATATCACATAGAATATGAACAGAGATACATATTTAAAGTACAATACATAATCACAAAACATGCAAATGTAGTAATCATCATAATTTTTTTATAAACTTAACTTATCGGATATACAACATTATTGATCATCCAGAGATTTTATGAATATTATCAATCATCTTTTGTGTTGTATATCATTTATACAGAAGGGGAGGAAAATAATTTTTCACATGAAAGGGAAGTATACAATTCCTAATTGAAGAGGAAGAGAAGAAGAGGAAAGAACCTTACTTTGAGCCCTTTCTTGAAGGGAGGAAGAGAAGAAGAGGAAAGAACCTTAATTTGAGCCCTTTCTTGAAGGGAGGAAGAGAAGAAGAGGAAAGAACCTTACTTTGAGCCCTTTCTTAAAGAGAGTAAGAGAAGAAGAGGAAATAACCTTACTTTGAGCCCTTTCTTGAATGGAGGAAGAGAAGAAGAGGAAAGAACCTTACTTTGAGCCCTTTCTTGAAGAGAGGAAGAGAAGAAGAGGAAAGAACCTTACTTTGAGCCCTTTCTTAAAGAGAGGAAGAGAAGAAGAGGAAAGAACCTTACTTTGAGCCCTTTCTTGAATGGAGGAAGAGAAGAAGAGGAAAGAACCATATTTTGAGCCCTTTCTTGAAGGGAGGAAGAGAAGAAGAGAAAGAACCTTACTTTGAGTCCTTTCTTGAAGGGAGGAAGAGAAGAAGAGAAAGAACCTTACTTTGAGCCCTTTCTTGAAGGAGGAAGAGAAGAAGAGGAAAGAACTTTACTTTGAGCCCTTTCTTGAAGGGAGGAAGAGAAGAAGAGAAAGAACCTTACTTTGAGCCCTTTCTTGAAGGAGGAAGAGAAGAAGAGGAAAGAACTTTACTTTGAGACCTTTCTTGAAGGGAGGAAGAGAAGAAGAGGAAAGAACCTTACTTTGAGCCCTTTCTTGAAGGGAGGAAGAGAAGAAGAGAAAGAACCTTACTTTGAGTTCTTTCTTGAAGGGAGGAAGAGAAGAAGAGGAAAGAACCTTACTTTGAGCCCTTTCTTGAAGGGAGGAAGAGAAGAAGAGGAAAGAACCTTACTTTGAGCCCTTTCTTGAAGGGAGGAAGAGAAGAAGAGAAAAGAACGTTACTTTGAGCCCTTTCTTGAAGGGAGGAAGAGAAGAAGAGAAAGAACCTTACTTTGAGCCCTTTCTTGAAGGGAGGAAGAGAAGAAGAGAAAGAACCTTACTTTGAGCCCTTTCTTGAAGGAGGAAGAGAAGAAGAGGAAAGAACTTTACTTTGAGCCCTTTCTTGAAGGGAGGAAGAGAAGAAGAGAAAGAACCTTACTTTGAGTCCTTTCTTGAAGGAGGAAGAGAAGAAGAGGAAAGAACTTTACTTTGAGCCCTTTCTTGAAGGGAGGAAGAGAAGAAGAGGAAAGAACCTTACTTTGAGCCCTTTCTTGAAGGGAGGAAGAGAAGAAGAGAAAAGAACCTTACTTTGAGCCCTTTCTTGAAGGGAGGAAGAGAAGAAGAGAACGAACCTTACTTTGAGTCCTTTCTTGAAGGGAGGAAGAGAAGAAGAGGAAAGAACCTTACTTTGAGTCCTTTCTTGAAGGGAGGAAGAGAAGAAGAGAAAGAACCTTACTTTGAGCCCTTTCTTGAAGGGAGGAAGAGAAGAAGAGGAAAGAACTTTACTTTGAGCCCTTTCTTGAAGGGAGGAAGAGAAGAAGAGAAAGAACCTTACTTTGAGCCCTTTCTTGAAAGGAGGAAGAGAAGAAGAGAAAGAATCTTACTTTGAGCCCTTTCTTGAAGGGAGGAAGAGAAGAAGAGGAAAGAACTTTACTTTGAGCCCTTTCTTGAAGGGAGGAAGAGAAGAAGAGAAAGAACCTTACTTTGAGCCCTTTCTTGAAGGGAGGAAGAGAAGAAGAGGAAAGAACTTTACTTTGAGCCCTTTCTTGAAGGGAGGAAGAGAAGAAGAGAAAGAACCTTACTTTGAGCCCTTTCTTGAAGGGAGGAAGAGAAGAAGAGGAAAGAACTTACTTTGAGCCCTTTCTTGAAGGTGTCCTCCCCAAGGAAGTTCTGCAGCATCCTCAGAATGGAAGCACCCTGGAAGAGACATGCTCAAATAACTGAATGACATATTTATAGCTATTATTTACCCAGGGTAGCCCCTTCAGTGGTTGAACACTGCTGGGGGTCTTGCTGTGTACAGTTAAACAACATGGTTACATGAATACAACCAAATAACATGACTGTACAGTCAACACACATGCACCATTATTAAGAGTCATCAAACACATCTACAGTAAAACCTGTATATAGTGGCCACCCAAGGATACAAAAAATGTGGCCTTTAAAGACAGGTGGCTGCTATAGGCAGGTTATTTAACACATGATCTCTCTCCGGGGGAATTATTTTAGTGGCCACTATAGACAGATTGGCTGCTATAGACAGGTAGCCGCTAAGACAGGTTTGACTGTATATAGATAACTTCTTTGAGCATTTAATAAAACAAAGGTTTATAAATCGTATCCAGTAGACACATGCATTATTTACTTCAGCACAAAGTTAACAAATTAATGTTTATAAGATTATTCACCAAGCCTTCCCTAATATGTTTCTTTAATTTGTTTCTTTAAGCTGACTCTACCTTATTGTATGAGATGGTATCAAACTGCTGGTTGATGTCATCAGGCGTTTCCACGTCAACGATGATGGGTCGGGATGTGATGAGGGAATCAAAGTCTAGGGATACCTGCAGGTCTGCGGACACAAACTGATCCAGCTGGGAAAACGGAGGAAAATATAAAGGATTACATTTCAGAGAGAATCAAATTGAGTCGAAGAATTATGTAATGACACTGGTGAATCACCAGGTAAATAGCAGTGCAATGCCTTTGTATTGACCACTGCCAAGGTATGATGGGCATATCATAGTCTTCTGAAAAGCCAACTTACGATAAAAGATTTTTTTTTTATTCAAATGAGCTAGAGATAATTGTTTTTTTATGTAAATGAGCTTCGGAGATATTTTTATGCAAATGAGCTACCCCAGCTCCCTCCCTGGCCCATTTCCTCAATCTACTTGAACCTACCATTCCCCAGGCGGGCTCTGTAGCATTGGAGCCCAGGTACTCAACGTAGGATGCAAAGCCCTCGTTGAGCCACGTATCGTCCCACCATTCTAAGGTTACCAGGTTCCCGAACCACTGACCAAGCAAGGATGAAAAGAACCAAAAGAGAGAACATGTCATAGTTAATTTCACTGTCTTGTTTATATAGTGTTATCTTCCATGTGAGCTGAAACTGAAACCGAAACTGAAACAGTAAGCTGAAACTGAAACAGTAAGCTGAAACTGAAACTGGAACAGTAAGCTGAATTTCTTCAGGTATATCATATGGATAAATTGTGGGGATTGGGGGAAGAAACAAATATTGCAGGGCACAATGGAGGGAAAACTTGGGAGAAGCTTCCAATGTTTTTTTTTTTTTTTTATTAAAGAGATCGAGATTCAAGAGGATAGGTGCAACCCTCTTGGAAGAGATCAGAGTTGAATGGCATGATCTCATGAAGACCACAGTAGAACTCTTTAGCACCACCTGGGTCATGTTGCAGACAGGATTTCAATTATTGTAACTTATCATTAATGGTAACTACCATGGTGACAGGTGCAATAATGAAAGCTCATTGGCTGTTACCATGATAGTTACCACCGTTAAAGTTACAATAAATGGAAACCTGTATGCAACATGGCTCTGAAGATGATAATGATGATGTAACTGGGTGTACAAGAGGGGCCTAAAAGTAATGCAATTTAGTCTGTGGGCTGTTATGGGCCCTCTTAAATTTAAGACCCTGTCTTATACAGATGAATTGTGATTGAGCGCAACTTGACTTGCAATTAATATCACTCATAACTCTGAAGATGAGACCCTGTCTTATACAGATGAATTGTGATTGAGTGCAACTTGACTTGTAATTAATATCACTCATAACTCTGAAGATGAGATAAGGGACTGGACTTTAAAACACTTTAAAAGACTGGGCCTACCGGTAGACCAATATCAATTCATTCAGGTACACAGATAACAAACACTACTCAGCAGTTCAGGCTGAAAGAATCAGCATTGAAAAAGAAAAAAAAAACATGCTAATAACAATAACACACAATATGATTATTCATACATGTATTTCAAAAGTACATGTAAATCATATGAATTTTACACTCTAATGCAATCACAATTCTACTATACTTCATTTGCGTGTAAAGAATGCTATTTTTTTTCAGAGGAAGAAGAAGTTCATACAGTTGAGTTGAGAGCTGTACTATACAGGATATTTCACTGAGGGTCACATTGGGTAGGATCTAGGATTCTAGTTAACCCGCTGAGAGCCAGACAAACTTCCGCTCTATGATATTTCCATGCCAAAATGCACAAGTGGGGCATAGCCAGTTTAGTGGGGTAATGTGGAACTACACTAGCTTTCTGTATCAATCGGTTGATTAATAATCTGCTTTTTTTTCATATGAATGGACTTTGTATCCATCATACGTTCCTACCCAGCCCCTCCTTTACTGTGTTGTCATACAGTGAAGCAAAACAAAAATATAGGCACGTAATGCCTATGTGCACTTTTGGCTGATGAATACAAATATATTTTTAGCTTTGTACCAGATGTCACTTCACAAATGTTATCTTTCATCTTCAGTTTGCATAGCACTGACTTTATTTGTTTATATTACTCACCATTTTGCATGCAATGCAATACTCGCAGGGATAAATTGTGAGTACAAAGCTGACTTGGAATAACTTAATTTGTGTAGTATGTCATGTGTATACTACAATACAAATTTATGCTTCCAATAAAACCACATGAACAATGGTAAAAAAAAGAGGAAACACATTTTATAATGAGGACAAAAATGGCAGAGAAAGGGGGTGGGTGGGTTGGGTGTGTGTGAATAGGAATACAACTTCTAAAGAGTAATGGGGAGTAGGTCTGGACTAGAAGAGATATAAACTGGCAGGAGATAGCGAAGGTTCTAGAAAGGGGAAAGCAAAGGGAAGGATGAAAAGGAAAAGGAGAGCTGGGGAAAACTGACAAAATTCAAAGAAGGAAAGACATAAATGGAAGAAGATGGAGACAACTAAAAGAAGCTAGTTGTTTTGTGATCAACTAGCTAGCCAGTTCACTACATGGTGAGCCACTTGTTGGAACGTTTTCATCAGCTCCAAATCTAGGCAGTTTGCGAGCTTGCTACATACAACAGCATGCTATTCAATTGTTTTGGGCATATGAAGATGCAATTTTAACTTCAGGCTTATTTCCCATATCATAAATTAGCAGGCTATTTTGTCTGTGTCACAGGGCGGGGTCGAATCGCTACCCTGTGAGGGATCAGCCCTCTTCGACAAGACAATGGATAGACAGAGACTAGATAACACCAGTATAATTATAATGCAATAGTATAATATTTATTAATACAACACATTACAATCTACTTTGACCCCAATACAATGGTTAGTCGTCACTTAGCTACAACAAATACAATGTACAATTTATATTCAGTATATTATCGGCGTTAGTTGAATCTCTTTCTTGGTGGTTTCTTGCTACTTGTAAAGTCCTTGCTGGTAGTTCCGAGCCCTCTGGCCTAGCTCCAGCGTCTTTCCCTCGGAAAGTTGAACTTTAGTCCCAAATTAAACACCAACTTTGTTGGTGTTTCCAAAGACAGTATACACAGAATCCTCCACTTGTCGAAACAGTTTAAACTCTGAAGTTTTGCTGCAATTAGTTGAAGGGGGAGACCGCTTCACAACTCTCAGGTGCACCCCTACACACAGACTGTTTCCTCTCTTGATTATTTTGCACAAATCTTGTTTGTCTCCGGTCTGATTAATTTTGCTCTTGCACCTTGGTTTTATATGGCTCATTAACACATGAGTCTATGGGAAAGTGATATTTGTACACATGTCTATGGGAAACTTCTCTTACTACACAACTCAATATAGGGCCAATCAGACCATTCTTATTTTCTGTCCTGATATTTCATTGGGGGTGGGTGGATAAAGACTTATATTAAGGATCTGTTCATTGGTTCCTGAAACTGTTCCTAAACTTTTCTTCATTGGGTTAAAGTTAACACCCACACCCTTCCGTCGGTGACTTCTTCCACTTCCGTCGGTGACTTCTTCCCCCTTCCAGGAAGTCAAGGTGGCCTCAGTCTAGCTCTGATTTATGGTCCTGAGTTTGACAAGTTTTAGCCCCATGTGTCAGAAAAGCACCTGTTTAATGTCCATATCAACCTTGGCACTGACCACACTATGTTAGGTCCTCTTTGATGTGGAAACATTATTAATGACCAGAATATTTCCTCTCTTAGTCTTCTTGTCTCCCATCCCTTATTTGCAGTGTATTGAACTCAGTATTAAGGCCTTGAGCCTGTGGGTCGACGACCTGGCTCTGTCCAGTCTGAACACATTATTATTGTTTGCAAATCATGCTCCCACACACTATCTGAATGGATACACTTGTAACAAAATGGTGCACTTCACATTTATACTTTACTGTGGTGGCTACCTACCACAGTCTAATTCACATGAATAATATAATATCACGTCACACCGTGACACTCTGCTTTGGGCTGACGCAGACATACCTACGAAACACAAGGCAGATGAAATATATTATTATATAAATTTCATGAAACAGGGCCCAGATTTCAACTTTAGCTGGTGGGAATCAAAATAAATGAGAATCTGATTTGGTACCTAAGAACAGGTTACCAGTCATGTGTAACTTACAAACAGCTTTATGAAACAAGGCCCAGACCACCAGTGTTTACCTGATGAGCGAGCTCATGAGCCACGATGGCGCAGACCCTCTGCTGGTTGCTGGCAGAGGAGACTCCTGGGGTGTAGAGCAGGGCTGACTCACGGTATGTGATCAGACCCCAATTCTCCATCGCTCCAGCCGCAAAGTCAGGAATGGCGATCATGTCTGGTGGGGAAGGTTGGGTCATCGGAGAAGGAATTTCAATTCAATATAGGCTTTTATTAACCACTTTGGAATTTGATCAATCCCTAATTTTCGTTTAACCTTACAAAAATGTTTGTTTTTAGTGATTCATTCAACAAAATGGACTGCTGTTGGGGACATGGTTAAAAATATTGGCACAAGATGAGCTCAAAACAAAGCTTTTGTCATGAGGCACAAGCTGATAAAAAGTGCTAAAATTAATAGCTTTGTAACCATTTCCTCAATATACCAGAACAAAATTATTGCTTTATATACCCAATATATAAGTGTTGATGAATAACTAGGATATTTTGAGTACCACAACCAGTAAAGATTATTTTCATTCAACAGCACTCGTTGATGTTAGATTGCATTGTATTTGCATTGTGTATTCGTAATGTGACACATCATTCGGTCATTGTATTCACGTTGCAAAAGGCGCGTTAACAAAACGTATTGTGTCACATTAGACGTCACGCAGCACCTGCTGTATGCCAATTGTTTCTGCGATACAGCACTCTATTACACTGAAGACTACAAGGTTTTGAATGTCGGTCGTGCAAATGATTTAACCCGCAAACTCCCATAGCTGCTCAAGCACAAGCTGGTCATCCCTCATTATACAAATTTATCCAAGAAAATATGTTTTATGCAAATAAAAGTATATGAGTGACCCCTGCTTATGCAAATATGGTACTTTCACTACGATGCTTAAATCTATGTCAACCAAATGGGTAACAGGATTATTAAGATATAATAGTGCTACTGCTTTTGATATTTTATTTGGCATTTAATCTAAATCCACACATTGTTTTTCACCAAGCTGTTCTTATCAAATGACTTTACACATGGTCACTGGCGACATGTTCTTGTGCTAACTTACATACAGCGAGCTTTTCCTGTTTTAACATAGTGAGACTCAATTCCAACAATCCTAATCAAATTTGACAATCACGAAGTGTGTATTCATAATGCTTCTTAGCAACAAGAATTTAAATTGACAGAAATTAGATTTCAAGTTTAGCTGATGGGAATCAAAATCGTTGAGAATCTGCTTTGATAAGCACAAGAGCACATCACCAGTCGTGTGTAAAATTGTTTGCTCAATCGTAGATGTAAAACTCCAGCATTTTCGAAAAAAGTCTGAGGTTTCTTTGCTCAAAATTTGACATAAATCCTAATTGCTCCAAAACGAAACTTCGTGGAGAGTGAGACTGGGGTCTAAACTCTAGTAACATGTCAATCATTTGAAGATTCATTTGGTCACAGACTTGTGTCGGGAAAAAAATAAACACCTCTTCGCTCATTCAATCAAATCACAAAAATTTCATTAAATAAAAAGTGCTGCGTCATATTGATTGAAAATTCATATATGATATGATATGATATGTCTACATCCATGGTAAAAGTTACATGAATTAAGATGGAAAAGTAACAGAGATATACAAAGATGAATTTTCAGAGATTTCATCTCTCCATTCCGCACGTGTGCGTTTTGACTGTTGGAAATTAAAAATGATATGCCCCTTTTCGTCGTTTTAATTGTAGTGCTACGCTGAGCCTGACATGAACAGAGTGAATTGTTCTTACCCATTTTGGGCAGTGGAAACTCGGTGCCGAAGTACCCATCAAAGTAGTCCAGGACCTCGACGCCCTTCTCAACAGCATAAGTCAACGAGTCCACTGCATCAGCTCGCGCCCAAACACGTAACTGAAGAAATAGATTACAAGGAACTACAATATTTATTTTATATTTAAATTTTATATTGCAATGAAAAAAGCTATAAAGTTCACCAGTCCTGTTTGTAAGGATGACTCAAATTGAATCTCCAGACCAGTTTGCAAGCAATTCCACCTGATAATAAAGATGTGCTGATAAGGCTAAAATCATACTTTTCCTCTAAATTTTATTAAATTTTCAAAAGAATGTTTGTTCCATTTTATGATAAATATCAGATTAAGTGTTGTCAATTTGAAAGCCAAATGATGATCGGTTTGGTCGTGATGGGTTTATAACATACAAGAACTTACTATAACACCATTGTTAGTCTCTCCTTCTTCCGATACAAAGTCGCACACCACAAAGCAAATCAGGTAGGTAGACATCGGCACGCTCTTGTTGAAAACAGACATCACCCACCCTGGTTCCACTATTGTGTCATTGCTGATGAGCGGCATGTTCCCCAACGCGATGTACTTGTCTTCATGGGTGATAGAAAGGTTAAAGGTCACCTTCATGGCAGGCTCGTCAAAGCACGGGAAGGCCTTGCGCGCATCGGTCGGCGCAAAGAACGTCGTCGCAAGATATCTGTGAGTTGGAAAAACAAAGTTACATCCTGGTCTAATGATTAGAAAAAGGGGCTGTGAAAAATGTCCGTTAAAAAATTAACCTGTTGCTTACACAAAGTAGCCTGCCTGCCTGAGAAGTGGCAAGATCATAAAACTGGAACAGGAATAATCATTATTTTGTCTGTTTGAAAAATGGGACCCCATATAATGTATAACAGATGAGAGAGCACTGAGCGTAGAAGGGATAGAAGAAGAGGAAGGGACCGGGACGTCCACAAGGCTTGTTGCAAGATATCATTTTAATGCAGCAACTCCCTTCTTTATTAAGTTAGAAGGATTTTTTAAATTTCACCAAAGAAAGAGTTCAGGGAGCTACACAGTACATTCTTAATCCTTTGTGTGAAGGGCCTCAGAGATAACATCTTTATACAAATGGGCTAAATCGGTTTTCTGAAATGCATTTAGGATAAAAGTGAGGAAGAAGTTAGGAAGAAGGATTAAGCTGCCCAAATACAATTTCATCTCCACAAGCAGATGTCTAGGACCATACTCTTCCATTGCATTATCTGCACAAATAATATTTGCACGTTCACCTTTTTGTTCGATAAGCGTATGTAATGCAATGAGATATACTGATGGACAGTGATGAGCACTGTCTTTATCGGTGTCATGGTGTCACACCATCAGATTGACGGTGTAAATGTTTGCAAGGAACGTGCGTGGAAGGATATTCGTTACTCGCTACCTTGGGAAAAGATGTGCAGATCATATGCTCATTAATATTTTCCTTAGATGTTTTTTGGAAGACCAAAGAAAGAATATTTCAGGGGCATTTTATCTGAGGAAGAGCCATTTTTTATACCGCCCCATGTCGTATGACCACTTCCTACCTTCTGGTGCCATCCCCTGCTAGGTAAGAGCTTCGGTACAGTCCCACTAAGCCATCTTCCAGTGGTGCTGAGAAGCCAATGGTGAACAGGTACTCCTGTCCCACTACCAGATTCTCCCCAAGCTGTACCACCAAGTACTGATTCTCAGGGAAGAGCCACGGATCTTGCGCAATGTTGACTTCAACACCATCTGCTGTGATCAATGACCACGAATCGGGGGCGATCGTCAACTCCTTGCTGTGAAGAAGGAGGAGATTCGTGGCCTCGGTGCATTGCATGTGGATCGTGATTGTTCCGTCAAAGCGCTGCTCGGTGTCGATGTTGATGCGGAGATCGATGTCGTAGTGTGAAGGGATGAGGGACTTTGGAAGGCGGAGGCTGTCCCATGCTCCAGGAGGGATGATGGATGGGGGTTGGGTCAGCCCTGGTATGGTGGTGGGGGGTGGGGGTTGGGTCAGCCCTGGTTTGGTGGTGGGGGGTGGGTTCATAGTGGTGCTCAGCATAAGGGTGGTCGAGGGCTCAGTCTCAAGTGGTGGACCTTCCGTTCTGAGGTCGTATTCAGGAAAGGGACAAAATATAGGATAAAGCTGACAAAGGCATGCCCTACTGTGTGATTACATATTCTACCTGAGAACACAATAAGGAGTTATCTCATTCGGTACACGAACAAGGTATGTTTGGTGCCAATGGCTAACCAAATCTCAAAGACACCTTTTTTTTTCAAGATCACGTTATTAATAATTTAGAAACAATAAAAGAATATAAACATACAAATACAGGACATAGCATAATAACACGAACAAGGTAAGTTTGGTGCCAATGGCTAACCAAATCTCAAAGAGACCCTTTTTTCAAGATCATGTTATTAATAATTTAGAAACAATAAAAGAATATAAACATACAAACACAGGACATAGCATAATAACAGCTAGAAGCAGGGCAAGATATAAACAGTAACAACAAAAAACATAATAGATTCGATTCAATATACAAGAATTATAATACAGAAATTGAATGTTATCTGTTTGTTCCTTTGAGAACTTTTTTTGTTGACAAGGAGAGAGAACAAAAAAGTTACATTACATGAATTGCCACCTTGCCTTACATTGTACACGATTATCTCTTACACTCAGATTTCCAATAAGAATGGTAGAATGTATTTTAAATTAAAGCAGAGAAAAATCAATGGTAGTGTTTGCGGCTTAATAATTGAGAGAAACAGTGGACTCATAGCATAGCAGAATCTGAGCTCTGAGTATTACATTATGATATTAAATATGGAAAAATTGTACTAAATTCTCTTATGATTTTTGAGCTATGTCAACAGCATGAAAACACAGTGAATATGTGTACCGTATACTCTCCTGTCCATCAGATTTGACCTAATTTCTACACATGTTCTATTAATAGATACTAGTACCAAGTTTGAGGTAAACTTATCAGGCGGCTCTGTTCCATTAATGGACTGTGGATGCACGGAAGTATGACTGAAGGGACAGACAACCCCAAACAAACATGGCGAAGGCCAAAATGGCGGTACAGGCATGAGCCTATTCTTTACAGAGCCCGTGTATTTGTGGGCTGGCATTTTCCCTCTCAGATACTAAGCAGCATTACTCCAGCATAATCTGCTATACCGACAATAGAAAACTGGCTTTGAATAAACATAAAATTCCTTATAGAATGCAATTAAGCCACATCTCTTTGGTAACTGCAGTTCCATGGTAAATGTTCACATCCTAACTAGACCAGGCTCCATGAGGCCAGATAATCTCATCATGACAAACGGGATAAAACATCACACCCTGTTCAGGCACATCACATTGCACTGATAATCATAACAAACAAATGGCCAAACATTGCAGTGTTTCAGAAAAGAACAACTTAGGGAGTGGGATGTTTCAAAACATGTTTAGGGTCTGTGTTTGGGGCTAGTTGCTGAGGAACTTTCCAATTTTTTTCACTGGTCCTTATACTCACATCTTACAGAGTTCAGGCTCGGGAAGCAGCCCACACAGAAGGCCGACCAGCAGCAGACTGGCCCCATACACACAGCAGACAATGGCAGCTCTTGACTTGGAGACAAACATACCGTCACCATCCTTGTAGCTCTCCCCAGGCATGCCGTCATTCATCATGAAGTCTTCACGCCCACTGGCTGGCTCTCGATGGGTTAAAACAGAGTATCTCCTTCAAATACTTTATCCTTCCTATGGATTAAAAGCAATGTGAATCGCACAGAAACAGAGAGTTAAAATCTGAAATGAATTGCTTTGAGGGATAGCTATAGGATCCTTACTTAACTAAGAGCTCTCTGTATCCAAGGATTCATTTAATTCAATTTATTCTGAACACTATACATAAAATACTGGCAAGGACCCCTGAGAAGTAATGTCAGCTAATAAGCAGGATCCTTTACATTAGAACAAAGGTTAATACACTCACACACACACAGACTCCAACATGCAACAAGTAGTGATATGAGTAAAAGAGTGAGATAGAGAGAGAGAGAGAGAGAGGGGGGGGGGGGGGGCAGATAGAAAATGAAGAAAGTTTTTCTTCACTTGTTAATTCTGGCAATAGTTCTATGAAAAACTTATTAAAAACCAGAACATGCATGCTTGGTTTATCGTGCCCCCACCAAAAAACCAACAAAAACACACACACACAAACACTTGCAAAACACAAACAAAACAACAAACAAAATAAACCCAAATTTTTTTTTATGTGGTACCATACCTATAATTCACTTAAAAGAAATCAATCAAGCAGAAAAAATACTTGCAAAACTGTACAAACAGTAGGCCGAACACATAAACACAAACACACACACACAAAAAAATACATGCACATTAGATAAACTTACCAGTTATTCTAGCTACAGCTGTACGTTAAACAAGAGCATGAACCTCAATGGAAAATCCTGTGACCTTTAAATCAGCAAATCAGACGAATCCAATTTTGAACAGCAGGTACCACTGTCACTCTAGTTGTACGACTGCTTACAAACCTGAGCGTACCTACTTCAAATATGTATCCCTCTCTCTCAATGCGTTAGTCTGCTACACGATACAAGCATGCTACTGAAGTGTGGGTTCTGAACCCTTCTGTGAGCTTAATTAAAGCTGCCACTGATATGCCTCATATAAAAACATGATAAACCCTTTTCAAAGGGCGTTCATGTATTTACACTCACTCATTGCCTGATGAAGACAGAGTTGACATAACAGCATGTTATCTATCAGAGGAACTTAGCCTGCTAATTGCTATTTAGCTACTTTGATCTCATGACAAGCATACAACACGATATTTAGTCATGAAATGTTCCCGCAAACTATTGTGCTATTTCACAAACAATTTAGTCTGCTAATTGATTTCCTGTACAATACCTGGGAAGGATGCCAATATGCATCAAGACAAACATGAGTCAAGCACATACACTGCATTAATTGCTATGTTCATACAACGGAACATTAATTGCCAAAGGAAACAGCCTATGCATACATGTATGATGCATTTCCAATTCTGATCTATTTTTCCCCATCGGAGAATACCTTTGTACAACTGCAGACCAATCACTAACAAAGGTTGAATTCTAATTCAAGTCTTACACAGATAAACTCAAGTTCAACTACACACTGTAGCTGATTCAAACTTTTTTCTTCTTTCTTTTTCTCTCCCCTCCCCCCCCCCCCCCTGTGACTTTGACTCAATCAGTCCTACATGTATCTCTGTCCATTTCTCTTCTCTTCCCACCCCCAACCCCAACTTCAACCCCTCAGTCTATATCTCTAACTTGATCTGCCCATCTCAGTTTCCTCTTCTTCCCTAGCTCCCCCTCCACCTTTCTCTGACTCAACATCTCCTTATGGTATCTCTGTCCCTTTCTCTCCCCACCCCACCCAACCCCCAAGTCTATTTCTTTGACTTTACCTACATAAAAAGTATCTCACCCCCTTTCTCTCCCCAACCCTCTTGAAGAGTTAGTGATTTAAAATGCATTGTAACTTTAAGCTTGTGGGCTTTCGAAAAAATAATGTTGCTTGCAACAAATAAGTTGCAAAATCTGAATAAGCATACACAAACACCACATTTAAATAACTTCTCCAAACACACACGATTACAAAAGCATTCCTGTCCATCACTAAGCGTACTTATCGAAATCATCTGGTCCTAATCTTTTTCTCATATCAAGTAAAGTTTTAATGAATCCCTCTCCCTAAACACAGATCTTGACTGACAATAGATGTTTGCACTTAACTGACCCAGGAGCCTTTATCTGTCTTCATGTAAATAGAAAATGCATAAGTCAACATCCCTAAATTTCAAGATCTCTCTGGCACTGATGTGCAGTAGATGTAATGATGTACACCTCTAATGCACTGTTGATGATGAATTTGTATCATCGTGTAACATGTAGCTGAAATGAACTTTGATGTTTGCTTTAGGGGATGTGAAATGCTCTATTTGTTGAACTCTTTCCACCTGCGCTAGATGAACTGTTGGTCTGTGAGCTGAGGGTGTATTATTAGTCCAGAAATGCATTAATTTCACACAAAAAGTTAATAGATAACATGGAAAAAATATATCATAGTTAATAAAGTCATGCGTTTTTAGTCAACAGAAAGCTAATATAATGCATGTTACCAATGTCAACCCTATACATGTAGCTTGCTTATGGCTTATCTGACATGGAAACAAACAGAAAAAAACACTTAAAACCAATACATGCATAACCCAATAAACTTTTACAACCAATTGTTGGCATTATGCAAATTCCTTTGGGGTCTTTACTCTGCCCCGCATTTAAGGATGTTTACCTCTTTTGCAGGCTATAATAAAGTTGTGTAAAACCATGACATTTTGTAACCTTTGTGATAAGAAATGGTTATCAATTGCATTGATAAAAAAACTCCGGTTTTACTTTGCATTTGAAAGAGGCAGTAATGTAAACTACAAAGTGCTGTAGTAGCATGTATTCATGCTACTACAGCACTTTGCGGTTTACATTTATATGTTTTTTATGTTTTTGTTCATTTTCACAGCTTACCCTAAAACTTGTACTCCAGGTTTGTGCTATGTTTCATATAATTTAATTTGTCTGCAGAAGGGATGCGTACACCAGGGATCTGTAAGGAAGGAGAAACAACTCGAGCATAATTCAAACATCTGTATGGATACTAAAGCATGCTAATGAATGTCAAAAGCATTCCACAATCACTAGAATGCTTTGATGTCCCATGCGCGGCACCGACATTTAGCTGCTGTCAACTTGGAAAGCAATATCTTTAATTCACTGTTTTGTCTCTGGAAGCTATGTTTCTTATCACATTTTTGTGCAATTTTCAAGAAAGTTACGGGCAACACCACTAAAGATCCTGTACTCAGTTTTCTTCTAAATAATTGTTGAATGATGCACAAACGGAGATATAAGATAATATTCTTACTTACACAATTAACAAATTTCTTCAATTTCCGCAGATTTCCGCAAATGTGGGATTCAATCATTATCAAAATTATATCTTAAGCTGTTTATTTTCATTAACAGAGTTTGCGTGCATTTACGTGCAACTGAGATATTCTAGTAGAAAAAAATATTTATTTTTGTTCGCTGATATCTCTTTTCCTCACAAAAGTATTGATGCAATCCAACAGAACTGGACAAGCGAAATAAGACTCTACATTTCCTTTGTTCTATCTGAGAAACCGTTGCTACGCAATCCAGTTCGTTATTATTAAAACACCTGAAAAGCTCATGCTGATGAGAATACATCTTTTCTTCGGCAGTGCCACGCATGGGTTCAAAGAAAGAAAGTTGTTTCATATCCTTCCATAACACATCCCTGCGTACACTAAATTAAGTCACGTATCTTCCCTCTTCTCCCATCCACCTTCATTGCTAGCCCACCCTTCCCAGCCCAGACCTCCCCTTTCATCCTTAGCAAACCCCCTTCATCTTTGGCCCATCCCCTTCATCCCCACCCTACCCCCTTCATTCCTATCCCACCCCCTTCATCACTGGCCCATCCCTTTCATCCCCAGCTCATCCCTTTCATCCTTAATCCATCATCTTCATCCCTAGCTCATCCCATTCATCCCTAATCCATCTTCTTCATCTCTAGCCCACCCCTCCATCTCTAGCCCAGCCCTTCATCCCTAGCCCAGCCCTTCATCCCGAGCCCACCCTCTTCATCCCTAGCCCACCCCGTTCATCCCTAGCCCATCCTCTTCATCTCTAGCCCACCCTCCATCTCTAGCCTACCCCCTTCATCCTCAGCCCACCCCTTCATCCCTAGCCCAGCCCTTCATCCCTAGCCCACCCCCTTCATCCCTAGCCCACCCCTTCATCCCTAGCCCACCCCCTTCATCCCTAGCCCACCCCTTCATCCCTAGCCCACCCCTTCATCCCTAGCCCACCCCCTTCATCCCTAGCCCACCCCCTTCATCCCTAGCCCACCCTCTTCATCCCTAGCCCACCGTTCATCCCTAGCCCACCCCCTTCATCCCTAGCCCACCCTCTTTATCCCTAGCCCACCCCCTTCATCCCTAGCCCACCCCTTCATCCCTAGCCCAGCCCTTCATCCCTAGCCCACCCCCTTCATCCCTAGCCCACCCCTTCATCCCTAGCCCACCCCCTTCATCCCTAGCCCACCCCTTCATCTCTAGCCCACCCCCTTCATCCCTAGCCCACCCCTTCATCCCTAGCCCACCCCTTCATCCCTAGCCCACCCCTTCATCCCTAGCCCACCCTCTTCATCCCTAGCCTACCCTTTCATGCCTAACCCACCCCTATCAACCCTAGCCTACCCCTTCATCCCTAGCCCACCCCCTTCATCCCAAGCCCACCCCTCTATCTCTAGCCCACCCCTCCATCCCTAGCCCACCCCTCCATCCCTAGCCCATCCCTTCATCCCTAGCCCACCCTCCATCTCTAGCCTACCCCCTTCATCCTCAGCCCACCCCCCATCTCTAGCCCACCCTTTCATCTCTAGCCCACCCCCTTCATCCTCAGCCCACCCCTTCATCCTCAGCCCACCCCCTATCATCCCTAGCCCATCCCTTCATCTCTAGCCCACCCCCTTCATCCCTAGCCCACCCCCTTCATCCCTAGCCCACCCTCTTTATCCCTAGCCCACCCCCTTCATCCCTAGCCCACCCCTTCATCCCTATCCCACCCCTTCATCCCTAGCCCACCCCCTATTATCCCTAGCCCACCCCCTATCATCCCTAGCCTACCCCCTTCGTCCCTAGCCTACCCCCTTCATCCCTAGCCCACCCCTCCATCTCTAGTCCACCCATTCATCCCTAGCATACCCCATTCATCCCTAGCCCACCCCCTTTCATCCCTAGCCTACCCCCTATTATCCCTAGCCCACCCCCTATTATCCCTAGCCCACCCCCTTCATCCCTAGCCCACCCCCTTCACCCCTAGCCTACCCCATTCATCCCTAGCCTACCCCTTCATCCCTAGCCCATCCCCTTCATTCCGAGCCCACCCCTTTATCCCTAGCCCACCCCTTTCATCCCTAGCCCACCCCATTCATCCCTAGCCCATCCCTTCATCTCTAGCCCACCCCCTTCATCCCTAGCCCACCCCCTATCATCCCTAGCCTACCCCCTTCGTCCCTAGCCTACCCCCTTCATCCCTAGCCCACCCCCTTCATCCCTATCCCACCCCCTTCATCCCTATCCCACCCCCTTCATCCCTAGCCCACCCCTTCATCCCAAGCCTACCCCTTTATCCCTCACCCACCCCTTCATGCCTATCCCACCCCCTCCTAGTCCAGCCTACCACTTCCCATCCCCATTCCACCCCCCTTTCATTCCCATTGCCATGCCAACCTGTTCATCCTGCCTCCAAAATTTTCAGCTGTCTCGATCAGCTTCCTCCTTAAACACCCTCTCATTTTACCATCACATATTCTCTGTCCCTCCTTTCTTACCAGTCTCCTCCTTGCTTCAACATCAATCCACTTAACATTTAGGCTCCAACTTATGAGTGAAATCAACCTCACACAAACACCTCAGACAGCCACAAGCAACATCAACAATCACCTCATATGTACATGTGCACAGGTTTGTTGTGGGGCAAAAATGCATAATGTCAATACCACCCAAACTAAGGCAACCCTCTTCACATGGCAGCTAACAAAAATAATCTGACACACCTCAATCAACACCAGACCTAGCCCCAGGACTGCTCCTCACTGCGTGAGCGGGCTGATTGCAGTTACATTAGACCATGATTTGTTCAGCGATGCGTTATGGAAGGATATGAATCAATTTTTTTTCTTTGAACCCATATGTGCCACGCTGCTGAAAAGTTATGTGTTTTCAACAGGTGCTGTTAAGGTGTTCAAGTGTTTGAACAATTTTGAACTTGATTTTGTGGCATTTCAGAGAGAATGAAAGAAATGTCTTATTTCGCCTGTCCCGATCTTTTAATGGCATTCACATTTCCATGAGCATAACAGGTATCAGCAAACACAAATAAACAAGTTTTTCAAGAAAAATATCTCCACTGCACGCAAACACACACAAATACCGGTAATGATAATACACAGCTTTATATATCACTTTGAGAATGGTTGAATCCCGACCCTCAAATGCACAAGATGTTGGAAAGTGAAGAAATATGTCAGATTTTTTTAATGATATTCCTCATTACTTTTCGAAACGAAAGCAGAGTAGGCTAGGCCCCCAGAGTAGGACTAAAGGATCTGGCATAATCTTCCCTTAACTTCCTTATAGTTTGCAAACAAATTTGTCAAAAACAAAGTTTCTACTAGAGTAGAGACAAATGGGCAATTAAAGAAATTTCTTTTCAAGTTGACAACAGCAAAATGGAACATCAAGCATTGTCAGGATTATGGAATGCTTTTGGCTATGAGCACAGCCCATACAGATGTTTGAATGTATTATGCTCGAGTTTCTCCTTCAGAACACCTCCATGATTTGTTGGGTATTGTAGAACTTCATTCATGCAACTTACTATCGAGCTCAATGCTCAAAAGCCTATGTAGGCAATCATTACGTACCGATCATGTACGAGCCAATGCCATGGTTGAAAATATAGCAGCGGATGAAACTAGGTTATTGTTCACACACATAGTTTGTAAGACAGAAAATGTAATTTGCACTTACCCCGTTACTCCTATTCGTAAATGGTGGCCCTATGTTGTGGGTACGTACTACTAGTACATCACTCGGTACAAAGAGCCATGCATGTGTAGTAAGTAGCTCAAGTTGCATAAATCGATCGAAGGGCAAATTTATACGCTTGTTAGTGCTCTCTCCCTATCGAGGTGAGTTTACCCCCGAAAGTTAGCGATTCCGTCGTGATGTGAGAATGCGATGCCTAGTCACAAGAAAATCCGTTCAGTTTCGGCGGTGCCATGGTGCAGAGTACGAGTGCAGTCGAAGTTTGTGTCAACAGCTGCGTGGTTATGATAGGTGTGAACCGGGAGCGATAGTGGTGGGGTGGGGGTGCGAGGGGGAAGGGGGGAGGGGGATTTCATAAATTTCACTGCTCCCGCACTATATACTTTTCGATATATGGCCGTCAAGTTCAAATGTCTTGTAGTTAAGTGTGTATGGGGGCCGGGGGGAGGGGGGATCGAGGGGAGGGGGGATCGAGGGGGAGAGGGGAGGGGAGGGGGAGAGGGGAGGGGGGAGGGGAGAGGGAAAGGGAGGGGGGGAGGGGGGGAGGAGGAAGGGGACTATGAGGAGGGGGAGGGGGGACCCCTCGTGTATTTGATGTTTATAGTGGCAAAACAATTGTCTACAAGGTCATATTCCTCCATCCTGTCCTCCCACCCCCCGGGTCACCCCCTCTACACACAAACATGGGTGATGGGTGGGGTGGGGTGGGGTGAGGAGGGGGGGGGGGGTTGTTTATGATTGACTACATATCAAACACATCTTGTCATTATTTTGGTGACACACACGCACGCACACAAACACACACACACACACACACACACACACACGCGCGCGCGCACATATATCACACATGCAAAAATACATTCAATTTTGAGAAGCGCTGCCTCTTTCATATCAAAATGTCAACTAACAGGTGAAACACTATCCTAAGGGTTAGTACTCGGAATGTGACAGCTGCATATTGCAGGCCTATAGAAACAAAAAGTAAATCAATCAACATGATCAAGGAGTAAAATGCCGGGCAAACTTGGGGGCCGGGCAAACTTGGGGGGCGGGGGGGGGGGGGGGCGATATTTATACATCTTGTTTACTTGTTTAAAAATGTGCCCTAGTAGGACACATTTAAATATATTACACGAAATGGAAATAGCCTGGCTGCGAGACTGTTGAACCAGAGAGGTGTAAGGAATGGAGTCAGCACGAAGTGTAATTTACTCCTACAGCAGTCGCGTGCATTGACATCACAATGGAATATTTGGCTCTTTGATCGAGGGAGATCCGCCGCCAAGCAATTTTTCTGTATGCGCAGAAGATTTCAGAACCACTTCATGAACTGAAGTGCATGTGCAGTAGTATTACATCTTATAAAGATTATATTTCAGATTATATTGTTGCTTCGTTTTTGTGAAAAAAGGAGAATACTGTAGAAAACATGCCAGAGAAATGCCTCCATATCGCACATTTCCGAATCATATTTCCTTAACAATATCTTGCTAATCGTTTATTGAGTGTTTCATCTTTCATGATGGAAACAACTTCAATTTCGTGTGTGGAGGTGTCCGAAAAAGTTACTGACCAAATTCTTTCTACAATTTTTTTTTCAAAATTTCCCTTCGCTCACCCCAAAACTAATTCACAGTGTGTGTAAAATGATAAGCTACGAGCTCCCAGCGAAGGCTGAACGGTTGACATACTTCTCAAAACAGATTTTCTTTTGTTATTCAGAGGAAGGCACTACCTAATCAGAAATGCAGCTAATTGTTTAAAACACCTGAATGTCTTGAATTGTTATGAGGCGACGGACCTGAGGCGACGGATCTGAGCGCAGACCATCCATGATAGGTCCATGGTTGAACACTTCTGGGGGGCGTTTCATCAAAGGACTTGTCGGACGTTTTATCCGACAAACTGTTATAAGCTACTGAAATGCTTGCATCTTATTGGCCGAGAGCAAACATGTCGGATAAAATATCCGACAAGTCCTTTGATGAATTGCTCCCCAGATCCCAACCGACAAATAGAGTCTAGTTCTCTAAGACTAGTCACTGCCTCTTTCTCCTCTTTTCGCAGTGTTTTGGCGAGCCGGAGAAGAAATTGAGAATGATAAGTGTACTGTAGACAGACCCCTATATTGAAAATTGTGGTTTAGAAATGCCCCACCGCCTGGAAGCGCCAGGCGGTGGTTGATATGATATTAACATAAGAGGCATATCAACGATACTGACAAAGTCATTTCCTTCGTTTTCGTGCTCAGCAGTACCTTGTATCTGTTTTTTATCACAGCTTCCAAATGTAAAACAGATTAACATTTCCCCATGACAAAGTAATTTAAAGCTGTGTTATACTTAGGAAATCAATCACTCGGCCTATCCCCTTTTCAACGCACCGCGCTTAAAATTATGCCCGCTTATTGTTTGTTCATTGTGTTTGTATCAGCAAGGATCCTTGGTATCAGTTGGCAAGTTGGATTTTGAAAGCAAACATCGCTGCAAACTGCAGTTAACCCTCCCAATGCCAACAGTGCTGGTGCACGAAAGTATAATAAGTTGATGGTTCTGGGTTGGTAATGAGAGGGCTAGATGGGTATACGAGTTGAATTCGGGACCATATGTCCAATCGGAAGGGAGCGTTTTGCCGCTAGCCCTCGGAAGGAATTTTTGGTCGCACGCTTCTTATTACTAGGGGAAGTAAAATCAAGGAGCGCTCGACCAAACCCTTCGATTTAATAGTTTTTCAAGAGCTCATTACGAGAAAATGTAAGAACATAATTTATTATGTAGCACCAGTCTTGGAAAGGCCAAGAGTGAGAGTTGCTTGGCTGAAATATGCAACAAAAATAGCCATTGATATTGGAAATAATATTATATGTCCTTTTTACTAATTTTGAGGAAATCGCTCCTCAAATCGCATCACTTCATTTTGAAGTCGAGGTGGTCAATGTGAGCAATGCCATGCATCGCCCGCTGACATTACGATAATCACCGGTGCGTTTCAAACATATTTGTTCTCACTTTTCCTGATATTATTCGTGAAGCTATGAGTCTGAGATTTCATGCATTCTATCATTAGGGTGTACTGATTCATGATTCCTGCCATGTGTAATGACTTTTGCAACACATCCGTTTTGGCAGTGTCGGGCTATCAAGCTCTAGAGGGCGACATTGTCCTACATCTTACAAGACCTCACACTTTTAGTCAAACAGCTTGTAAAATGAGGACATCGTGAATTTGAGGTAATAGCACAAAAATGAGGCAGAGGCCAGTCAATTGTTTTTTTTTTTTGTTTTTGTTTTTTGTTGTTGTTGTTTTTTTTTTTTTGGGGGGGGGGGGGCGGGGGGGTGTGTCTATAACGTGATAATAATCATAACCATTATCATCCTCGTCAGTATCAAAGTAATTGTATCATCATCACTGTCATCATGATGATCCTCATCCCTGTATCATCACAATTACTATCACCTTCACTGCCATCATTATCACTATCACTATACCGCCGTCACCATTACCGTCATCAACACCGTTATTACCACCGCAAGCTCCATCACAATGCACCATCATCATCATAATCATCGATAGTTTTGTCGTCTTCGTTATCACCATCGTTATCAAATCGTTACTCTGCATAGCCTACTTGATTATAGGAAACAGCTGAGTTTGTAATTAACCCTAAGCCTAGCCCTATTGCATATAGTGTCTGTGTTTTAAGATTTCCACGATCCGTTACGACTTATTCAAGATTTACTGAAAATCTAAAGAAAAAGCAAATCTATTCTCAACATCTTCATTTCGAAATCATTGAAGTTTGTAAGTCATAAAATTATGGGTATAAGATCATAGAATCTGAACAACCGTTATTTATCATTTTTTTTTCATTTTAAACGTAATCTGGATATACATTCCTTCATTTTGATACTTTCAGTCGATTATTTGTGAATTCGAAGGATAATACCAGAGCATGGAATGTGCCTCATCCCGTCTTGGCGAATAAAAGGTGGCGCATCATACATAAATAACACGATATTTTCCTGTGCAAAAATATTTATTAACCAGGAGCAAGCGCTTCTTATAGATACAGTGCATACATTTTGATTATACCTCTACCTCTTCCCATCATTTGCATTTCCCACGCAAACTGTCGCCAGTTTTAAGCCTAGTTAACATGGTTAAAGGGTTACTAAATTAGAAAAATAAGTTCCCACTAATCTATGTAAATTTATCCACTAAAAACGAATTTCACATTCGTTTGCCGCAATAAAGTCTCATTTTGACCAAAATTTGAAAAAACGCACGCCTCCAGTGACGTATGAGAAGTCAAAATGCCATAAATACCAACGGCATGAATAAAAAATAGTTTATTCACGCCGTTCAAACAACACATTACCAATGGGAACCCTAAAGCTTGTTCGAGATTTGTCCGAGTAGCAACAACTAATAGATTCAAATTTCATGTCATCCATTGAATCTGAATGAAAAGAAACAGGTGAATGCACTAACGCATTACTACGCAGTTAGGGGGGAAAGTTGTGAATACATTACGAAAATGGTCTATTGTTGACTTCCGTACAATCTATGGCATTTTGACTTCTCATACGTCACTGGAGGCGTGCGTTTTTTTTTCAAATTTTCGTCAAAATGAGACTTTATTGCGGCAAACAAATGTGAAATTCATTTAGTGGATAATTTTTCATAGATAAGTGGGAACTTATTTGTCTAATTTAGTAACCCTTTAAGCACGATCTTGACTGGATGAGGAGGGGGTATAAGGTGCAGATAATGTATCCCATAATGTTGTCTATACTTTAATTTTTTTTTCTTGTCGTGGTTGACACGGCGTCGTAACAATCGGTAGACAGGGTCGTTCCTGTTTTGAAGTGTACAGTGTGTTGTTTCTCGGTTGAGTCTATACACACCCTATAGTGGAGTTTCTAGACGCATCTTATCAGACCGTATTCGTGTACTTATATCGCACTACGTAACAGAGCGCATAGCCGAGGCTGCGAGATGATGGATACAACCCAATCGAACGATTGAGCGATAGCATTGCCAGTATTATCACCGGGTTGGCCGGCTAGAACATAGACTAAACATTGTATCATGCATAGCACCAATACCTGGGCCCGCCCCCTATTCGTGAAAAAAAAAATCCGGATCCGCCCCTTCCCTAATACCACGCCGCCCCAGTAAACATCAGCTGATGTATAACTGGATAATCTTGTAACACATCGAGCTAGATATCTAACCACTGGTTTATGGGCGCTATCACCCATTACGTCACACTAGATAATTAGAAGTTACCGCATACTGGGCGTAGCGGAGGGGAGATGGGGATGGGGTAGCTGCCCCCACGCCCCATAAATGCAACAATAAATATAAAAACAACCTTTACACGCTTTTGGATTTTAAAAATATACTTATGTCATAAAGACATTGAAAAGTACATTTATACCCGAAAATGCAAATTTGTTATGTATGCAGACATATAGTGTGTTATTAATTTATTTTAAGATCGTATATGCATGCAAAATGCAGCAAATTGTTGAGTGTGGATTGTGACGCCTTTTCCGCGCCAGGACATTGGTGACCCTCAAATCGATCCTTTAATTCTTTACGTACAATATGTGTATTTTTCCCCACCAACACTGCACACAAAACCCATAACATAGAAGGTTGATTGGCACACAAAGGATTAACAACAAGTTGAAGTGTACGTCTTTACAAATCAGCCTTCATGAAAGCGAAATCAACTTACTTCACCATAGTAGTGCATGAAACTTTGATTTGGACAGTAATCCACGGACGAGGTTTCAATATGTGATCAATGGATTAAACCAAGGCTATGTTCGCTTCATACATCCGTGATCAAACTACGCTTGTGAGTGTCGGTCCCAAAATAATGCTAAGTATTCACTGAAAATCATGGTCATATCTCTTCGTATTGATAGCATCAGGTTATTCGTCACCTCATATTATTTACTTGCTCCTTCTTCGTCGCCAGGCGACAAGCTGCTCTATATGATTTGTGTGTGTAAATGACTGAATGGCGCATATCGTCTTGATTGCTCTATCTCCTCGAATTAGTAACCAGTGCTAGACCAATCACCATAAACGTGAACCTCCCCCCCCCCCCTTTATACCATGTTAACCCTGTCAGTACCAAGCCATTAAAACATATTGACTTAGTACACATTCCTACATCTATGACGCTGACAGGATTCATAAGGGACACCTCACACATTCTGTAAATCACCGAAGACGTTACTCCACCCCAACCCCCTCGATCCTCCTTCAGATATCTCCTGGCATGCCCCTGGGTTAGATATCTGGTCTTAAGATGTTCTTGATAATTAACAGAGATGGGGGGCAAAGGCCACGTTAGCAGCTAAGCTCATCCACGTTATCTATACCCTGGTAGTAACGCACCGCCAATACCGTACAGAGTAGGTGCATCTCCACACAGTTCTGGGCTTACCGGTTATTTGGCTGTATAGATATCAGTGTTATAACAGCGTGACCTTCAAGTTTTATGAGCATAGTATTGTTTTAATTTTACGATTTGCATTCATACGTCACAGCTTCGGATCAGTCTTCCTCTTTCACTTTGGGGGATACTGTTTGTACGAGAGATAGTGCACATCAAAGTCACATAAGGTAGGAATGCGTTACTGATATCACTCATTAATCAGCACCGTAGCGTTTACTCATGAACATGTGCAATGTGTAACTTTGATCAAGAATGTAGCCACTTACATCATTGGTTTGATTGACATTGATCTTCCTTTTGAACCTTTACGCCACAAGAGCTTGTATATCAACCTCCCTAATAAATGTATACCTTCTCCATACATTACGGTGTTCACACCATATGTATCATTATATCCCTCATTAATATATTCCAGCTCGTTGATTGGTTGAAAGGGTGTCACATGACCACAAATAGATGATCGAACTATTTGGAGGAAGAGAGCTCAGAGGGAAGAAAAGTACTATTTCGTGACGTCAGAGGGAAAAAAAGTACTATTTCGTGACGTCATGTCAAAAATAGTCTCTTTTTTCCCTCTGGACTATCGATATCCTGGCTATTAGTGATCGATACAATTTTCATCGATTCATCCAAGGTAAGTGCGCGACACGCAAAATCTGCGCGATACATTTCTTTCCAGCAGCTTTTTAGCGTTGTAGCGGAAAATCATTGGGCGCGCTGCCGGAACTCCAGCGGTGTTGCGGCCGAGGTGCAACTTGAATTTCTGTTGGTTTGCTGAAGCCGCAGGAAATAACAAAACATCTGAATCGGGCTCACTGCGTTCGGTGCTTAGAGCATGGGCACTACAAGGTCCATGGTAAGGATTCGATTAATTAACAAAGAATGTATTAATGAAGGATATAAAACAAATATTTCATGATCTTTATTCGGGAACTTTGTGATCTATTGGTCCCCTCGGTGAAGTGGAGGGCGTGCGGTACCATTTTCCCTCGACCTGCGGTCTCGGGGAAAATAGTACCGCACGCCCTCCACTTAACCTCGGTGCAAATAGATTCCACAAGATCCCTCATGGTCATGAAATATTTGTATACTATTCATTCAGTCATCAGTTGGTAGAGGAACATTTACTAATTACATAATACGGGTGGGGCGCATCGGTTGCAACGGTCCTCATTGATATGTGATATGCGGACCTTCACGTAATAGACTTTCTCAATTAAAATGAATCTGTACTACTGTGTTATCGTTAAAATGATCAAAATAAACTTACATTCCCCCCCCCCCCTTTTTAAAGAGTTAATCATACAACATTTACAAATATGAACATCGCTTTGCTGAACAACGACGTTGTGTGCCATTCTGTCAAGATATGTCTAAAGAGTACCGAAGTGTGACGTTATTTGAGCATTATTGTCAAGACAACTGGCTCTAAACAATACGGGTAGAGCAAGCAGCGGTGATCACAACGGGGACTATAATTGGGAATGCCGGACACTAGCCCGATAGACAATATCGGGCAGCTAAACCTCTCACTGGAGTGAGTTTGTTTAGAGCCAATTGTCTTGACAACATGCTCACATGACGACACCACTTCGGTACTCTATAAGCTTTGCATGCAAATTCTGTGCTTGTACACTTTACTTTCATTCTGTGTGTCCTTTCCTCTATTATATATATCATGACTTGTGTGGACATTTTAAAACAGTGAAATGGACATAAAAACACATGTGCGGGTATAAAGATATTAGTTGTTTTTATGTGCGTATAATATATATCTAACCCAATAGAGAGCGGGACTAGAATCCAATGGAAGACAGTCAGGATTTTTCATATTATTCACATGCTTTTAATTTTTTCCCAGACACGAACGAGGGGTGATGGGTGGGGGGAGGGGGGGGGGGGTGTTTATGGTTGACTACATATCAAACATATCTTGTCATTATTTTGACACACACACACACCTACACACACCTACACACACACATACACACACAACAAACACGTATACACACACGTTCACACATAGAGGCACAAATACACATAAACACATACGCGCACACACATACGTGATACACTCACATACATACACATAATTTTGTTGAGAAATGGAGAAACGCCCATGGGAGTCTATACTATTTGTAATCATGATTGTAGAATTTAGCTTAATTCCGCTATTTGCCAAGAAAACTACAATAATAATTTCAGATATGATATTTATGGAACAAAAGGATATCAATAGCCTGGCGTCAACCAGCTTTACTTGAAGATTTCATTCAACAATGCAAAACAGAAAAGCCCTCTGAGATTACTGTATGCAATTGTTCTTTGATATGACTACGTCTAGTGCCAAATCTACGTATCTCGGACTTAATAGTACAAAATTGTATTTATGACATGATGTTCATTCATGTTTCCATCAATTCGTATATTTGAAGCTTCGACAACCGTCCACGCCTATCGGAATAAATGGGGGATTTTTGTTTCGAACCTTGCCAAAGCATCCTTAAAAATAATGCTAGACACTGTTTTTAATGAGGAGAGACGGGGAATAGGCAGAACGTGTTTAAGATGGGGGTATAGTGATGGCAAGAGAGAGAGAGAGAGAGAGAGAGAGAGAGAGAGAGAGAGGGGGGGGGGGGTGATGCAAGATATGGAAAGAGACAGACCGACAGAAAAATAGAGTGATGGAGTATGAAGACAACTTACACTGAATAAAGCAGAACTTTACAAGCCATTGGCTTTCTGGTGATACCTTGATTTCAATGTTTATTTTGTTTGGTAAATGAATAAAGAATTGATTTGAATTTAATCTTTTACTGAGATGGAGAGGGGGCGGGGGTTATGGTGCGTGTACACACTTACACGCAGATAAGGGTTGGGAGAGAACAAGAAAAAAAGAAAGAGACATTAAGAGTGAGAAAGTAAGAGGGAGAGTGAGAGAGGGTGAGAAAGAGAGAGGGAGAGAAAGATTCGGGAAGCAAGAGGGAGGGGGGAGAGGGGGGAGAAAGAGAAAGAGAGAGAGAGAGAGAGAGAGAGAGAGAGAGAGAGAGAGACAGAGAGACAGAGAGACAGAGAGACAGAGAGAGATAGAGAGAGCGAGAAAGAGAGAGCGAAAGAGCGAGAGAGTTTAGGAGCAGCAAGAAGTTAATAGCATTATTAATAGCATTGTCGTCTATGGTGTTCCACAGGGCAGTTTAACCAGTATGAACGCACTAATGAGGCCTCAATTAATCTTTAATTAAATCCTGAAATATTTGGTGAAATGATCTAGTTTCATGGGGGCCCAAATATCCCCGATGATTAAACTTGGAATCAAAATTACCATGGTAACAGAGGTCCCGGGGAAGGACACGAGTTCCCACAGTGCTTAGCTGTTAGTATATTAATTTCTTCTCGTTTTGAATTGTATTCTATCCACCTATGTTAGGCGGGTGTTCGTTTTTATTATAAGGCATATTTTTGTGTATTTAATCTATCTTAACCTTGCATATGCATGTCTACTAACTATACCTATTTCCTCGGTACATAGATTTATGATCTATCATAATGTATAGAGCTGTAGAGACATTTTTATTCTAAAGGTATTACACATGCATGTAATTTGTAAAAATCGATGCACAGCTAGTTACTGATTTCACTGAAGTGATATACAAATGCAAATTATTAGTATAGACAGGTAAAAGGGAAAATACGTAATCTCGATAACTATGCATACACATATCAATCTCTTTTATTTTTCGAAATGAAGAAAATGACGAAGAGCAGGAGGGTAGGATCGAGAAAGAAAGAAAGAAAGAAAGAAAGAAAGAGAGGGAGAGAGAGAGAGAGAGAGAGAGAGAGAGACGGAGAGAGAGAGAGAGAGAGAGAGAGAGAGAGAGAGAAGGAAAGTGAAGAAGTTTTTTTAAAGGTTTTATTGCTTCATTCTTCACTGCAATACCAGGCAGATTTGGAAAAAGAACGAGAGAGAGAGAGAGAGAAAGCGAGAGAGAGAGAGAGAGAGAGAGAGAGAGAGAGAGAGGGAGGGAGGGAGAGAGGGAGGGGGAGAGAGAGAGAGAGAGAGAGAGAGAGAGAGAGAGAGAGAGAGAGAGAGAGAGAGAGAGAGAGAGAGAGAGAGAGAGGGAGAGAGTGACAGAGACATTGAGAGAGGGAGAGGGGAAAAAGCGCGGGCAACAACAAAGTGAGTAATTTGTATGAGCGCTGCCCGAAATGCGTCGCTAATTATAAGTCGTGCATTGATTAATCACGGGGAACCCGATCTGGGTGTTAATGACATTTACCTTCTTCTGTCGCCTGCCAGAAAAATCACCGAAACAAGAAGAAAATTGACAACTAAGCGAAAACTCCTGTGAATTCTACACCGCAAGCATATCAGAAACCATACGCTCGTATAATATGATGTCGTCAAGTACACTCGCGGGAATTGAATATTCTGGGTCATCGATTAGCGGAATAGATCGGCGAAAAGCGTCTTTTATTCCTTTATAATGATATATTTTCAAAATGTGTAACTTTATAAGGTGGTAAACCTTCTACAACATGCCCATTTGTGGTGGAGTACTGTCGTTTTGTCACTTTCGCGTTACTTTTTGGAACTCACAGTTGTTAAGTGAATATTCAGGCTGTGCCGCAGGATTGTACTTATCTGCTACAAGCTCGTTGTTGTCGTCTTTTCGGCAGCTTTTGTCTATTTTCTATTGCCGGTCAGTGGTGCATTGGAGAGGGCGATTATTTCCATTAAGACCAATGTTCTCCTCATACGTCGTAGTTTCATCGCGAATAACCCACATCTAACCATCATTCGACACTAATTTCTTCACAACGTTCTGGAAATCATTCTTATAAATTCGTGATCCGGAAGCATCGAGAAAAGCTATACAATTTTGCTAACTGCAACTTGTATACCTACCATTCACGGCTCATGAATAAGCAAGAGGAATCTCCAGCATATACCCCTTGTTATTTGGAATCTCCGTTTTACGACATGAAGATTAACAACTATTACAGCTCCAACGAGTACGAGAATTTCGGCGGGAATAGTGCCGGAGAAGAGATCGATAATCGAGCACCCGCCCCTCCTCCGCATCTCGGGAGCGCGGTCGTCCCGTATCCAGGCAACGGGAATCTACTCATCCGGAACGCGGGGCCCCTGGGTGGGCTACCACCGTACGTGGCCGCAAACAATGGGCACTACATCTCCGCCTATCGGACCAGCTTCGGTATATGTCGGGACTCGGTATCACTTCGGGATAGCGTGGCCATCTTCGGGAACACTTCCTACGAGCTGCCGGATTTTATTAACTCGGAGTCGCTGTCCTTCGGGCGTTCGGCCGAGGACCCATTTCGGTCTCCAATAGGTTTGTAATATCATTTTGCTCCCAAGGCATGCATGCAGTTAATGGATATACCCATCCACTAGTCAGTAGTAGGAATATCAATAACATGCCTGTTTCAATGTATAACCCTTGTGTTAAAACAGTGTTGTAATTTGAATTCGTGTTGGTATACATCAATAGTTAAGCTATTATGACGGTTTTGTTTTGTAGGTTCTCTAAGACATAAAGCAACGTATGTGCATCGTGATACACCGCAATCATGACAAGGCAAACTACAGGTTTGTTAGCACGCAAAGAACCAGAAAAGTTTGACTGGAAATCTGAGTTATTACAGTTGAGTATGCGGCCCCAAGTAAAAGTAATAATTAGATGCATTATCGTCCCAGGTGACCAGATTGGTTGGGGGGGGGGGGGGGCACACGTTTTGGCACTTCATATGAATTGGAAATCATAATTTATGCTCTTAAGGCCAGGTGGCCAGGCGGATTTTGCGATGTGCCCAAAGTGCTATTTCCCCACATATTAACCGATTGTGTTATCGATAATATTTTAGGTTTACGTAAATGATTTAGTATAGAGTTCATTGGATACATAGCAGCACGTGTGTCTCTGCTTGTAGATTCAACAGGAACTTGCAATTAACAACATGATAACAATGGCATCCGAGTACAATATGCGTTGCGGAAATACCTGGCTTGTTATTGTTTTACTAAAATCAACCTGAAGGTTAAATTGTTAAGTCCCCCTGAATAGCTTAAATATAGGGAAGGAATCTGAGCTGAAGGTTAAATATGAATCAAATATATCTGTGGTGTAAATAATAAAGAGGCGCAGATAGCATAACCATGTATAAATGGCAATGACGTTTATGAGAAAACATGGTCAATGCACGATTATCTGCATCAGCATACTTCGATGGATTTGTCACTGTCACATGGCAAAATGATCGGCCAAATTAGGTCACCTTTTAATCATTCAGCTATTCCAAATGTGTCATTGACAGAATGAGAGAGAGAGAGAGAGAAAGAGAGAGAGAGAGAGAGAGAGAGAGAGAGAGAGAGGGAGAGAGAAAGATATAGAGAGAAAGAGAGAGAGAGAGAGAGAGAGAGAGAAAGAGAGAGAGAGAGAGAGAGAGAGAGAGAGAGAGAGAGAGAGAGAGGGAAAGCGTGGATACAGATAGAGCTTATTACATAAAGCGGGCACGTGCGTAAGCGAGAATGCAAAAAAAGTTGATTTAACTAGGGATGTGATAGGAAGTAGAAACAACTCGAGCATAATATATTTAAACATCTGTATGGATACTAAAGCGTGTTAATGAATGTCAAAAGCATTCCACAATCACTAGAATGCTTTGATGTCCCATGCACGGCACCGACATTTAGCTGCTGTCAACTTGTAAAGCAATGTCTTTAATTCCCTGGTTCGTCTCTCGAAGCTGTGCTTCTTATCACATTTTTTTTTTTGCAATTTTCAATAAAGTTAATGGCAAGACCTCTAAAGATCCTGTACTCGGCTTTCTTCTAAATAATTGTTGAATGATGCACAAACGGAGAAATAAGATAATATTCTTACTTACACAATTAACAAATTTCTTCACTTTCCGGCGATTTCCGGAAATGAGGGATTCAATCATCATCAAAATTATATCTTAAGCTGTTTATTTTCATTAACAGAGTTTGCGTGCATCTGCGTGCAGCTGAGATGTTTTACTAGAAAAAACTGTTTATTTTTGTTCACTGATATCTCTTTTCCTCACAAAAGTATTGATGCAATCCAACAGAACTGGACAAGCGAAATAAGACTCTACATTTCTTTTGGTCTTTCTGAGAAACCGTTGCTACGCAATCTTGTTCGTTATTGTTAAAACTCCTGAAAAGCACATGCTAAGACCACATAATTACTCGGCGGTGCCACGCATGGGTTCGAAGAAAGAAAGTTGTTTCATATCCTTCCATAACACATCCTTGATTTAACGAAAAGAAGCCGTGTGAACGCGGCCCATTACGATTGGCACGATGACAAATAAATCTCTTCCTGCATAGTTCAGACAGAAGCAATTGAAACTTTCTCATCATTTGTAAAATCCCCTCTTTATCCAGGGGATCAGATTCTATAGAGTAATTTTTGGAGACTGCCCCCCCCCCCACACACACTCATACTGACGGTGAACACAGAAGTATGATTTAAGCAGGACTCAACGTTAAGAATAA
>OZ022585.1:12802268-12857268 GCA_963669155.1 Arbacia lixula
ATTATCACTTCTACAATATTTACATGCTCTCTAGCACTAGTGATTATTGGTGTGTAGAGATAATACTGTGTAGTATATTTAGTGAGATCAATGTCCAGCTAGTGTACTGACAGTGAATGAGATGTGTGTGCAGTGGTCATCTTAATTGTATCGCGGTTCAGATGACCCTTAAACAAACTAAGACTTTGCAACAATACGTAGATGATTTTCTGCCCCGAAGATGGTATTCTCATGTTAAACCCGACCCCAAGTTATGATCTCTCAAAGTTTTAATTTTGTGACGTCACGTGCGAGGACTCGTGCTCTCCCATAATATATATTTTTAATGTCCACACTGTCAAAGAGATATGCATATTTTTACTTGTGCATTTGATGCATCATTAGGTACACGTTTGTACACACATACCTCTCTGGAATAAAAATCCGTTGTCAAAACAAAAAGGCAACGGTGACCGCACGGTGACGGTTTAGTGATTAATTTGAGAGTTAAAGGAATAGTCCATCTTGAACTTAAGTTGGTTTCAATGAAAGCAGAAACATGAAAGAAACATATAAGTGAAGGTTTGAAGAAAATCTGCCAAAACGATTAGAAAGTTATCATCTTTTAAACATCTCAATTTTGTGACATCACGTGCGAGGTGCTCTCCCATAATTGTGTCCTGTATGATTCCATACATTTATTTTTTTCCTGTTTTTGATGAAGGAATGTTTATTGGTATATAGGTATGTGTGTAAAAACGTGTTTCGAATGATGTATCAAATACACAGGTAAAATGTTGCATATCCTTTTATAAAAATCTGCATTAAAAAAAAAAGTAGTTCACAACATTATGAGAAAACGGCATCTCGCACGTGACGTCATAATATCAAAACTTCAAACAATCGTAACTTTCTTGTCCTTTGACGGAATTTCATCAAACCTTCCCTAATAATTATGTTTCTTTCGTGTTTTTGCTTTCATCAAAACCAACTTATTTTTCAGGCTGGACTATCCCTTTAATAAAGTGATAGCGTACTAGCACTCTACTCTGAAGGCAAGTTAATCTGAACAATTTCCATTTGGGTCACGTATCCCTTTTGCAGGGGATTAGACCTATAATCCCGTTAGTGGTTCAGCGTTTCCTGATCTGGTACAGTGACGTGGCCGTTAATCCGCAGACAGGGTGGATTAGTAAATCTAACCCCCTTATTATTCATATCCTACAAGTTGGAAAGGCAAGCGAGCGCTTATACGATTTCTTCCGACATCGGAAGTGATTCGTATGGTGACTTGAGTGTAAAATGAAAGAAAACATGGGAAAGCGCATATTTCTTTTTTTATTATGGAAATCAACGACTGTACAAAATAATTTTCCTTGATAAGATGTTGATTTGAACGTTTTTGTTATGGAGTGAAACTATTCAGTTGTTTGCAAAAAGATAAATGAAAAGCAAAATAATTTAATTAATATACGGACATACACACAAACACACACACACACACACACGCACACACATACACACACACACACACGATCGCGATCTTATTCATCATTTTGTAAAGCACACATCAAACTTCAAGCCTTACGTGAAGTCCTACATAACGAAAATGACGTCATACTAACCAGAAGTTCAAATTGCACGTCATCCAGTGCCCCACTTACGTCATCGCAACTTTATCCGACCCTTTACCTTATGCCTCATCCATGTACATGTATGTATGAAAGTGTGTATGTATGTATGTATGTATGTATGTATGTATGTATGTATCTATCAATATTCATGCGTATCTTCCCAACGTAATGATTAATAACTTTGTCTTCTATTTCATGCATTATGATTACATTTTAACATTAAGGGTAAATGCAATGGTTGAAACATAAAATCGAGAAAACGAGGTGTAGGTTTTCAGAAATTCTGAATGTTGGGAAAAGAATTGTAAAAATGATAGAAAGAATAGAGATAAATGAATAAACGGAGATAAAACACTAATCACATTTCACTGTAAAAAGACAACATGGGATTAATGTGCTCATAACATTGATATGATAGATGATAAAAAATATATCATGTCGTCATTTAGAAGGATGTGATAAACGGTATTGTATTTTCAATATCATATGCTGCAAGCTACACTTCGTTCGCGCCCTGGAAACTCAATGTTTGTGCTATATTTCCAAATGATTTCCACGTAGCAAAATGGTTTATTGAATGTCATTTTATCATATTCAGCATTGTTCCTTGCCCTTCTCTTTGTTTTTATTCGTTTTTTTTTTCAGTGAGACAGACAATGCTTGGCTAAAGCAAAGATTAACTAGAGCACTCCTCATTTTATGATTACTGCAATTATTGTACCCGATTTTATTTCTGGTATACAAACCGGTTGGTGAGAAGCCAATTCTATATTTATTAATCTCCCTATCATTCTCCCTTCCTTTTGTTCTCTATCGCATACATGACAAAATATCTCCTTGTTTCACTCTATTTACAGTAAGTATATCATTGCAATATTTCTCCAATACCATGATTCTTTTTACATCTTCTTTTGTTGTCTATTTGTATGGTATTTTGATAATTGTTTTATTGTTTAGCAAGTAATCACTTTCGTAAAAAAAAGTCATTTGAAATAAATGTGATAACTCTCTCACATCTCTATTTCATGTTGAATATATTGTTTACTGTGCATTTACTTTACCTATCCATGCGCTACCCGTGTTTCTTCATTGATATATGCATGGTTCTCATATTAAGTTTTGCTGATGTTAACTTGAAGACGAAAACTATCAGCTTTCAGATTGTATTACTGAACTTTAAAACAATGATTAGGTCGAAGTAACTCAACTAGCGTTTACCATACCCATATGCTTTGTAAGACCATGGACCTACGACTAAGACACACCATCTGCAGTTGAATCAAATGTGTAATATAATAAAATTCCGATAAATGATATTTAATTCTTAGTAGTACGTCCCTCGTCCTTCCTATTAATATAATCCAAACTTAGCAAAATAAGTAACATTTAAATTAAGTTGGTGAAATGATAGAACACCACACATTCAACGTCTAAGTCAATATATGAAATCGAATAAAATCAAATCATGTCAAGTTGAATATTTCATTCTTATCGTCCTCAGTAATAGCATAGTACATCCTAACGTCCTCGAGAAAATGTAATAAAATCAAATGAAGTATAATAATATGTCTGGTATTCTTCTAATTTGCACGACAAGACACAAATCCAAAAATAGTGTTCAGAAATGAACTGTACTTAAATCACATCGATTTAGACATGTGTAATTATCATTTCTCTCCGGCGCGCGTGAAACACCACATATCTACAATCCTTATTGACAAATAAAATGTTCTGAAATCAAATCCAGTTTTCAGAGATGATCAACTTACGTCAATCAAAGAAGTCAATTGTTTTTCTTCTCCGGCGTAGTTCACGACATGTCTAACATCTTTGATGGGAAATAAAAGTCTAATACTAAATCTACCATTTCCTCTCTCCTTGCCAGGGCACTACATCTCCATACTCGGTGATTCGACCCGATTCTCGACGATGGCGGAGAAGAACGCAGAACCTGCGGTCATCACTACGACCACGGTCACCGCGACGACGACCACGACACAAAACTCGTCGGGATCCTATTCAGTGACCTTTGATAGATCTTTCGCTATCTCGCCCCAGGGTATTCTCGCTGCTGTCGAAGCGGTAAATGAGGATGTGTTTTTTTTTGTAGCTTCTGCTGCTATTCTCTTGTGGTTTATTGGGCCAAAGTAGATTGTAAGCACGTAATTATTAGACGGAGAAAGAGGTGGTGGTGGTGGTGGGTGGGTGGGTGGGGGGGGGGGGGGGTGGGGTAGCGAGGGGAGATTAAACTTAGGGAAATATAAATGGTAAATAATGAGACATATGGGAGAAAGAATGACACAAAGAAGCTGGAGAAGAATAAGAGAAGACTAAAGGATGAGTAGGAGAAGAACGAAAATAAAAGAGAATAAAAACAATCATATGAAAAATCTGAAGGTGAAAAAGAGAAAGAATACTGTGGAGGAGGAGGAGGAGGGGAATGATAATAATAGGAATGATAAGATATACATTTTAGTGAAGTAAAGCAATATGATGATCGTTGTGTGTTTGATAAAAAAAAAAAGACCAAAATGTACCCAAACATCAAATAAAACGAAAACTGAGCGCAATACGAGCACTCGACAATCAAAACGATGCTAATGAACCTAAGGCCGTGTGATGTCACTCCCCAAACACGTCAGCACTTAAATCCTTATAGTGTTTACTGCTTCATTATGGTTTAAAGTCCTGCGCAATTAAGGATTACCTTTAATTTGTATTAAGAAACGTGCATTATGTTAACGTTATTTAAGTTGTTTGATGTTTATCATTGCGACATAACTATTTGTTTAAGTTATACGATGGTACTTTTATTGAAATGTGTGGATAAATAATTAAATCTCAATTTAATTCAATTCCATTCGATTCTCTCCTTCCTTTTTCTCAACCTCCTCTCATATTCCCTGTCTGTGATTTGCGCCCTGATCGTTGTCGATATCGTAGTTCTACTCCCTGATCGCGTTCATCGTCGTTGTGGCCGATAACTTCACGGATTACTCCGGGAGCTTCGCCTTCTTCATGACCGTCACCTTCATCATCTTCGTCTTCACCGTCTGCTTCTACATCGGAGAGGTGACGCACGCCCGCTACAAGATCCAGCTGCCCTGGGCGATATTGGTATTTACTTTTATTTTGTTTCTTTGTTAATTTCCATCTGTCCATATACTTCTTTATCTATCCATTTACTGGTATGTATATGTATGCTCGTACATTTGCTTTTACTCAATTATTAGTTTGTCTATAGAAACGTACATAATCATGTTTTAAATCATCTTGAGTCGATACTTTGAAATTTGGCATAAAAATTCAAAAAAGGTTCTCGAGTATGAGTATCTTGGAAAAAATACCATGTATGTTTGTCGTGTCCAATCATTTGTGATAAAAAATGTGTGGATGGATTTTACGTTGACGGACTATTTGTTATGTTCCAAATAACGCTTTTTTCCGTTTGTCCCCTCCTTTAACAGGACATGGTTGTGTATACCACGTACATCCTAGCGTTACTTCTCAGTTCATCGTTAATCGCAGCTAAAGGCATCACGCCAAATCACGGGGCTGGAGCGGTATGTATCTTATCATCATTGATTATAATCTATCAACTCATCTGGATTGTGCATTTTGTTATTGCTGGGAAAGTGTAAATTTACACATTCTGACGTGTTCTGGGAGGTTATTCATAATGAAATATAGGCCTACCAACTGAATTAATGGGTGGTTGTAAGCGTGTATAAGATGAATTAGTAGATAAATGTTCACATAAATGTGATTAGATTAATGACTATAAGGTAGGTTATTTATCAATTGCAACATAAATTGAACGATTTGATAAGCAACTCAATAAAATAATTAAATTCACAAAACAGATAAATGCGTGAAGATAGGGCCTATCATGAAGGCTAGATAACAACTGAAGTTGGCCTGGAAACAAACATGAATACAAGTCATCATGTCATACATGTAGGAAGACTTTCCTTGATATTGTCTATGTTCATATGATTTATGTGATTATTTCGTTGTCCATTTATCTATTCAAACAGACGATCGGATTCATGCTCATGCAGCTGTACATGGTCAGCCTCGCACTCACCATCCTGCAGTACCGAGCGACCAGCAACATGAACCAGCGGTCGGCCGGAGCGACGGGTGCCGACAACTTCGGCCACACCTCCTCGGACACTGCGACACCCGGGAACTTCTATGGAGGGCCCGGTGGCGCGCCCGGACCAGGGTACTGATAGAGAACGTTCTCTAATCGCCGCCAAGTCGTGTGCTACAAGCATCGATGTCAACGTCGACATCGATGGCTAGAAGACGTACTGCTCTGTGGGATGTATGTATATTAGCAGCGCAATCACGTGGCAGAGACCAGGTGCTTACCGTGGATATATAATCATTCCTGCAAGTATTCATCTATTGTGAATGTAATGTTGCCGCGGTAACGTCTTATTTGCATTGCTTTATCATTTTTATTATTATTACATGTACAACGAACTGGAAGTCGCTGTGTTTATCACCATTAGCTGAGCTACATTTGAATATGAATTTTGTTCATCGTAAGAAAGGAGATCAGACGAAACGTTAAAGTTTATTATTTGCTTGTACACAAAATGATATCTCGAAGGAACGAAATCTCTCTATCTTGTTGCCCTATTAGCATCCACCTTTACGCAAACTGTTCATGAAATGGGACCCTATGATAATTATAAAACTGAACGTACAACATACCATTCCATATAAAGGCCTTGGGGCTGTTTTAGTTTCAGTGGAGCGCAGTCATTTTAAAACCACTACTTGGCCTACTGATTATTACGAAACTCGGGATATACGACTATTATAGGGAATGGGCCGGCTACCCAAAACAATCAAGATGCAAGTATCAGGTTATGATTTGTCATGACTGACTCTATGAAGGCCGAGCCGAAGGGAGAAGCGGAGAGGAGAAAATTGATTTAAACTGGATTTTGACTGATTTCAGACATCAATGCGTCGTCATTTACAAAGGTTTTTATATGTACATAATGATTACTTATTGGTTTAAATAAGCAGAAAAGAGAAAGAGAAAGAGAGAGAGAGAGAGAGAGAGAGAGGGAGATTATATGTGTGTGTGTGTGTGTGTGTGTGAAAGAGAGAGGGAGAGAGAGAGAGGGGGGGGGGGGGTAGAGATAAGGGGTAAGTGCAGATTAGAGGTGTATGAAATTAGTTTTTTTTTATGCTGCAGCGTTTGTTGTCCATGATTGTGATGCCAGTTTTGTAATTAAATCATAAACAAATGAATCAATCGGTTACGCAGCTTTACACATCATTTAGAAAATTGTCTTACCCCTGTATACGCAGCGTTCATTTTTTTTAATATACAAGAACGGCAGTCCCCTTTGACGTTAGTATGGACTCAATCATTTTAAATCAGGGTGATCTATTTTGTTCAATGAGTAACTCGCCAGAATCCTTGAAATTAAATGATTGTGTTTCAGTGTAATATTCTACATTTATAGTGTGAAGTTTGCCAATCGTATCAAATAACCATGCTTATTCATGATGTTGTAAATACATTTATAATGTTCATATAAAGATCAGAGTACATCATTAATAGTGATAGCATAACTCTATTGAGAATGGTAAAGATTTGGATCCCACAGCTCAATAAATATGATTTTTAACAACAGAAACGTACGTTATATTCTGACCTTAGGCATGTGTGATTCCGAATTGCGTGTCCCAGTTTGAGTAATATCACCTGGCCATGTCCCACCATCACATTTTCAAAATACATGTATCGGAACTATGATTGCTTACAGTCAATTCTGAGTTCCAGGCATTTTTGCCGTTGCCATGGTAATTAGTGATTGTAGTAAAATATTACGCTGGTTTATGAGATGACCTGTGCTTCAGTCTTACCTTCTTTCCATGTCTCTCCCCCCCTCTCTCGCACACACACACACACACACACACACATACACTCACATATGCACAAACACACACACATACACATACACACACACACACACACATACACACACATTCACACATACACATACACCCAAACGAGAAAAGGCCCAGCACGATCAATTCGTGCACTCTGTTTCATCAATTGTCTTTAATTAATTTTATTACGTTCTCTCCTCGCAAGAAAAAAAATGTTTATGAAGTCACTGGCACAAGCGTCCACATGAATTAATGAGTCATTTACTTGTATACATTATACACAGCCCCTTTGTAGGACAGTGTTCATGTATCACGTTTCAAGAAGACTGAAATAAACAATAACAATAGACACTTCACAAGATAAAATTTCATTGGTTCCCTTAGATCTGTCATTCTTTGCCTTTGGCCGTCTAATCGCATTGAAACATTTAAAGTTGCGTACCTCTTCAAATTGAGTATGTAACGAGATTATGAGAACATTCTTCAATATTTCTCAAAGCCCTTCAAGAACAGATATTACTCCGAAGTCCGAACATTCCAAAATATGCAAGTAAACATATATAATGTATACATCCGAATTAAACCATTTAAGTGCACATCTCTCTACCAATGCATTAATCAGAACACTTTTAAAGAAGGGTTTTTGTCCACTTAACATTAGCTTCACATCGAAAAACAAAGAAATTTGTTTTCAATGTTTTTACGACGGTTAGTTGACATGCCAATTTACGATAAAATGGCATGTTATGCTTAACTTAACTCTGTTTGTGTAATATATGCTGTTTAATACTATCAATACATGTACATCCCATGGAACAGCACTTTGTCTGGCAAACAAAGGCTTAAACAAATTAATTAATTAATGTGCTTCTGTTTATCAGCCTGAATGATATCGCCTTGAAAATAAAAGCCACGTACGTACAACTTAGATTTAAGATAACTTATACAACATGCGGGTGCTTTTTATCACATTTGAACAGCAAACAAGTCAAGAATATCGTTGATGACATTCATAGTACTTGAATTTCTTTTAAAACAAATGTAGTAAGTGGATTAAAGTGTTGTATACTACAGAAATTAAATATATTGGGTCCAGTACGGGTCACATCACAAACATTGTTTCCATATATTACTTTAGGGAAAGTTGTTACTGCACTCATGAATGATAAGATATTAAGAGTGTTAATCAATACATATAATAGAACAATATTCAATAATATTCTAAATACATCATATGCTGCAGACCTCTCGAACAATACAGGAATCTACTTCCAAAGTATTCATAATTAATTATACATGATGGTTGATATATGGGCACAAACCATAAAATGGTGTGTCATGATAAGAACATTCAAATTTTGCCCTCATGATTTTTCACCAGCTATATTATAACACAAGCTATTTGTAAGGATACGCTAGGAAAATAAAACATGAATTCTACACGAATAGCATCTTTCCTTATACACGTAAAAGTTACATTATTTACAAACATAATATAACACAAAATATTGGCAAGTTTAGGGATATTTACATTATTCACACAAGCAACACATAAATGAAACATAATGATAAGAGCATATACATGTAAATCAATGTTCCTACACAACACAGCAGTAGGCCAACCTCAATCTCAGATAACTAGACAAACGGGGACTATGTTAACAGCAATATCAATACACATAGTGCTTGAAAAAAGTTTCTGAATGAGCAAAGTTACATTAAAAAGCAACAAATATACGCCTAACATAGTGCTTTGCATAATCAAAACATGGATGACATCCAAACAAAGGTACTAATCTGATCAAATATTGCATTTAACTCAAGTTATGTGAAAAGGGGATAACATTTTATGTCTTGGATAGCTCATGGGGAAACATTGTATACCAGAATATATGTTAACCCTGGTCTCCTTCAATAGTACACACATAAAGTCATAATAAAAATGGATACTATCATTATTTCTTTCCTTGTTATCATCATCATCATTACCACTTTCATTATCACCATGATTTTTATTATCATTATCATCACTACCGATGTGATTTTTACTGTTCGTATTTTAATACATGCATCATTGTATCATTGTCATTATCACCATTATTACCAATAAAATTATCACTGTTACTACTGTTAGCAAGATTCAATCTACTAATCATATTCATGATCTTCATATAATTACAGAGCGGCTCATCATGATTCAATACGAACAATTTGATTTGCTCCATGTGACAATAACAATGATTATTCACTTATGATTGCAAAGTTATTCCAACTTTAATACCATAAAAGGGTAAAAACAGATAATATCACTTAAATACATATACTAGGAATGTACAGGAGCCTGTAACATAAAGGTTTGCGATCAATCGCAAAATGGCAATGGCCAATCAACATCATTGTTGCATGTGCTTTTTATTCAAAAGACTGACCAGTAAACGTATCAGAGTTTGTCTTCCCAATTTGTGATTGATTGCAAACCTTTATGTTACGGGGCACAGAACATTCTCCATCATTAAACGATATTATTGTTATGATGGACACATTATATCATGATCATTACAAGAAAGTACATGTTTAATTCATTGAATATATAATAATACATCACATACAATGTATTTGAATATTTGTGCAGTTTAACAAAACAAAGTCACATTGCTTAAGAGTACTGAATATAGTAACATGATTCAAATGAATGAATGTAATATGGTTCACATCAGATTGAATGATTAGAATTAAAGAATATGTTACATTGAAATTAGACTCTTTCATGTACATTAACATCAGCAGTAATGAATCCATGCATTATATTACTTAATGGAAGGAAATGAATATGCAGCAAAATGTATAGTTTGAAAACAATCCATGGTAACTTATCACCCATATTTTTTTTGTCAGTTGATTCTCTGTTGTCACAGCAAAATATGAAAGGGGTGGGGGAATGTCAAATGTCAACATAAACACAACTAGATTACGCATTGCATACATTTTAGTTATCCTTGGTAAATCAAAAAGGTTCTAGAAATTCCAGGAAAATTTTTCATTTTTATCTTATGAATTATCAAGAGGAATAAACATATCACCCACCAAATAATACTCTGAAATGTGTCATCAAATATATCCGAATGGTTAAAAGTGAAAGTTTTGTTCATTCAATTAAAGTGCTAGTGCCAATGCTCAGTATTATACAGTTGTTACTGCCTTATAGAGTGATAGGTTAACATTTTGTGGAACACTAACCTAGAATGCTCCTTGAGACAACACCTGACTCCTTAAGTGAAATTATCATTTTTAGTCAAAGTACTTTACAAGGAAGAAATCCCCATCCATTGAAAAAATGTCACATTTGAGTGATCTTATAATATCTATTTAATTTTGATGTGAGGTATATCTCTACTGATTTTTAGTAAGAGAAATCCATGATCGCAGGAGATAAAGAAAGCAAAAGAGAGAGAGAGAGAGAGAGAGAGAGAGAGAGCTAAAGAGAAAAAGTATCATTGATTATATGTTACCAAAATTTATATTCATTCAATAAAAATTGCATACATGTATCACAATTTAAGTACATTTCTTGAATAAATGTCCTTCTACCACTAGAATGATGCTAAGTGGATTCCTTTCAGAGTAAATATTCTAAGTATGGGAAGTTGGATCCACATTTAACTTTTGAGTCCCAATGTCCAATGGTTGCAATATAAATACATAGAAACCCCATCGTGTAGTATTGTATCTGGTACCGATGGGGTTAATACCGAATGCGGTGTAACATGGAACAATGGAATATATACACAGGGATACAGAGCTTCCAGAATTGTACAGAAAGGGCATATAAGTTAATACAATGAAACAGATATCAAGGTCCTTGAATAGGGTACAAACATGAGTTTGAAATTGGGCAGTGAGTAGAGTACAAGTAACTTACCACACCTTACATTACCTTAAACCCAGTCAGTACCACTGGCATGAAGGTGTGTTTTATGTTAATGCAATTTTCAAGGCTAGGTACCAAAATTTTTCACCCGTACTGTACTGAGCATGCATGTATGCTGGCTGGCTTCTTTCCACTCAGATAGTAAGTAGCACGACTCCCATACAATCTGCTGGTCTGACAATAGACAACGGGCTGTGAATAAACTTCAAATAGCTTATAGGACACAACACAATCAAGCCGCATCCTTTCGGTAAGTGCAGTTCTGTGGCAAATCCTAACTGAACCATGATTTAGAAAGCCAGAACACCTAACAGCAGCAATGGGTGAACTCAAAATTATTTACAGGCATATTGTTTAGTCTGTATTGGAAGAATAGTCCAGTTAGTAGCTGTAATGCTATCATTGTAATACTGGATTCACCATTAGGCTCAGCAGATATGATGTACTGTACAATATGAATAACATTACATCGATTTATAACTCAAAAACTTTATACAAGTTTTGGATTTTCCTTTATCTTTAAACTTCAACATTTTTGGCAGATGAATTAGCATTTAGTAAAGTCATGATTGAAGAACACATGGCATCAATACTCTCACTTGAGCAAACAAAAAGAAGACTCCTTATGAAATACACATGATGTAAGGCTTGATGTGTCATGCATACAAATGAGTGAATTTGTTAGGCACAATATAACTGCACTTGAACACAATATTTGTTACTTGGCTATTAAACAGCCAGTACGCCATTAACATACCTGAATATCAATAAATCAGAATGCCACTTATTCAACCAGCCAACTGAAAAGTTTTCGTGGTCCTATTTTTTTTTTTTTACTCAATCATGATCTCAAAAAAGAAAAGTGATGAAAACTGTGCACACTTGTACCAGATTACATGCGTGATGAACAGTTGTAAACTGAATGAAATCTTGACAAAGAGATAAAGAGTTAGTAAATGTTTTGTCGTGGGGGCTGTGTTCGTTGGTAGAATGACTCCAAATTGAATTATCATCCACACGCACAATCACACTGCACACCTATCTGCATTGGGTGTAATACATGTATGAATTCATCATATAGTACATGATATGAATATTGTTAGCACTATACAGTACACATTATGCTCAGAATCAAAGAACGTGCCTTATAATTTCATGTTTCCTTTCAAAGATGTTCAGCATTTGCCATATTTAAGCACATCAGGAAGAAATTGGGAAATTTGTTGCCCAAGATGTGGCAATTTTTATGCACACGTGACTGAAAGTTTGCATTGTATACAGCAATACCGCATAGAAAGGACTACTGCAACACACACCACTAGTTTTTTTTGTTTTTTTTACACAACTTCATTTACAGCTGTACACTATTTTCATATATTCTATGCATATACACTATAATGCCAAAATACTACAAAACCATCTAAAATCTATATTCATATTTTATATTTCTTTGGGCATCTAACTTTGCACTATAGATATAGATCTACATATTAATCATATTCTTTTAAAAGCAATGCTATGTTACAACTGACTTGATGCAAAGACAGAAATGAACACAACTTATATTAAAAACCCTAACATACATAGTTGCAAACAACTATTGCAAGTGTTACCAGTACAGTAACTTTTGCACCATCCTTGATACAAACTCTCATAAGTGTTCCAAATACTACCACTGCACACTATCCTCAGCATGACACATGCACAGAACTATGGCTACTCACATGGCACATATTAGGTCAACACACTTCCAACATACTGTGATCTATTGGTAGAGTGGAATTTAAAATGAATGGTACAGGGATTGCAATGTATTGCAATCAATGTCAGTCAGTTCCATATGTTTGTACACCTTTGATTACTGTCATACACTTGCAGTCAGCAGTCATATTAACATGAAATTCCACTGTATCCAGCAATATGGCTACATGCATTTTTTTTTTTTCTGATCGCTCTATATGCAATAAATGTACACTATGTATGACATTCCCCCCCCCCCCCCCGGTATTTCCCTACCTCCCGACCCCTAACAAAAGCATTCACTGTTTCAATAGTACTTAAGCACACACATGGACCTATTTATACCTTTTGAAAGGGAACAAAACCCTGATTTCAATTAGATTTCTTTAAGAGCAGAAAGATCTGAGCAGAAGATTGGTAAAAGTTTCAGGTTTATTGGACGAACCAGTCTACCTCTCCTCTAAATGTAATTCAAACCAAATCAAATCAAGGGTTTTGTTCCCCTTTAAAGTTCAATGTATCAAAAAGCTTCAAAAAGTCTACAGGAAGAAACTAACGTATTATATACATATCTGGTCATATCAAACCATTAAACCATCTGCTGTTTCCAATGTAGCATTGCAATACCTATGCCTCTCTCTACCCAGGAGTGTGTGCGTTCACACTGGGTAGTAAACAATCCTTTCAGTCACAATCAGCTGCATTTCCACACATGTAGTACCAACTTGCACACACACAAACACACAGACACATCATTGATGTATCTCACAATCTACCACATACTACCTCCGATGCAGTTTTGACAGCAAATCCAAAACTTTACGGACATCACTTCTTTTTGAAGTAACTACATATGGAAAGTGTCATGTCATGTCACATCCTGTACGTACTATGAGGGTTACAACCCATGGAACACTGACAGAGCATTACACTAACAACACAGGAGTGTAGAATGGAGATCCACTGTCCTGACTTTAAGCGTATGACAGCTGTAAATGCTTGTCTGTAAACAGAAGGCAGTACACACATGCAGCAAGAATAGAGCATTGCTTTGATCTGCCACTCCTTACCCAGGGGCTTAAATGGTAAAATCCTTTGCTTGGATCTGTAAGCTCTATTTCTTATCCCAACCTCACTTTTTAGCTCCAGTTTTGTTGCTCAAATTAGCTTAAACCATGATAATTTTGTGCTCGAGTGCAATTTGTACTTTTTCACAATTTGTACTTTTTCACAATATATATTCATCATATATAAGTATGAGTTACTGTATATCATGCATGTACATGTAGACAAACCCAGCAAGTCTACACAAGAGTCTTCTTCTTCTTCTTAACACATGCATCTTTAATGCTGACTCAACTCTGAGCAAGTTGTTAAAAAACCCCACACCACATGCTACTGGCATTCTACTGCACAGAAAGCCTACATTGCACTCAACGTTTTGCATATCATATAAATCACATTTTGAAAGATACAACCACATAGAAGCGGTCTCACACTGCTACTTGCTATACTGACACTTATGTTATGATGTTGACAATTATTTCTCCCTTTGGCTCACCTATGGACCACTCAGGCTGCTGCAATTGCTGCAATTCAGTGGATTCATAGTATGGTTTTGCCACCTATCAGTTGTAGCAGACAGGCTAATTTCCTACGGGGTCGACGTCACAGTCTAGTACCACTGAGCTGTGTAAAGGACTCCTGGGAGGCAATTCATCAACATTTTTCGTCTGACAAGCTGTCTTTCTCCGACAGTTACCATAGTAACAGTTAGAGGCTAGTGCCTCTCAGCCAATCAAAGCCAAGGATTTCACTGAAATTGTCAGCACTGACTATTTAGTCAGACAACTTTCATGAAATGCCCTACTGATCAGCACCAAAACGCAGATTCAAAGAATGCCTGAACCAGCTCCCTTACAAAAACGGCCTTTACATTGCAAGGATATATGCGGCATATATTGTATACTCTAATTCAATGTACACATAGGAGTAGCTTAGCACAGTAAACAGTACATGGTCACCACCGCCACGAACTTAAATTTCAATGTCAACTATTTCCCATGGGGCATTGTGGAGTTCGGCTTGTTCGGCACCGTATTGTGAATCAACCAAACTTTCTCGCTTTGCCACAGCAGGAGAAAGCCTGCCTCAAACTGCCTTGACAAGAAACAGAACGTTCATTAAACGGGAGAGTGACAAAGCAAACATGAGCACACAAGTAGCAGCAGCATGTAGCTTCAGTGTGATTGTATCTTATGGGGTAAGGAAAAAAAAAGATGGGAAGAAACACTTGCTCAATGTTTGTTTGAGTGGGAGAGTTGTTTTCATCTGTGCTGGGTCTTTTCTCTGTGCTTGAGGACGGCATCCCACACCTTGACCTGAGCCCCAACCCTGCAGGAGGACGAGGACATGCACATGGAACGAGAGATAGGATAAGATGACGGGAAGGGAAAGAAGGAGAGACAGACACACACACAGACAGACAGAATAGGGAGAAAATGGGAAAGAGACAGGGAGAGGGAAAGAGAACAATTGAGAGAGTGAGAACGAGGGGAGAGGAGAGAGAGAGAGAGAGAGGAGAGAGAGAAAGAAAGAGAGAGAGAGAGAGAGAGGAGAGAGAGAGAGAGAGAGGAGAGAGAGAGAGAGAGAGAGAGAGAGAGAGAGAGAGAGAGAGAAGAAAAAAACATGGGAAAGAGAAATGAATAAAGAGAGAGAACAATGGGGAAAGAGCCAGCAGAGAGAGGAAAAAGAAAGAGAAAGGGAGAGAGAGATCAATAGAAAAAGAGACAGAGAGTTAGGGAGAGAACAGGGGGAGAGATAGAGATGGAGCAACAAAGTAAAAGTGAGAACAGAAGATAGAGAGAGAGAGAGAGAGAGAGAGATGGGAGAGATTAGAAAAACACATGAAACAATGTCCCATGATTCCTTCTCAAAATTGCATGTGCAAGATACCCGTTTGTACGATACTCATGCTTTGATTAAGAAAAATTAAGATGAAATTCTCCTTCTTCGGTTACTATTAACTATTGATTTAGTCCCAAGCATACCTTAGGAATGTGTTAATAACTAGGGATCAGATACTTAAATCAGCTTTTTGTATGTATTATTTAGACATTGATACCTTCTAAGTATGAACTGTTTCATTTGGCACTTTGTGAACAAGCAATTTACATTATCAAAGAGAGAGCTGATAATCATTTTGAAGTAATTGTACAACAATATACAAGGTGTACTCCTTATTTTAAAAACAAAATATTCAAATCTTACTTTCGTAATGATAAAAATGTGTATTGCCATATTTTACTATTTATATCATACTAAATACAAAAACATTATACTGGGTGACTGCTTTGTATCAACCTGCCAGTACACTTACCTGATCTTGAGGTCTCTGAGGTCCTCTCTCGTCATTGAGTTCAGCACTAGAGGCAGTGTGAAGTCTTCCTCAATAAACTGTATCACACAGGTAGGATGGTAAGGGATCATTCACACGGGCAAGATATTACACTTCTTTAAGGGGGAATGAAACCCTAATCACAGGTTGAATTCAGCACTAGAGGCAGTGTGAAGTCTTCCTCAACAAACTGTATCACACAGGTAGGATGGTAAGGGGTCATTCACACAGGCAAGATATTACACTTCTTTAAGGGGAAATGAAACCTTAATAAAAAGGTTGAATTCAGCACTAGAGTCAGTGTGACGTCTTCCCTACAAACTGTATGGGGCAACAGGAATGATGGTAAGGACTTACACAGGCAAAATATTACATTTCTTAAAGGGGAATAAATATACTTTAGATCTAATAAAAGGAGACAATTCAGACAAACAAATTGCAAAAAAAAATTGAGAACAACCACCCATATTTTCAAACAAGTTGTTTGTAATTTAATATCTTAATCACTAGCCCTTTACTTCTGCTCTGTCAATCCAAGATAGACTGAATATCATCTCAGGCATGGCAAAAGTCTAGATTGCTATTGCGGACTAATGGGACCAAAGATAAATGTTACTGATCACAATTCTTGATAACGCAAATAACTATAAAATGTCACATTATGCAGTGCTATCATCTTTTCAGTGCAATTTGTTGACTTGCATACTTCCGTACTTGTAGTCCGGCACAAAGTGCTTTGCGTCGCCGCAAGTAACCCATCTTTAAGTCAAGAAAGTTCTCAGGTCTACTACAGTCATCTTCTGAAACATTTTGTATAAAGTCTCTATATTACAGTATAGTATGAAATATATGACAGATTTCTGTGGGAAAGTGGGTTACCAGGAAAGTGTCAATGGTGGTGAGATTGTTTGCACTGACCTACTAATATAAGCCAAAGTGTCTAGTTCACCACCAAACAAGCCCCAAATCCCAAAAGTGTTAGAGCTACACGCACGGTGATAATTTACAGTTATTTGCCATATTGAGAATTAAGTGCTAGTCATTATGACTTGAATGGTATGAATGACACATGAGCTGTTGTTCTTACCCTTCTGATACTCTCCTCATCCAACCCAATGCCTTGTAGCCATGACGACAGCTCCTCGGTAGCTCCAAGTGATGATGCTAAGATACCAACATTTAAAATGAAGATGTTACAGCAATGCACTTTCAACATTGGTCACGAGATAGTAAAAATGAATGTCAAAATGCAAAATTATTAAAATCCTGAGAAAATACTGTAACCCTCAGTTTCTTCAACTGCTTAGGATACGTACATCAACTAAACATCTATCTTCCAAGATATGTAAAATCAGAGGATCAATAAACAGTAACAAACATTCAATGTTACTTAACAAAAGTTCGATGTTGCAACAAACTTTGAACTCAAGCCATTTGTTCAGATGCGTACATCGTATTGTTTGAGTGCAAATAAACATTCTTTCAACACTGAACAAGTAAACATTTGTATCCATATGGAACACCATTAATGAAGAGCCTTGCCAACGACATTATGAATCAAAAGCATTTAAGAGAGTCCTATGTAACATTATTAAAGGCTCATACAACTAATTTCTTAAGTCAATCATAGAGGGCGCTGCATTCGGTGGCTGTCCTTTCAGCCCCACCCTCAAGATAGGTAGAACTCTGATAGTCGCAATTTCGTGCCCATGCAATATAAGCAGAAATGAAAGGTGTGTGCATGTGTGTGTGAGCATTGCAGCTTAGCCAACTAAACGAACCTTTGTGTAGCTTTGGTCAACTTTGTACAGTCCGATCTTTTATGTTACCAGTCTTATGAGCATGTAACAGGCACAAGCGATGAGTTCAGGTCAACAGGCGTTTCGCAATGCCCATACACACCTCTACTCCTCACTGATACTGACGCTCATGTACTTTTAACACGACTGAACCAAGCAGGGAAGATAAACTCACATAGACTGTCTTGAGAATTCGTGTTGAGAGATTCAGCACCACTGACTACTTGAAACCTGAGGAGGAACATCCAAACTTTCTTCAGTTAACATGTCAAATTCTTAATGAGATTATTATATTCCAAATACTTCTCGGGAACATTTGTATAGCTCATTTATCAAATATAAATGTTTGATAAATCATTCACATAAAATCATCTGATATGTCAAATCAATTTCTAATCAAGACCACTGGATAAATTCCAAGAGCATTTTAGGTATTATACTTTTGAAGACTTTTGAAGACTACTAAAGACATTTTGAAGAAATTAAACTTAGTTTTCTTTACTTGAGGGAGATGAATGTAATAACCATAATACAGGAAATCTAATTAAATCTATGATTGCTAGGTACAATACAATGATTACAGATAATACGACTACGCTACTAAGAACTCACCCTATTCTGTCCATGACCGATCTACTGACACAGAGCTGAGTCTGCAAGACGTTATTATAGATACTATGACTGCACTACGTGTGAACTCATCCTATTCTGTCCATTCTGTCCATGACCGATCTACTGACACAGAGCTGAGTCTGCAAGACGTTATTATAGATACTATGACTGCACTACATGTGAACTCACCCTATTCTGTCCATGACCAATCTACTGACACAGAGCTGAGTCTGCAAGATGTTATTATAGATACTATGACTGCACTACGTGTAAACTCACCCTATTCTGTCCATGACCGATCTGCTGACACAGAGCTGAGCATGCAAGACGTTATTATAGATACTATGACTGCACTACGTGTGAACTCACCCTATTCTGTCCATGACCGATCTGCTGACACAGAGCTGAGTCTGCAAGACGTTATTATAGATACTATGACTGCACTACGTGTGAATTCACCCTATTCTGTCCATGACCGATCTGCTGACACAGAGCTGAGTCTGCAAGACGTTATTATAGATACTATGACTGCACTACGTGTGAATTCACCCTATTCTGTCCATGACCGATCTGCTGACACAGAGCTGAGCATGCAAGACGTTATTATAGATACTATGACTGCACTACGTGTAAACTCACCCTATTCTGTCCATGACCGATCTGCTGACACAGAGCTGAGTCTGCAAGACATTATTCAGAGACTTCTGGACCTCAACCAGTTCCTGAAGAAGCCTGGGGAGAGATAGATGTATATGCACAGAGAATGTAAAGATGTAATATTAATGGTCAGATAAAGGAATGTTATCAAAAGGGAATGAAAGAAGTAAAGCCCAAATCCAGCTCAAAGCTTTCAATAATTTCATTCTATTTCCATTCCATAGAAGTCTGATCTAGTAATCTGTCTCATGAAGAAATCACCTTAACATTATATATTAATTTTTGTAACACAACAATGACCATTGTGTATCACACCTGTTAATCCACTAACAACTACCATCACAGTGTCATTAATGATGCATGATACCAGTGGCAGAAAAGAAGTTGTGGGTTGATATGTTTGATGCACAATGGTCATTGTTGTGTTCTGAATAAAATTTGTCCAAAAGTAAATATCTCATTAAATATTCATAGTATTATAACAAAACAAGTTATTGATGAAATGTTACAAAACCTGCTTCTAAATAATTGACATCCTTTGAGTTTATGATTGATGTCAATTTCAGCTTGATTTGAAGTGTAACTTAAATTTGATTATTTTTCAAAAGGCTTAGGTGTTAAAGTCAACATCTAGGATACAGGATTGACTGCCTCCAGTCTGAGACTTACCTGCCCTGGTCTTGGATGAGTCGCTGGTGATCCATCTGCATGGTTGCCATGGTGTTGCGGTCCACGAAGTGGTCATGTGACCGGGGCAGGCTGTCGAAGGAGGACACGCCCGAGGTGTTTCCCGCCTCCTCGTCGAGCCTCATGGGAAGGGGGAGGAGGTGGTTATGGGAGGAGGCGGAGTGGGAGGCATAGCCGCCCCCTCCTCCTACCCCACTGACGCCCCCAGTGGTACCAGGGTGGAGGAGATGGGTGCCCTGGGTGGGGCCAGCATCATCATGGTGGTCCTGGTCCTTGCCTGACAAAGCAATATTCTCCCCAAGGTCTGCATCAAGAACATCCAATATGATTAATATCGATAACAACAATAACAATTGCAATAATGATTATCATTGCCTGATACTGCAATATTCTCCCCAAGGTCTGCATCAAGAACATCCAATATGATTCATATTAACAATAATAACAATTGCAATAATGATTATCATTGCCTGATACTGCAATATTCTCCCCAAGGTCTGTATCAAGAACATCCAATATGATTCATATTAACAACAATAACAATTGCAATAATGATTATCATTGCCTGATACTGCAATATTCTCCCCAAGGTCTGTATCAAGAACATCCAATATGATTCATATTAACAATAATAACAATTGCAATAATGATTATCATTGCCTGATACTGCAATATTCTCCCCAAGGTCTGTATCAAGAACATCCAATATGATTAATATTGATAACAACAATAACAATTGCAATAATGATAATCATTGCCTGATGCTGCTATGTTCTCAAAAGGTCTGTCACAATAATATAAAATGTGATAAATATCTTTGGGGGATGATGAAAGAAACAAAAAATAGCATACTAACAATAACAATTATCATAATTTTGACAGATATACTAACAATAACAAATGTGAGAATGATAAAAATTGCTTGACACTGTTACGTTGTCAACAGGCCTGTATCAAGAACATAAAATGTCATGAATATCTTTGGAGGATGATGAACAAAATACAAGATATGTCACTTACAACAACATAATGATAATTTCTACAGGTACAAAGGGTCCCCGGGTAGGACGGTGTTCAACCACTGAAGGGGCTACCCTGGGTAAATAATACTCATAAATAACTAATAAATGTATCACAAGTTGTGCAATTTCTTCTATGACAAGAATCTAAAGGTCTAATGAGACAAGGGAATATCTGACAATAGATAGAAAAAGACAGAAGACATGTTACCTGGACTCAAGATGGTGATTGTAACTTGCACCGCATCCCTGATCAGGTTATCAAGAGCAAACATCCAGTGAGGCTTGATGTTGTGCATGTGCTGGCGTAATACTTGATTCACCTATAAACAGAATGGAAGATTTGTGTCATAAAGGCATATGATGCTGTGTATACACTGGTCTACAAATTACTTCACCTATACACACAACAGGAATTGTGTACAACACTTCTATGATTGAAGCTTCATTTCACTCATTTGACTAGTTAACAAATTGTGTGCCAGATAAATTGCTGCTCGATGAGTTTTTGTGTGTATTTCTTGCTGAAATATACCTCAATCGCGCATATAGAGTTAATGTTTTAAATAAGTTGACTGTTCATCTTCACCCATTCTTTACTGAGCCCACAAAACTGTGGACTAGCTTTTCCCCACTCACATAATGATCAATGTGACTTTCACATAATCTGCTGTATGTACTCCATGAATTAGCTTCAAACTTCTTAAGCCACACTTTTTGGGTTGTGCAGCTCCATGGAAAATGTTAATGTCCTTAACTGGCCGGAGGTTCACAAAGCCAGAAAATCTAATCGTGAACAATGGTTTAAGTATGACCAACATAAAACAATACATAACCAGCAAAGATGATTCACAACTTACGCCATACAGACATTATACCCTTTTTATGTACCTGACAACTGATAATAGCTGCATATATAACTAGACAAAAATGCAGTATTGATCAAACAAAAAGGATGACTTTTATGGCCTTTATCATAATTACATTGCCAATTAATCTATTTGACATTTGATGTAAAAATTCAATCACTAAATGCAACCAAAAAGGTGTAAATTTCCTGTATCAAAACACAGAGGATAGCAACTACGACACTTACTGAATCCTGAAAGACGTATAGCGCCATCTGGAGTTCACTGAGCGCTACTGGATCATAGTCAAGATCGTTTCTCAGCTTGTCTAATGAGGTATTCATCAAACAGGGAAATGAAAGAGAAGGGAAGATTTGGAATATACTTCAAATAACTGCACAAAAAAATCTGCATGAAACTAATCAAAAAACAAATTAAGTAAAATGCAGTAATGATTACACAGATGACTTTCATTGAATTAATCATAATCAGGATGATTGATTTCAGACAGATGCATTAATGAGTGGACAATCCACAAACAATAATAATGATAATAATAATGGTAATAATAATCAGCTCTGATATAGCGCTTTCATACAAAGTACTATCCAATGCACTTGATTAATACCCTGGCTACAGCTAAGCAGCCAAGTATGTATTGCTAGAAGCTAGTTGATCTAATTAGATCAGGAATACTACATTCCTGCCAGGTACCCATTTACTATACTTTGGTTGAGAGGGACAAACATAAGCAAAACACCTTGTCCAAGGGTGTATGCACTGGGCCGGGCTCAAACCTAGGATTTCTCTGTAAGAGTCAAGAGCTCTCACTACAATACCACAGTGCCGTTACCATAATACACAATGCTTCCGTCCACAAAGTGACCGAGGCATACAGTTGGCAGCAAAATTATTCAACCCCCCTCTCATTTTTTACATTCTGTCATAATGAATAATATTGCAGCAGCAGATTGCTACTAAACCATTAAGATAGTTAGCAGACAGTTAATTACTAAAGAATACCGGAGAAAAAATAAAATTTTACTGCACAGGTCATCTGAAATTGCAATTTGCGACCAAAAAGCATGTTGCAAAATTATTCAACCCCCTATTTTACACACACGAAACGAATGCACAAATAATGACAATTTCACAGCCAGTGCATATATTCTGAGGTGAATGCTGATTTTATTTATCCTCCACCTGAAACTGGAACCTTTATATGCACAACTAACAAGTTGTAACATTATTATTCCAGTTTCAGGTGGAGGATAAATAAAATCAGCATTCATCTCAGAATATATGCACTGGCTGTGAAATTGTCATTATTTTTGCATTCGTTTCGTGTGTGTAAAATGGGGGGTTGAATAATTTTGCAACATGCTTTTTGGGCGCAAATTGCAATTTCAGATGACCTATGCAGTAAAATTTGATTTTTTTCTCCGGTATTCTTTAGTAATTAACTGTCTGCTAACTATCTTAATGGTTTAGTAGCAATCTGCTGCTGCAATATTATTCATTATGACAGAATGTAAAAAATGAGAGGGGGGTTGAATAATTTTGCTGCCAACTGTAACAAATCAATTTTAAAAATCACAAATATATACTTTTAAAAAAAGAAGGGAAAAAAGTTATCTAATGTATGCATCAATACTGAAATATGTAAATACAACACACTTATACTGGAAGGCAACCACTAGCAGGAACAGTTTCTCACCTAGCGTTCCAGCCAACATCTTTCGCTCCCTCTGCTTGATGTACAGCGCTATGCCATGATTCAGGGTCATCAGATGCTCCTGGCAAATAATACAAAGTGAACAATAACAACAATGATAATAATAAAACTTTTCTTGATTTTCTTAAAGGGAATATCCACCCTGTAGTTAAGTTGGGTTCAATAAAAGCAGAAACATGAAAGAAACATATTAGTGAAGATTTCATAAAAATCCATCAAAAGACAAGAAAGTTATGATCTTTTAACATTTTAATTTTGTGACGTCATGTGCGAGGTGCTCTCCCATATGCTGTGTGCTGTATAATTCCATAAATTGTTCTTTTTCTGTTTTTCAGAAAGGATGTATTTCCCCTAAAGAGGTATGTAATATGTGTAAAAGCATCTTTCTAATGTTCTATGAAATGCACCAGAAAAATTATCTTTTTTGAGAGAAAATCAACATTTTCAAAAAATACAAGTACACAATATATGGGAGAGCATCTCGCATGTGACGTCACAAACTACAAACTATAAACAATTGTATTTATAAAACTGTCATCAATATGTTTATTTTATTTGTCTGCTTTTATTAAAACCAACATAATTTCAGGATGCACTATCCCTTTAATGCCTGATGTACATGTATGTAATAAATGTTCTCTATTAGAAATATTGTATTACATATAGTTCAAGTTGTGGCAAATACTCAAAGGAAATATCACCCTTAACTCTGTATCTGCCATGTGTGTATTTCTTCACTAATAATGCCCACACACATCACATAGAGCAATATTTGTTTGGCACACCAAAGCTTTATAGTTTCAGAAACATTTTTTATTAAAGCACTTTGTAATTTTGTCACTTAACTATAATGATCACTTTCAACAATATACAGCCATATATTTATCAAGCTTCCAGTATATTGGATCACATTCTTCAATTTCAACATATTCTCAGCTTACAAAGAGGTATTTAAAAGGTCATATGTGTATCTTCAAAGACGGAACTTACAGTGCAGATTTTTGTTGGAGGCGTGTCTGCGCTTAGAGTGAGCTTCTTCATCCAGGCATTCACAATCTACAAGGAAGGATATAGTCATCACTTGTGAAGGTGTTATAGTATAACAATAAGGTTTTAATCCATTCTGCTTTTGAAGAGTCTTGCCTGTGATATTGATTTTGGCAACCCGTTCTTTACTGAGCCCACAAATATGCGGGCTGGCTTTTCTCCACTCAGATACTGACCAGCACGACTCTCGCATAATCTGCTGTATGGATAATAGATGGCAGGTTAGAAATAAACTTGAAATGCCTTATAGGGCATATAAGCAATATCCTTTTGTTATTGCAGTTTCAAATTTTGACCTCCTAACTGGACCAGGATTCGGGAAGCAGGAAAATCAAACCGTGAGCAATGGGTTAAAAACATTGATTCATTCCATCTTTTTATTGATCAACCTGTATATCAGAATTTCTAAACAAGTTAAGTTCAAATATCTATACCTATTTTTCTATCTATCTACCTAGTACCTAGAGGGGAGCTTGAGATCAACCTCACAGTGAATACAATCACAGACTGCAATAACTGCATGGCATTTGGACACATTGATTGCAGTCTATCTATCTATCTATCTATCTATCTATCTATCTGTCAATCTCCCCTTGATTCTTGTCTCCCTCAATGACAATCAACAGTGTCTGACTTCTCTCGCTGTTCTTCCTCAGCATATAGAAACTGCCAATCTTTATATCTATCTCTCTCTCTATTATATCTATCTACCTATCTATCTATCTATCTATCTATCTATCTATCTATCTATCTATCTATCTATCTATCTATCATCTATCTATCTATCTATATATCTATCTATCCATACATCCATCCATATATTGATTTATCTATCTATCTATCTATCTATCTATCTATCTATCATCTATCTATCTATCTATCTATCTATCTATCTATCTATCTATCTATCTATCTATCTATCATCTATCTATCTATCTATATGTCTATCTATCCATACATCCATCCATATATTGATTTATCTATCTATCTATCTATCTATCTATCTATCTATCTATCTATCCATCTATCCATATATCTATCTATCCATATATCTATCTCACCTTGTCTCTATCTCCTTCAATGATGGTTAATAACGTCTGTCTTCTCTCACTGTCCTTCCTCAGCATATAGAAGCCGCCCATCTCCCGAGGGTCAGGGGTTATAGGTGTCTCCAAGCCATCTTCACTAGAGCTGCCCAAAGCAACATGTAGATGCAAACTAACAATCCAAAGCAAACTCTTTGTAAACTAATAAAAAATATAAATTAATTTTCCCATGTTTGATCTACCTCAAATATATAACAATTTACTCAAAATGTTAATTTTTCTGCTTTATTGGAAAGCAAATCATTCTTTCCATTTTCCTTTAACTATTGGAGTTTTACAGGCTATAATTAATTTCAAAAGAGTTTAAACTGAGGTGGATACATTACCCTGTCATAACATTTACCCATTAACACTGCGGTCACATTTTACAAATGGTCATATCTCTGCAGTGAATGGGGCAAAGACAATTTGCAAATACAAAGCATAACTCAAAACAAACATTTTGGACAAAGCATTTCATAAAGTACAAATATTTTCACGACACAGTATCAAGCAACAATGCACATATTGAGGAATATTTGGGAAAGTACATGTATAACTAGTTGGCTAGGATGTTTGAGTAAATGTATGTGTTTGTGGAAACTTGTAGCAAGGGATTTGTCTTTATTTCTTATCATATTTCCTCTGATTTTTGTGCAACACAAGTTAAACAAAGACAATTTGTTCAGCAAATTCAGATGCAATATCAACAACATTCATTTAGGGAAGAGAAATGGTGGTGGTGGTGGGGGGGGGGGGGGGGGAGCGAGGAAGGGAGGAGAAAGTGGGGGAGGAAGGGAAGAGACAAGAGGGGGATAAAGAGAAGGAGCGATAATAAAAAGAGTAAGATTAAGTAGAGTAAGATTAAGTAGATTTAGTAGAGTAAGGGCTGAGGAGCATAAAGACAACATAAGGAGGAGGAAGGAGGGGAGAAATGAAGGGAAGAGGACACAGGGGGAAGGGGCAAGGAGGAGGAGAAAGAACAGGAAAGAAGAAGGAGGGGTATACTAGGAAGATAGGAAGAAGGTCAAGAATAGGAGGTGGAGGAGGAGGAAGAAGAGAAGAGGAATGAAGCAAAATGACAGAATCAAGACCAAACAAATATTAGCAACAAGGAGCAGGGGAATTGTGAAAACAAAACTGGAAACATGACAAAGATAAACCTAATACCATGTATTCATCTAGCAGTATCAATTCAAAATATAACTTCATCACTATCCCAACCATGCAAGGTTATAATAAAGCTCTACAATCTGAAGAATGTGATTAATTTTGAAGGGAAGTGCAATGTGGACTCACCCTGGTGACAAAAGCTCAAGGGACCTTCTCTTGTCTAGGCGAATGCTGCAAGGCAAGAGAGTGCGGGGACGTAGGGATCAACCAATCAACAACAAGCTTCTTATTATAACAAACAACTTAAAATAAAAACCAAAACAATAGAGCAGGTTAATGTGATAAATAAATTAAATGAAACAATAAAAACAGAAAAGCTTGTTATTATGCCAAAAAATCAATTGAACCTTAAAAATCATGACAATTCTTGAAATGCACATACAAAGCTTTAAATGACAAAAACAAAGCATGAGGCAATAATACAATCTCAGCTTGAATGTAACATAAAATAAATAAGGAAGACTCTGACAAATCTTAAACACAAATTAATAAAATCAATGCTGAGGCAACAATAGTTTGGGAGCAATATGTGAATGCCCAATACTGCAAAAGCAAGTAAATTATAAATTCACTTAAAAGCAATATACGTTCCAAAGTTGTACTTCAGTTTCATTTTACTCATTTCGGATAAACATATTTTTGTGATAACAATGAAATCAATAATATTGAACTGCTGTTAAGCAGAATCCATTAAAAAAATAACCACGCACCAAATAACACACATGCAGAAATGTATCCAAAGTCATATAAGGTATAGATTCATTTCCACTGACATGTGTCTTCATTTCACAGTGAAAGGAAAAGAATATTAGTCATAGAGATTACAGGACTTGCATTCATAGCACAACCATTCTGCAGTGCTTGATTTCAGGATTTCAGTCTCTAAATGATACAGATGTGGGAATTAAAGGGTTACTAAATTAGAAAAATAAGTTCCCACTAATCTATGTAAAATTATCCACTAAAAATGAATTTCACATTCCTTTGCCGTAATAAAGTATTATTTTGATTTTTTAAAAAAAAAAACGCACACCTCCAGTGGCGTCAGAAAAGTCAAAATGCTATAAATGCCAATGGCGTGAATAAAATATCTTATTCATGCCGTTCAAACAATACGTTACCAATGGGAACCCCAAAGCTTGTCCGAGGTTTGTCCTTGTAGCAACAACTAATAGATTCAAAGTGCATTCCATCCATTGAATATGAATGACAAGATACAGGTGAATGCAATAATGTGTTACGACGCAGTTAGGGGGAAAGTTGTGAATACATTACGAAAATGGTCTATTGTTGACTTCTGTACACGCCGTTGGCATTTATGGCATTTTGACTTTTCTGACGTCACTAAAAGGTGTGCGCTTTTTTAAATTTTCGTCAAAATGATACTTTATTGCGGCAAAGGAATGTGAAATTCGTTTTTAGTGGATAATTTTACATAGATTAGTGGGAACTTATTTGTCTAATTTAGTAAGCCTTTAAATAAGACCGAGTCCCCTGATGACAACAGAACAGTGTACCATGATTGCACCTACCATAATCTCTCACACTACAACTAAATTTAAAAAGCTCTGAATAAAAAAGAAACTAATACTGTGTAACCATCTAGCAGTATCAATACAAAATATAAAATATTTCAAGTTAAAGTATCCTTCATCAATGGAATTATGGACATCAATAGCATACTGCACCTTCAGAAGTGGTTATGGAAATATGACACAGAAAATTACAAATTGTTTGGAGATTAGATGAGGAAATGGCATATTTCCTTTTTAACATAATAGTTTGAAATGGAGGCTACATGTAGAGCTGGAAATCATCCCTAGTGATGGTTACAAACATACAAAAAAGTACTTTTCTCCACATGAAAATACCAATACCAATAAAGTAGCTACTTACTAGATCGTAAAACCACTCTAAATACATCTCACTCCGAAAGAGAACAAAGGTGTAACATCACATGAGCATATCACAACGATTGGCATCATGTGTAGGAAAAGCAAGCTGTAATATTATAAGTGATACCCAAGACTAGCTTGCTGGACATTAAGACCAGCACACCAGTTACTTATGTGATGTTGGTTTAAACCAGAAACCTTCAAAACAAAACATGCGACAGAACCACTTTGGTACTTTCTTCATTGGTGGTAGTGTCTTAACTCTGTATATGCCATTGTTGTATTTTGGCACATATAATCCACACAAGTACCATAGCACAGAGGTTAACCCTATCTAGCCCGGGGGGGGGGGGGGCAAAAACAGCCCCCCCCTCGACATTTTTCGCGATAAATTTGTAACGCATAAAGATTGTGCCGCGACATTTCATGACTTTTTTCCTCCAAGTCTCACGCAACTTTTAAGACCAAATTTGCGCCACGGGGGTATGTGGTTCAGAAGTTACGTAACATTTTGTATGTGCACGTCAGACCCAAAATTGCTCAAAAACATGATTTCATGTACAAATCCAATGCAAATTCTGTATCTAGTCAAAATTCATAAATGTATCATTATTTTTATTTTTACTGATGAAAAACAATAGATTTCATGTTATTTATGACTGAAATAGTGTTGCCAACGATTTCCATCGAAAAAACAATGAAAAACATAAAGTCGAAAAAACAAAGAAATACATAAGGAATTCAAAAAACAATAAAATACATAAGAAAAAATTCGATATTGCCATTTTTTTTAATCCTTATTTGATATTTATCCTAAAAAGACTATCTGGACTGAAATCTAGCTGTTTTGGGGCTATATATTTAAAGATTTACAACCAAATTATGATTTTACGCATTAATTAGCATAATTAATTAATTAAAAATAAATTTGAATAATTTTGGTGCAATTTACAATTGAATTGTAGAGATTACGTCATCGGCAACTATGTGCTAATTTTCGTCGCGATCGCGCGATCAACGGCCGAGATCTTAGGGGGGGGCTGTTTTTGCCCCCCCCCGGGCTATGCGATTTCAAAATAGCCCGGGCTATATAGGGTTAAGTCTAACAGACAGAGCGTTAACCTGGATCATGTTTCATATAACCTAAGATTGAAGGACGACTACCATATTGACAGCAGCAATGCTTGGATATCAGTGGCTATTCTCATGGACCCGTATTCAGAACAGAAGTTTAACACTAACAGTGTACTTAACCTGCATTATATTCCACATACTAAGAATGTTGCTATATGATTGGTCAAGAGTTGATCACGTGATGAAGCGTAGTTTTTCCCATCTGATCACCTGAGCAGAAAAGTTCGTTACACTCTAGGTGATAGTACTTTTTGGTTTCGCTGATCTCTTCACTCCTCACAGTCCAAACGCGTGATCAATATTTTGAGTACGCGCGAAATAAAAGTGCGTAGCTCGGACTATCGGCGCAGACGACACCGCGGTGCGCGCGCGGAAATTAAAATTTTTGGTTATAGCGCGCTGCGCCGCGCGCGTACGTACAAAGCAATGCAGGCCTTCCATTTCCCCCACACAGTACTTCACCAAAGCAAGTGTGCAATTCTCTACCACCTCGTACCAAAATTGACCTAGAATTTCACTTGCCTGTAATTTATTACAATTAAAGAGTATTCTCGGAGGACCTATGTTCTCACCGATACCGCACAGGTAAAGATAATTTCGATTACTTCTTGCTTTTCCGTCAAAATCTTAACAATTTGCATCACCATGTCATAGTGTTCGTTGGAATTTGTAGAGTCTATATACTGTAGCAACGTTCACAAAGTCAATTTGCTTCCGGGTTTCGGAGCGTCGCGTGAATATGTAGCCGCACCGACACGAATGCTTTTGTACGTTGAATTGTCATTTATTTTATAGATTGTTGGTATCAGATGTGGAATATAAAGCAAATAATCAACTCTTGGTTTCAGGCAATGAGACGAACTATCACTTCCTCGGCGATCTGAATGTATACGCTATCTTTCCTCAGCTAAAAGCTTCGGAAAGATAGCTACATCCAGATCGCCTCGGAAGTGATATTTCGTCCCATTACCTTCACCGACGTTGATTATTTGCTTACTAACCTTATGGGATGTCAAATTTAAACAACATGAAACCTTAGTATTGATTCAATATAATTGATTTTGTTCTCAGAATCACCAGAACATATCTAGTTTGTCCACATAATAATCATAACAAATAATTAAAATCACTTTACTGCTGTGATTCTGTGATGGGAATCAATGATTTTGTGATAGCATCAGATGATTTTGCGTCCCATAGAGTTTGTCTAGGTTTAGTATGCGGCCGGGAAAAAATTAATTCAACATTTTCAGGGGCTACTGTTTGAGCACATTGGCCAATTTGGCTACAATTTTACATTGTGTCTATAAATAGACATTTCGGGGGCAAAAATCGCCACGAGCCCCCATGTATTTTTTCCCCCCTGGTTTACGGTCAATGTTGAACCACCATTTTGAATATGGGTTTTGGTAGTTACCATTGACTATTAGTTTCAACAAATGAAAAGATGAAATGCTGTCCTACCTTGAAGCGGTATCGATTTCACTGAAGTTGGACATGGAGTAGGTGGAAGCCACGGTCAAGGGGGACTCTGGCCGGCTCCCTGGTCCGATCGATGAAGGCACTGTCAGAGAGGTCAAACCTCAAAGGTCAAAAGTCACAGAGTGTAACACATAAAGCAAAGCAAAGCAAAGCAAAGCAAAGACTGATATAGGGGGTTTGCCTTTCGGCTAGAGGCACTAAGCTCTAGGCTGCGGAGTGTGACTCCTTGCATGCTCGCTCACAGTGATCACAATCAAGTCTGGATGCATACATATAGACTTTCTTCCCTCACGTAGCGAGAGAGAGAGAGAGAGAGAGAGAGAGAGAGAGAGGGGGGGGGGTGATTACAAGAGAAAGAGGGTATTAAACAAGTAGATAGAGAGATAAAGATAGATAGAGATAGAGGGAGAAACAGAGGGCTAGAGATAAAGAGAGAGAAAGAAGGAGGGAGAGAGAGAGAGAGAAAGAGAGAGAGAGAGAGAGAGAGAGAGAGAGAGAGAGAGAGAGAAAGAGAGAGAGAGAAAGAGAGAGGGAGGAGAAGTCCAGTCCAGACTTGGTTGTGATTACAGTGTAATAGAAAGAAGCAGCCCGCAACCTAGAACCCAGGCTAATAAAACACATACAGAACAACACTACAAAGTACAAGATATCTACAACATTCTGCATGCTCCAGATACTTCCCTTCACCAAATTAATGCTAACACACCAAATAACCAAACATATAAAACATAAGGAGAGAAAACAACTATACTGTACTATATACTAGCATCTACATACATTTATGTCACCCTCACACCATTGACTAAGCTTCATTGAAATTAAAGAAGCAATATTATAACATGCATCTTTGCACAGCATCTTTCCCTTTCACCAAATATATAATGATATAATAACATGATTTACATATATACAGGGTACACCCAATAAACCACAGGTACATATAAATATGGGAATGGGAGAACAATGCAATATGGTCTCCATGACGACAATTCAAGCTCCTTCAAAATACTGGTTATCCATTACATGTGGGTGCATCTCTTTTGCACATAAGATGACATTCTGTGAACTATTTTAGGTACAGTTTGCATAATATAGGAGACAGTGTGAGTGTGCTGACTGTTCATTTCTAGTGTGAAGTTGAATGACCTATATCTAGCATAGCCTACTGTGAAGGTTTAATCCAAAGACGATCTATACGATATATCATGTGGAATATGTTACAATCACATTGACTAGATACTACAGTGGGAATATGCATGGCATGTAAAGTGTTAAAGGAGTTTGGGAAAGTATCACCTTTGAACTACAATGAGCAATGAATATGAAATATACTCCCAATTAGTCATTTTATTTTTTATGAGCAAATAAATTATTGGACCATACAACATACCAGAGCATGTGGTTCACCTAGGTGCAGCAGATTCATGTACTATAAACTTGATATTTAAACAAATATGTAAAAATCACAGCAGCATAGAAACACAGAAGAACAACAACAAAACCAGAGAGAGAAATTTAAATTTCAAATCTTCAATCTAGGTATGACTGGAATGCCTCTACTCCCCTGTATATCAACTGAAGTATTGTCATGTTAAAGCAAATATGTTCTTTGACTTTTGACCTTGACCTCAGTTCACTAAATGTATCTTCATAAGAACTTCCTTGACCTTAGACATATCTTGCCTAAGGTTCAATCAATTTGTCTAAAGTAACTTTTTTTTTTGAGTTTCAACATCTGACCCTACCTCTTAACTTGTCTGACTGCAAATCTAACCAATCAAGTGTCCTGTACCAATTTTGATGCAAATTTGGTCAAATATTTCATGTGTTGTCGCATAAATGAAATAAAACGGACGAAAGGATAACTCAGGAACTAAGGCTACGGACCAATTTGTTGTTGAGGCATTAAAAGGAGTCTCGGGAGACATCTGATACTTTGTTAGCACTGCCTGATACACACATTCTTAACAGCAATAAAGAGATATGTATTTGCCAACACCGCTTCTGTGCAAAGCCCCTTCAAAATAACAGAGAAATTTGAAAAAATACAACATGTAGAGCATTGTCTCCACTTAGCTGGTTGCATGAATATTATGTTAAGTAGACAAACATAAAACATCGCTCTTGATTGGGAATTTAAAGCACACATTAATAAAACACTGCCCCTGATTGGCTGGTTACAGGAATATAAAGTAGACACAAATGTAACACTGCCCCTGATTGGCTAGTTGCAGGAATATACACCACATGCACATAAAACACTGTCCCTTACTGGCAGAAGAGTGGACTTACTTGAGATGCTCCTGTCATTCCTGAAGTCTGCTGGAGTGGCCTTCTTGCTTAGCTTCTTGCCTTTGGTGAGGAAGGGGTCCTGAACAAGCTCGTGGGCTGTGGCTCGCTTCTCAGGATCAGGCTCAAAACATCTACATGTATATGTGGGGGAAATCAAATCACTCAATTCTTTTGAACTTAAATTCAATTAAAGCAAATAAGGATAATAAGACAGAATATGCTTTGCCGTTGACAAAATAAAGAGTTACACACATTGGGATTACAACACATGCAATACCTTTTTTTGTGTGAAATAAACACAGGTATCGAGACAAAGAGCAAATTATATTTTCCATGTGAAACTGTTATGAGAGGGTTATGCCGCAGATAGCTCCACAATAGTTGTAACCATCATGGAAAGAACCAATGATTGATGAAACATTGCAGCAATTGCCAAAGCAGTTACAATCAATTTTGAAGTTACAACGATAGCAGAACTAAAAGGAAAGAGAAAGTTAATCTGGCTCCTCAAAAGCCATAGCTGAACGAGTGATGTTTATTCTCCATACATTATTCACTTTCCAGCCGTGGTTCAATACATAAACAACATGCTCTGAAGATTACTACGTCATGTGGGTATCTCTCAATCGTAAAGCATACAAACCCATAGAGGTATGCAGAGGTTTAAGGAGGCTATATTTTTTTGTAGGTATTTTAAAGCATCATGGTGATAAAATAATGATTCATGTGTCGTTAACTTCATACCATGTGGAAAAAAGGATGTGAGGCAAAGGAAGACAATATCCTGCTTAAAAAACACCAAATATGGTTATTTTGAGGATCCAACATTCAAAGTAATCCTTCAGGACTTTACATGACCGTCTCATAACCCTACATCTTCTAATGAGTATATGCTTCAACACACATGACCTTTGCAAATAAAAGGCAATGCTAACTGTAATTTTTTATGTGAGAGCACTAGCCGTACAAATTGAAGAGCCATCAAGTATCTGGACAAGCCTCTCTCGACCTTTAATGCAGTGGAAAAACCGTTCTATGGGATTCATGTTTATAAAATTCACAAGCCTTGCTTCCTTTTGGACCCTTCCACAAAAAATATTGTACCTATGAATAAATTGTGTTATCCATGTTTTTTTTGTTTTTGATTTTATTGTACCTAAATGTACATTGCTGTTCTCGTCTTTTTTGTGAACAAACTAAATTTTATATTGAATCTGAAATCAAATCATGCAAAAATGCACCAGGAGCATATAAAGAGGTAAGTTTGTCTGTGTTTGGCGCAGTTTGTGTTGCAGGGTTCTCATTCCTGTGTTAAGGAGCATACACTAACCTGAGGATAAACTCCTTAGCCAGGTTTGAGAGAGTGGCTGGTATCTCTGGGTGGTCCTTGTAGAAGCCAACCTTAAACATGGCCGCCTGGGGAGAGCCCAGCTGGAGAAAACAGAAAATAGAAAACATCTCATTTTTTTTCTTTTAATCTCATTTATTTGCGGTTTAATCACTGAAAACTGAAGCTAAAAACAGTATAATGTAAGTGTTTTAAAAATAAAATGAAAATCCATCTCTCTTATTTCACTCTTTCCGTTACTTTCTTCACCACAAGTGAGTCAAACCCCCCGAGGAATACAACTTAATGATGTTATTGAAAGTTTTTACTATTTTCTAAATAGTATTTATGAGAAAAAAGTAGTCATCATGGCACAGAACAAAAAAATAACAACGACATGCACACTGTATGCACTCTTTGGGTAAATCAGAAGAAGGAGTGGTGGGGATGAGAAACAAATATTGCAGGGAGCCATTTATGAAGGTGAATGGGCTGTCCTGTGCAAACATTGGAAATAAATAAATCAATAAATGAATACACTTAATCCTAACCTCAATGAATGGCGGCTTCCCAGTAGCCATCTCTACTATGGTGCATCCCAGTGACCAGATATCAGCCTGTGGAGAGAACAAGGAGAACAAAAATCAACTCAATTTTATCAGTGTTTCATTTTTGAACGAGTAATACATAAAACTAAAGTAGCATCTTGCTTGTCATTGCCATTGCTGTATTTTTCCAGCAGGATTATACACAAATGGTACACAAATGCAGTACTTGTAAAGGCTGTGACTCTACCATTCACACATATTGTATACACCCTTTTCTTTCTATGTGCAAATTTTATGCATGTTGTTCAAACAATACGTTTCTTAATGGTAACCCCAAAGCTTGTCGGATGTTTGTTCACGTAGCAACAACTACATGTAATAGATTCAGAGTACATCTACCCATTGGAAATTAATCATGAAGTACAGGGAAACTAAATAATGTGTTACTATGTATCTAGGGGGTAGGTTGTGAATATGTATTGATAGTTGTTACTGATAGTATACACTAGGCAGGTATCATTACTTACAGGTGCTCCGTGCCCGCGGATGCCCTTGTCAATCACCTCAGGTGCCATGTACTGAAGGGTCCCTGTAAAGAAACAAACGACATGACAATCAAGTCTTACCTCCATATACATGTTGATATGTACAGGTAAACAAATGTATATATAGACTACATAAGGGAAAAAAGAAATATTGTCTTTATGCACAGGTTATTTTAATACAGCTTCCACTGAGAAACATTGTTAAAGGAAAGAAAATATGTGCTTTCATAGAAAGGAGATCGGTAAAGAAGGTCTCACTGTATCACAATTATGTGATCTGATATATTCGTTGATGTTGAATAACACACTCAATATATACTTGAACAGCATATTAACTCTTTGGGTGCCACATGTGACTTCATTTACAACTAATACACACAAATCACATAGAGCAGCAGTTTATCTGGCACACAGAGAGTTAAAGATTGCACGTGCGCGAGATTGTAGCGTTTGAAGTTTCACCGATCTTAAGGGTGGGGTTGAAAAGACCGCCGCCTAATGCAGCGCCCTCTATAAACATTATCACACCATAAGAGCTCAGGTGTATGGGCCTTTAATGTATGGACGCCTTAGAAAATCACTGTTCGGTGAAAGGGCTATTCACCAGTGATCCGATGTCCTTAGTAGCAGTAAAGCTATGTTTCAGTACCTTTGAATGAGTTCGCAGCAGGGTTCAGGCCAGCCAGTCGCTTGGACGTTCCAAAGTCTGAAATCTTGACCACCCCACTGTACGTGTTGACCAGCACATTATCACCCTTGATATCCCGATGAACGATCTTCTGGTCATGCTGAAAAAATCAAATATTGATAAATATTCTTTAGCTTCAGAAAAAATCTTCTGGTCATGCTGAAATTTTACATTTGTGGGAATAATTGATGAAAATGGTATGCCATAACTTCATGACAACTATAGGCTAAGCTGTACATGTGTGGTCTAAAGCTAACTACACCAGCATAGTTCAAAATCATTACAACTCATTATGATCAATGACATTTAAATGTGCATGTTTCTCTCGCACTCTTACATGTACTTGTCAATTTATGCAGAACATGCTTGAAAGGCAGAATTTCAATGAGCTAGATCCAGATCAGATCTTAGAATATCTTTCTTTGAATAGCTAAGATCTCTGTTTTGTACATGTGAAAGGAATGTTGTACTGCATGGAACTATCAGATATGAATGACAAGTGCTTATGAATCACTTGCAAGACAGCAGAGGTCTCTGATTCTTACCAGATATCTGAGGCCCTCTAAGATTTGTTTGGTGTAATACACGATGGTGTCTTCATGGTCCTTCAGGGGGCCCCACTTTGACCTCAGGAGGGCTGACAAGCTCCCTGGATGATCAGGAAAATTGGAAAATCATCACATTTTAACTGTTTATGTTTCACTGTGACATTTCTGCACCAGTAACACACATGAAACTCCCAGATCAGTCTTTTGTCTTGCACAGAAAGAGTTAAACTTGACAAACACTCTATCAGTATTTCAACTCCCAATTCTTGCATCATACTCTGAATACAAATGCGACATTCAATTAACCATGAGTGTGCCAGAAATACCAATGCTTTATGAAATTTAACTGTATTGCTAGTGAAAAAAAAATCACTGGCACATTAAGAGTGATATGTAACTATAACTGCTAGAATTATGATGAATGAGAGTATAAAATACATTTACGAGTTCAAAATTTAAATGTTGCATGTATTGGTGAGCAGCATTGTGAGGATATACAATAAGACCTAAATATGCAAGACTGGGGTCCAGATAGCGCTCCCTGAATTAGAGCTGAAGTTAGCGCTGTCATCATTTCAAGCAACCTGCCCCTAGTGGTCACATACATACCTCCTGGCACCTGCTCCATGTAGATCTTGAAGACGTCTCCCCCAGTGGCGTCAGAGCCCAGGTACTTGACGATGTTCTTGTGGCTGAGCCGTGAGTGCAGCAGGATCTCCTCATGCAGTGGCTGCACCTCTCTGGGGAGCAGCGAAAAGAGAGAGAAGAAATAGAAATCAGTTTGAAAATGGTCTTTTGTTACGCAGACACAATTTCCAAAGATCCCTTTTAAAGCTTTTCCGTGTAACAAAAGATCCAGTTCATAGTGAATGTTCCCTCTCCAGGTTGAAGCGTGATCATGCAATATCATATAAATATGGACTGTTCTGAGGGGCATGGTTAAAATTATTGGCACAGGGTGATCTTAAAAAAATGCTATTATCATTAGGTGCAAGCCAAATAAGAATAGAATTTTGTAAAGAAATATTAGGCATGCACCCAGCAGTGGTAAGGATAGCATGCTCTGTCCTGAAAATGAATTCAAAACAAATTGGAAAGAAAAGCATTTTCTAAAATCACTGCAGGCCTATAGTTTAATCAGATCTCAGATATCAGCTGTATAGACCCCTTACTTTAAGGGGTTCAAACTGAGCTGTTTATTTTCATTCTTTTTCAGAGGGGGGGGGGGACCAATATGACCTGTGACCTGCACATCTATAATCACACCATCCATTACCAGCCTTACCTTATGTCTCTGATGGGGATCTCTTTGACAGCAATAGTGACCTGGGTCCGGCAGTCCCTGGCTGCGTACACCACGCCGTACGTGCCCCGCCCTAAAATCACCCTCTCCTTGGCATCGTTCAGCTCATACTCCACCTAGCATGTTGTAGGGAGCAAAATAATGTCAGTCCTGCTTCTCAAGTCTGTTTACATTGTGTTCACTGTATTGATAAACTCTACCAGAAATAGCAAACACATATTTGGTCAAGTAATGCCACATAACACATTTTTATTTTATTGCGGCTAAAGTTAGGTGTTCTAATGTAGGGAGCAAAATGATGTCAGTCCTGCTTCTCAAGTCTGTTTACATTGTGTTCACTGTATTGATAAACTCTACCAGAAATAGCAAACACATATTTGGTCAAGTAATGCCACATAACACATTTTTATTTTATTGCGGCTAAAGTTAGGTGTTCTAATGAAGCCCGCCCTTTTGCAAATTGTTATTTTTGTGACTGAAGATAACGAAATTCTCCCTTATTAAACATTTTAAACATAAAAACTTCAAATTGCTTGATAGTTCATTAGAATACGCATCACTGCAAACAGGTGCAATCATACATGCATGGACAGGTCTGGTGTATGCAGGCCATTTTTATTACATGCTCTCTTGTTCAAAGTCATTAATGCAACTATTAGAAAAATTGATATACATGTTATAGCATAGACTCCACAGAAACAGGCTTGTTGATTGGGGCCTTACCCAGAAAGGAAACAAATGAAAGAAAATAGCTTAGAGTCTCATAGGTGATCAACAGTGTTGTAATTGACATAAGCCTGTGACTGTTGGCGTTGGGACGGTTAAGAAATCTAGAAGACAGTGGCTGATGTATAAGACCCACCTGAATAGGCTCATCAATGAGGTCAGAGTCAACCTCTCCTCCAATCTCAGCGTGCCCGCCCAGCATGTCCATGATCAGATCATGGAACCTGGGGATGAGGGTGTCAACAGATAAAAATCAACACATACAAAATGTCAATACTCAATTATAATTATTTTACATGACACGCTTTAAAGACGGTGCAATACCATTTGTAGGCTATACAGCGTTCAGGGGTCTGCATCAATCACCCATTTTCCAGTCCAGGCGTTCTGTCCACTCCACTGGTTTTTCACCCTGTTCTTAATCGATAGGTGAAGCAAGATTTGTTTTCATATGAATAGAGTGTGCCTCTCCTATATTTGGGAGTTCTATCTCATGTCCTATTTAAGGGTTGGAGTATTATCCCACAAAGAAGATAATCAAAACAGACAGAAGAATGGACCCAAGAAGTTAAAAGAACATCATGTGAAGGCATCAATAAGAATGACACTACGCTTTATCCATTTGTATTTATTGATTTCTTAGTCTTCTTTGTCTACGTTTGCCCGGTCAGTGTGCCAGGCACCGTTCTTCCCAGGGACCCTGGTTACATCATACAACATTACATAAAAAAACAATCTTAAACATGAAATACCTGAGCAGAATCAAACATTAAAAAGGAAATTAACATAAACTTTCAAATAAAATACCTCATGGGTATGAGTGCATTTATACAAACCTCTGTCTTTGGCTGGACGAAGGGAAGAAAATTTGGAAATCGTCCGCATTCTGCTGGACGTACAGGAACAGGCACCGGTCATCTCTTTTGTAAGTACTAGATAGAAAAAAACAATGAAGAACGGAATCATTTGGTAATAATACATGATAGATATTTTTCAGAGTAATTCTTAACTTAAAATTACCCTTCACTAGTATGAAAATATTAAGGTTTTCAAGACAAAAATATTGATATTGTAATGATTTATAACAGGAGAAAGGAAGGCCTGCCACGTGTATTCATATTATCGATAAAGAGCACGGTGAAAACCCAGTGGAGTGGACAGAAAGCCTATCATGAAAAACAGGTGAGCGATGTTAACCCCTTGTTTGACTCCGTAAAATCAACAAAAGAAGCCCGAAAAAGAAACAACTTTTCCACATAGGACATATTGCAGAACCAGGACCTATGTGTTAATTTCACAAAAAGTACAAGAAACGCCTGCATGAACCACCAAACTTGAGAATTATTGGCAATATCTGTCCAAATATCTCCATCATGGTGTGCCATCTGCACTGATTGAAATGCAGAGCAAAATACACTTTAAGAAGCATGGGATGTTATTCATCTGCATAATCGTCTTTTCCATAAAGTGTTGTTAAAATCTGCCTCAGGTACAGTATGAGGGCAATTATACTAGTACAAGTATACTTTACACACGCACACCCAAGGGCAATGGAATATTTGAGAAATATATACAATATGGGATTATATTGTACCATTCATCCAATTGAACCCCCCCCCCCAAAAAAAAAAAAAAAAAAAAAAATGCCACCCATCATAACAAATAAATAATGATTCATAATTGTAAAAATCATACATTAAGATATACCAGTAAAGCCAGTACTAATATCATGCACAATCCCATGCAGTGTTATAACAAGGTCCCAGAATCAGGATGTTGACAGAACTTATAAGATGAAACTAACATGTCTATGTACAAGAATGGAAAATGAAAGCATCTGAACAGACAACCGAAGAATACAGTTTTGCTCTCTGTCGGCTGTCTGTAATAATATCCGGCAAGGTGTAACTGTTTCTTAAACACTATGTGTACACATTCAAAATTGTGAGGTATATGCCATGAAAAATTAAAACTAGTACTAGGTGTTAAAAAAAAATTATGACACTTTTGAAAAATAAGTTATAACTTATATCAAGCTGAAATTGACATATCATAAAGTCAACGGATGTCAAATCTTTTCGATGCAGTTTTGTAACATTTCATCAATTGTTATTTCTGTAATAATACTTTAAGAATGTCATGAAACCTGCTTCAAAAATATTTGACATTCTTTGACATGATGATGTGTACATTTCAGCTTGATTGAAGTTATCACCTATTATTTATCATTATAGTAAAGTGTCAAAAAGTTTCTTTGAACACCTAGTACAAGCAGGCCAGGTTATGTCATAAGTTATGAAAGCAGTAGAACTGAACATGGGGAATGGAAAGCCTTACCAATGGCAATGATTAGCCTTGAATATAAATACTGTCATTTTACATGTAATTTAAGTCTTTATCTGTCAATGAAGCATTTTGCACCAGCCATTCTTGACCTGGCAGAGAAAGTGTTAAAGATATTTAACGATACAGGATGGCTTCTCTGTTGTTAAGGTACTATATTAATATAATGTGAATAATGAAGTATGAAATAAAAAGAGTGATATTAATACATGTACCTCTTCGCGGCCAGACTTTACAATATATCAGAGAACAAGAGGAATCGGAATGAAAGATTATAAGAGTTTGTGGGATAACATTGAATTTTGGCACTCATAGAAGGGTTGGCATATATTGAATAATCCTAGAACCCTAACCATAGGTTGTGTGTGTAAGCTTAATCCCTTCTCTGCCAGACTGAATATAGCCCTATGGGCCTGTGAGGATTTCTTGTGACTAAATTCATATGTGGCATATAAACAAGTTTAAAGGTGATATTCATAGAAAATCCAAAAATATGAAGATATTCATCTACAGAAAGCTTATAAGCCTTACAATGAGCTCGGATGACATTCAACAATATATCACTTTCCAAAAAGCGAAATTAGGGTGAAAACAATCACCGTAATCTTGGGGACAAATTTGACCTACTGTCATCCGAAACGGCCTTTAGGTCTGACGTAAGAAACGGGAGGCGTTATTGTGCATCACACATGCCAATCCGCAGCTTCTTTTCCACCAGAAGCATCAGGCATTGTTAATGAAACTGTGATGGCAGTTGCTAGTGGATTATCAGGTGTGATACACAATGGTCATTGTGAAGCATATCCCGGCTGTGACGTACACACAACGCCACTTTCCCTAAGGCAATTTTGTAGGTCAGGAAGAGAGTCAATTTAGTGAAATTTGACTTTCATTAAACACATAACGGAACACTTTCATGGCATGTTAGCTGCATAAATTGCTTTAATAACTCATTCAATTATAAAATAAACTATATTTATTTGATTTTATTTCCTATGAATATCACCTTTAAGGGAGCACAAAACTACAATGAAAAATTGATTTGTACATGAGCAAAAAAAATGATAGAAGCAGTTGGTCAAAAAGTTTGAGCATACACACATAACAAAAGGAATGTAATTTGTAAGTTGTGAAAAGGAAGATTTTGAATTGCTAACTCTAGATATTCCGCACAATCACACACTAGAAAATCTAGAATTGCCCATAAATGATGACCATCCACACCATTAATTGATTTTTACTATGCAAGGTGCAACATGGAATATATTGAAGCGCATTTTATATGATCAATCACTATGGATACAACATAAACGTATATTACATAGCCTAATATATCAGCTATATACAGTCATCTACAAAACAATGGAAGAGTGTATGCACAACAATTAATTTATTGAATCACAATTATGCAGCAAGCATTGTGTCATTATTACAAGCTAAGCACATCACATTTTAATTAATCATGGTCCACACAAAGCAAGTGCTATAAGCTGAACATTTTCACATTAACAATGACAAACTTAGAAAACTTTGAACCAAAAAGGACATTTTTTGATGTATCATTTAAAGCAAGCTGAGACCATATGGTGAAAGCAGGAATATAACAGTGAGAAAAGCGGATGAAAATGCATAAATGAAACAAAGAGAAGAGTAAAACAAATCATAATTGTAAAAATGTTTTAAGGGTCTGTCCCAATTGAACTCTGTACACTGTACAACTGCATTGGATGTTTGGATTATAGCCCTGGTCAAAGAAAATCTTTAAAGAGTTCAAGTTAGAATATACATTGCACATTGTTCTGTTGACAAACCCCTTTTCTTGGACTGATTGGACAATTTCAGCCCCCCAAAAGCATAAACGATCAAATTGCATCCAAGGACTACATATTTATAGTTTATATAAAAACCTAACATGCTCAGGCATCAGCTTGAATGACGAAGTATATGGTAGGAACAGCTCGGGACTAAACACTAAGAAGGTATCAACTTTAGCTCACCTGACTCCCTTGACTGATGATATCTTGAACATCCATTCACTTATTTCCTACATATCATGAGAGAAAGAGACAAACAAAATGACATACTACTGGGAAAGCTGACCTTTTTTTTTTTTATTTACAACTACTGATTGCCTTATTTTCTTGAGAATGTTTCTACTTCTGGTACTTTCTAATGACTGTGTTGTTGTTTCTCCTGAAGCTCTAAATGAACCAGTGATTGTTTTATCCAAACAGGAATGCACGCACATCCCACAGAGCAGCATTAACTACCATGTCAACACACAACTTCTTTTCTGCCAGCAGCATCATGCATTATCAATGACACTGTGATGGAAGTTGCTAGTGAATTGCTAGGTGTGATACACAATGGTCATTCATGTGTTCTGAATTAATTATCTGATGCAAACGCATTTTTTTAGATCAAAATTTGTTCAAAAGTACAAATCTCAATAATTATTCGCAGGATTATTGCAAGAAAAAGCTTTAACAGAAATTGACATCCCTTGACACTATGACGTGTCAATTTCAGCTTGATTGGGGTTATAACTTGTTCTTCATTATTTTTCATTAATGTATTTTTTGTAACACCTAGTAATTTGAGGGTTAACCCTCAAGCAAGGAAAAGCCCATTAACTTATCCTACATTGAATGCACCAAGGGTACTGTCAAACCTTCATTAATAGGCTTCTTTCAAGGTGCTGTTTTTATCAAAATGAACTTAACTTCAGGGTGAACTTTTCCTGTATTCCTTAGCATCCATGACAAACCTACCCGAGAGTTCTTCTGCATGGCGACGTGCCAGAGTCGAACAGACTTCTCTTGCTCCTCGTCCCCGTCATTGATGGTGATGTAGCTGGGCTTGTAAACCTTGCTAGGTTCTAGTACCAAGACCTACCATGAAGTCAAGAACACAGAAATTATAATAATAACTGGCTTTTATATAGCGCTTTCCTAGCACATGTGTGAAATACTACACAGAGGACACTATTATTACCCTGGCTTATTAAAAGCTGGAAGCTAGTTGATCTAATTAGATCATGAAAACTACAAAATATAATAATAATAATGGTAATAATAATCAGCTCTGATATAGGGCTTTCATACAAAGTACTATACAATGCACTTGATTAATAACCTGGCTATAGCTAAGCAGCCAAGTATGCATTGCTAGAAGCTAGTTGATCTAATTAGATCAGGAAGACCATATTCCTGCCAGGTACCCATTTACTACACCTGGGTTGAGAGGGAAAAACATGAGCAAAACACCTTGTCCAAGGGGGTGTGTACCAGTGTTGTAGTTCTCGAGACTGGTCTTGGTCTCGAGACCAGTCTCGAGATCAGGATTTTTTGTCTTGGTCTTGATCTCGGTCTCGAACCCTCTGGTCTTGGTCTTGTTCTTGGTCTTGAGCCTTTCTGGTCTCGGATTTTACGTCGAGACCAGCACGAGACCAGCTACTAAAATTACGATATTACACTTAAATCATATTGATAATGCATGTCGGAGAAAGGAGATACGATACATCACTCTCCTTGGTCGGAGCGCATACAATTTGGAGTTACAATCATCCCTACTATACTGTGCAAGCCTGCCGCCGACCCGGCCCGGCCCCTGCCCGATCACTGCATAGCACGGGAAGCGTGAGATGCAGATTAGCGAGCATGCAATATATGTGCCAACATCACACATGCAAAGCGCTGGGTGATACATGCGTCTTAATGCGAGCCAAGAGGTCAGTGTTGCGAGTTGGATCGATGGTGTGTAGATGTAGTAAAACTCTCCAAGCCAGCTCTCAAGCTGTGCCATGCTGCACGCGTGATCGCATACAATACACGTGTGAGACTGAAAGAGTATGAGAGTCCCCCCTCCCGGCAGAGATAGAGTATTGTTTATGTTTTTGGCACGAAGCTCGCTAGTGCGAATAGCGTAAAGAAAAAATTACTAGAGGAGCCAACACTATGTCTTAATTACGCCAAATGAAAAGCCGACATGGAGCTGCAAAAATTACTAAATTATGTTGAAATAATTCCAAAATGTGTGCCGCTGGGACGACTAAAAAGTTTAACAAGTTTTACCATACAAAAAACAAAACAATAATCATGCTAAAATTTAATTGTATACTAAATCATGGCAGTGTCTTCACTTGTTCCTACCGGAAGAAGAAAAACTCATGCTAAATTAAAGTACTGATACTGATAGATAGCCGTCTTCAGTTGTACAGACAGAAAAAAAGCTAAATGGCAAAGACAAAGTGTGTATAGCAAAGGTCCCATTTGAAGGCTTGTGTTTCTAAATTCTACAACAAAATTTATTTCTAAATTATGCTAGATTTTGGGTATCAACAATTCCCCAAAATTATGGTAGAATTATGCTGAATTGCATCAAAAGAATTATTCTAGTGCGCTGCATCTGTCGTGTGCACTGTGCACATAATCGGTTCGTGTAACATGTATCATACATACAAAGCGAGCAGCTAGCTCAGTCACATGTAATGCAAGGCACAAGTAACGTGTATGTGTTTGTAGAGAAAAACTAATTTTTTCCGAGAAAAACGAATGTTTTCCGAATCTGTTTCGGAAAACATCATCATTCTTGAAATGAAGTTATGTTTATTTTGTATGCATTGTGTCTTTGGCATTATTAAAAAAAAACTTCACAGTATTTGATACGTTTTTCAGGAGCTCAGGCAAATATGTTCATGCAGAAATAAAGAAGTATAAAAGAAGAATATATAAGTAATTCAAGTCATGTGTATGTGTTTATAGAGAAAAACGAATGACGAATATATTTCAGAAAACAATCATCATTCTTGAAATGAAGTTGTGTTTCTTTTGTATGCCTTGTGTCTTTGGCATTATTATAAAAAACTTCACAGTATTTGATGTTTTTCAGGAGCTCAGGCAAATATGTTCATGCAGAAATAAAGAAGTATATAAGAAGAATATATAAGTATTAAGTAACTCAAGTCATGTGTATGTGTTTATAGAGAAAAACGAATGACTTGAATATATTTCGGAAAACAATCATCATTCTTGAAAGAAGTTGTGTTCATTTTGTATGCCTTGTGCCTTTGCCATTATTAAACAAATCACAGTATTTGATATGTTTTTCAGTAACTCAGGCAAATATGCTCATGCAGAAATAAAGAAGTATTTTTCCCCATCATACATATCATCACGATCCTGGATCCTTTGTGCAGTTTGTTGCTAAACTACTAGCTACTGACTTGTATTGTGCATTTAACTTTGAGCATGCCTGTGAAGTGATTGAAAAAGCACATTGAAAGTATAACTTTTTTAAAACAATTTTTTCATTTAATTCAGCCATATAGAAGAATATTACAGACTGCTCATGTTGTGCAAGTATTAGACAGTTTATACTCATAACCATAGTCCACAAATAACGCGTGTTTCCTCAAAACTAGTAGAAATTTAAATACTGGTGAGTGGTCTTGGTCTTGGTCTTGATCTCGTAATTTGGTGTTCTTGGTCTCGGACCTCTGTTCTTGATCTTGAACCAATTTTTTGGTTCTTGATCTTGGTCTCGGGGTGTTTGGTCTTGGTCTTGATCTTGGTCTCGGATGGTCTGGTCTTGACTACAACACTGGTGTGTACCGTGCTGGGCTAGAACTCTATGTAAGAGTCAAGAGCCTTCACCACTATACCACAATGCCCTTGAGTTTGAAAAAGATTCTACAAGAATGTTAACATGGCCGCATGTTCTTCTTTGCTTTTCACTTTTGTTTGATTATGTATTCTGAAATTAATCTGATGACAAATCATTGTTCAACTATGCTTAACCCCAGATTAAGTGATTAAATAATCATTTTTTATTGATTACATGAAATAAGACATTTTCCTTTAGAATTATAGCCTGCCCAGTTTTGAATTACATTGTTTCAGGAAATGCAATGTGGCATCGCAGCAAATTTGATCTAAATGATCAAAGATCAAAGACTTCACAGAAAAAATCATGAAATTGCACTTTGAGATTATTGCACATTTTTGAATGATTATGGAAAATGTGGGGTTAGGGGGTGGGGGTGGGTGGGTGGGAGAGTTGCGGGCTATCATACAGCCTTCCCTTCACATCCTTAGGGGGTGTTTCATCAAGCTATTTTTAAGCTATTCATGACTGTACACACGACTGGTGATCTGTTCTTGTGCTAAATAATAAATGTGCTACGAATAAACAAAGTAAATACAACATATCTTATTACATCAGGAATAGAACGAGAAGGAAACTAAAAATGTGAACCCAATTCCGCAGTTAATGATTTTTCAGTCTTTAATTATTATGTCACATACAGTACATAATTTACATCTTCACAGACGAATTACAACCATGTTTAGATGTTTTTCTAACTCATTGTTTATTGTTTATCGTTTATATGTGTCTCTAGTATCGCTATATATTGTTGTGTTATTGTGCTGGTGGAAAGCAAATTTCCATGATTTGGGACTGAATAAAGTATCTTTTATCTTGTAAATGAGACTTGTTCCTGTTTTAACATATCCTGATCAAATTTGACAAATCATAACCTTTTTATTCAAATGCTTGTTAACAATAAGAATTTCAATTCACAAAATCATTGAGAATCTGATTTGGCACCCAAGAACAAGTCACCAGTCGTGCGTTAAGTCGTTCGTAGCTTACGAACAGCTTGGTGAAACACCCCCTTGGCCTAATTAGGGTTAGGAGGAGGGGGTACTCACAGGAAAGCGGACATCGGTGACAGCCTCCTTGGTGGCCTCAACGAAGAAGTCCAGCCAGAAGTTGAAGAGCTGCTGGTCAATGGTGGGGTCAACGTCCGGAGTGGGCCGTACCCTACAGATCATCTGGATGTTCCCTAGAGTGGACTTCAGGTACCTGGTGGAGGGAGCGAAATATTTCATGTTGATAAACTCATCCAAGACATTAAAATTCCTGTTCATCTATTACTAACACTGTATGCCGGGGAAGCCTTCTCATTTTCCCTGTACAATGATATCACATTTGTAACAACATCGCAATGTACCAATTTTCAATATACAAATTGCATGCACATTTTATTAACAATATTGTACTTATTTCAACACCAAAGCTTGTCTGAGGTTTGCCTGACTTACAGCAACTAATAGATTCATATTGTATTTTACCCATTGAAGCTGAATCACTAGATACAGGTAAATGTAATAACATCTTACTATACAATTAGGGGAAAGAGAATAAAGGATAAACCAATTCTACAAAATTGATTTATAGTAGACTGAAAGATCTATCAAACCTATTTTCACTCTCACCAGATCAAGTGATATTGAAGAAACACTCCCTAGATCTGTAGCTTAAGGTAAGCACGCACTCGGCAGCCCAGGAGGCCTTGGAGAAGTCATTAAAGAGCATATACTGTATTGGGAAGGCAAAAAAGCCTTCAAAATGTAATTGTTAGCAATCTTCTTGCCAATGGTCTTAAATTCACGTATTGTCTATTTTAGAAGCTTGCTGAAAGTTATTTGCCCCCAAATGATCTACATTTGGAGTAATGAGTGATTAAATCACAAATCCTCAGAATGTTCCGCCCGAACATTTTGAGGATTTAATCATTAAATCATTAATTACTCCATATGTGGATCATTTGAGGGCAAATAAGTTTCAGCAAGCTTCTTAAATGGACAACACGTGAATTTAAGACCATTGGCAAGAAGATTGCTAACAATTACATTTTGAAGGCTTTTTTGCCTTCCCAGTACAGTATATGCTCTTTAATATATTTACAGATCTACTTCCTCCTTGATCAATTGATTGATATGTTAATCGAGTGATTGTGATGTGACACTCACCAGATAGGTGGTTTGAGCTTGAACATGCATTCTGCAGCCTGGGAGGCCTTGGAGAAGTCTCCTGCCAAGACGCTGATCTCAAAGAAAGTAGCCACGTCCCAATAGTCCTCCAGAGAGACCAGACTTCCCTTCTTTCCCAGCAGGTTGTTCAGGGTCATGCCTGTACATGAATGGAGGTGGACAAAAAAGAAGCAAAAGATGCATTAGAAAAGAGAAGAAGATAAAAAGAGAAGATAAAGAAAAAATACAAAAGAGAAGATTGGAAAGAAGAAAAAGTCAAACAGAAAAACAACAAGAAGAAAAGGAAGATAAAGAAGAAGAGAAAAGAGTAGGAACTTACGATGACAAATCACCATATTTCATCTACAATGCAGGGACAGTAGCAGGTCTACTTCTTCAAGATAATTTCAACATAATGATCATAAAATATTACTTTTTTGTAAAGTAAACAAAGAATTGTAATACACAAAGATACACAATTATTGAATTTTGTAATCATGTTGTAATCCTCTACAACAAGGCCTTGGTGCATATGACTCTACAATTATTGTAATTGACAACTATATATACATGTATCATTCACATATCTGTCATCCCTGTATGTGTTGAAATACATGTTGTGCTAGTGAGCCATTTTTCTTGTACCATTACACAACTTGCAATGCATTGTGGGAAGACTGCTGCACAAATTTGAAGAGCATAAAACAGACTGGCCTATGAAACTTTGTTTCTTCCAATCCATTAACTAAAAATGCTGAAAATATTAGAGGGAGTTTACAATGCTCTGTGTGTATATCTAAACCATCAGAGTGAAAAGTTGCCATACCATACCTATTTTCTGGAGTTCAGGACATTTTGCGAATTCCTTCCCTGACAAAACGAGTAGAGTGGCCAGGTTGATTCCTGCATACTCGTTGGGCTGCACCTCAAAGCCTTTCCTATACCTGTGGGCAAGAGGGAAACAAATACATTTATTATTCACTTCAAACATACACTGAAATTATTCTATTGTTTACCTTATGAATTACGCATGAGATGAAGGTAAGATACTGTTGCTCATTTCTCATTGTGTAGAGGATCTGTCCCTTAATATATCAAACTGTAAATCATTGACATCTGCATGTTGTCCATTTAGCATAAGTCGAGGTACATTCCTGTGGTTGGAACTGCCTATTGGTAAGGCTGTTATGGCAGCACCAAGCACCAAAATCACCTTCCTCTGAAAGTAGGCTTGTAGTGCTTACTTGTTGAATTGTGAGATTGTGATGTGCATATGAATAATCAGGAATTTAATTTATCATTACATGTGGTGTGAAGCATTAATTGGGGGCAGCATCACTGCTCACTGCAGATTCAAGGAAGGACAAATAATCCCGCCTTCATAATTGCTTCTTCAAATTTGTGTTTTTCTGCGCTGATTATTTTTCACTTATTTGGAAAAGATCTCCTGAATCAATGAAATAAGGATGAATCGAGAATCTTTGTAGAACAGTACCAGTGTATGGCATGATCCCTGCTCTCTGTGTCAATGTAATTAGACTCGGTGTAGATGTCCTTGTAGATCCTTCCACACAGGCAGAACATATCAGGCACCTGGTTCTCATCACTCTCTAGTGCCTGCAACATAAGACAAGTAAAAGTGCACGACATCAGTATCGATGGGGAGTAGAGGTGCGTACAGGCTTTGTGATAGGCCTGTTGACCTGCACACATCGCTCTCACGATTACATGCTCATTGGACTGGTAACATAAAAGATTGAACTGCGTAAAGGTTCGGTCAGATGGCTATGCTGCAATGCTCAAACACACATGCACACACCACTCATTGTGTGTACATGCACCTTGGCGTATCAAAGATTGCTGCTGATATCACACGTGTGCGAGATCGCGACCCGCCTGTCTTGAGGGTGGGGCTGAAAGGACCGCCGCTGAATGCAGCGCCCTCTATAAACATTAATACGTCATTAGATCTCAGTTGTATGGACCTTTAAAGTACAACTCATTAATGCCAACATAAAGGTCAGGGGTCATATAGACTTGAACTATGTGTTAAATTAATCACGATTTAGATACTTACTTTAAAAGAAAGTTGGCTTTGAAATTTTAAACATAGAGTGGGAAAAAATATCTGCATTCTTTTTGAGAAGTTAGATTTTAAGAGGAACAACCTTTGTTTATTTTGAATTTGTTTATAAATACCCTTAAATTCAGATAAATCAATTTATGTTGTTTAAAAGATACAAGAGATTAAAATCTATTAATCCTGGGATATTGACCTTCAAATATTTCTTTAACGTTTTGTTTACACAGAAGTCTGTGATTTAATCACAGACCCTCTTATGACCACCCCATCTTTAAATTACAGATAGAGTACATGCTTGATAGGACAATCATACTGTATAAACAAGCAAATACATTCTCTTCTACATGTACATGAAACAAGCTTTCTCTAGTATATATGATGTACTTACCTTCGTTATGACCGAAACTGCTTTTTCTCTATCGGAATCCTTGTTTCTCCTGAAAAGAAACAGTACAAATTCAAGATGTTATTTATTCTTGTGTGTATTCACTTTACATGACATTATATCATCTTCTTTCTTTCCTCCCATATTCCATCTCCATTCCAGGTTGGTTTCGTCCATCCTTCTCTCCTTTCATCCTTCTCTATCACACTTATTCTTAATCCATCAACGCATATATTCCCAAATCCTCTAACATCCTCTCCCTTCTATTCATTACATAACATCATTCATATTGATGGGGCGTGGCAGGCCTTGCACCCAAATTAATCCAAACCTAATTAAATGCTTGTTAGTCTTTAATTACATTCCTTGCTGGTATTATTACCCACATCTCCATACCAGTATATTCCTTCCCTATAAATTCTGAGCTTAGTGATATATGCCTTGGTTCAAGTTGATTATAACTTAACCAGTTAGCAAAAAAGCAGAATTAATTCAGTTTTCTTTGACTGTTTAAATGTCACATGTAATTGTTTCAATCATAATAATAATACACTTCAATCCCATGTAGTAAGCATTTACCTAGCACACAAAGGGTTAATATACATTTACTGCACAACACTATTACATAGCAAACAACTATTGGTTCCTAAAGCTGAGTTGTATGATTTTTTTGGCATGCAAAGTGGTGAACTAGGCACTTCCGGTGATATTAGTATGTCAGTGCACTACCATCGACTTTCCTGGTAAGTGGTAACCACAAACTTTCTTGACTAAATGAGGGGTTCCTTGCACAGATGCAATGTACTATGTGCCAGACTACAAGAAGTATCAACAGATCAACAAATTCAACTGAAAAGCTGATAGCGCCATGTAACGTGATATCTTATAGTTATTTGCCATATTAAGACTTGCACATGCTGCCTTCATAACAATAACAAACTTCATGTTGACTGAGCACTCCACTGGTTAATCAAAATATCAATCAGATGATGATGTCAATGAACTTCAATTCAATTTGATTCAATTCAATTCATACAGGTATGCCAAGGCAGAATGCTTACCGGTTGAGTGCAAAGGCATAGAGGTGGACGATGGCTGGTTTGTCCGTCACATGGTCATTGGGCAGCTGTTTGATAGCTTGAACCAGGGACACCATGGAGTTATAGTCCTGTTCAAGATGAAATCAGCAAACACATCCATTCCTCATTTCAACACTTTTGGGAATGGGCGACACACATGCTACAAATTAAAATTCCCATTTGCATTAAATGTTTAATAATCTTCTTGCCCAATAATATTAAAATTCAAAATTGGCAGAAATTTAGATTGAAAAAATGTACACTTCATTTACATCATTCCATTATATATACATATTTACTAAATCTCCAAATCAGCAACACATAAATTTCACATTACATTTTTGCTCTTTATATTGGCAAACTACTGCACTGGAATATATTTTCTTGCTATCTTCATTCACATGAGGATAAACCACTAATTTAATGAATTCTAAAAACAGCATTACAAATACCAATATGAATGCAAACATAATTCTTGTTGCTCATATGCCCTGTTTGTGAGATTAAGTTAATCTTGGCCTTTGGCCTCAGATTCAAGCATTGATACACAAATCAAGCTGAAATATAGTCCAAATATAGGTGTGCCTGAAGCAGCTAGGGAGCTTAATCAATGGTAGCATACCTGGATCTCCCTGTATGACAGAAGGAACTGATGTACGATGTCTCCACTCAGCAACAGCTGCTCGTCCATGCGTGACTTGAGGTTGCCAAGCTCCTGTCCACAGCAAGAGAGAAAAGAAATTCAGAGACAATATTGCAAAGCTTTCATTGAGTGGTTGTATTATGAGCCACGGGAGAAGAAAATACTGGTATTAAAGAACTGCTCAACCATGCATGAATTCAGGTTGCTAAGCTCCTGTTGACAGCCTGAGAGTAAAAAAAATGAAGGCCGACATTGCAAGGATTTCAGTGGTCATAATACATCTCTATATGGAATTTATAACATTTTCACCCTACTCTAAAAATTATATTTTAACTTATTGCCCAAGGCCTGGGGGGGGGGGGGGGGGCACGCGGCCCTGCCGGTGTCGGACTACCTACGTCCGGCTACACGCACTACCAGGTGTACCTCAGGCAACTCGTTTATTCAATATCCCACTCACACAAACTATTTTAAGTTCTCCTACATTCCACGCACCATCAAGGACTGAAACTCGCTACCACCTGAAACTGCATGCAACTAATTTCTTTCCAAAGCAAGACCCAAGCAACAAGGACTAATTGAACTACATTTCGCACTCCCCCATCCTCCTTGTTTGGTTCCAAATGGAATGTTGAGGAGTATTCCAAAGAAGAAGAGGTTTTTGTCATTCTCCTTCATTCTTGTTTAAATAAGCATGATCTCATGATCTGTAGAACAGGCATGAGTGAACTCTTTATGTGACATTGCTGTGTTGTTGGTACACCCAGATCACACATATCATCCATTAATCTGGACACAACAGCTTAATACCAAAGACTGACCTAAATATACACCCTACATCTAGCCTGAGGAAATCAACATAAAGAGTTACTTAGAAATTACAACCGAAAGGCTATTATG
>OZ022585.1:12862268-13032268 GCA_963669155.1 Arbacia lixula
AGTTATTGAGTATGGTATACTTGTATTGTAGCATGCTATGCAAACTCCATTTCTTTGCTTGCTTACTCGCAAAGTGGTAAGTAAAAGTGGTTTTGTTTATGATATAGCTCAGTAATGTCCACTCCAATGCTCTCAAAATAATATCCACAAAGTCAATAAAACACAAAACAAAATATGTCAGTAGATGGCAGCCACAAAGAAGATTACAACACTAAGTAAAACTCATTGCTAAAAATCAAAATTGATTAAAACTGCAGCCCAGCTGGACAAAATATAGTTTGCACAATTCTTTAAAGGGTGAAGAAAAGAGGGTCACAAAATATGTGTCGAAATTCACCAAATTCACTCAGAGCTTTTGAGCATTCAAAGTGAAAGCAGTAATATTTGAATAAAGTGCCCATGTTTTGTCATGAATGCCACACTGTTCATATTACTGTATATCAATGAAATCGCATTAACACATTTGTAAGATAACACACTGCAGTGTAAAACTTCCTAGCTGAATATTTTGAGCCTTACCAAGGGACCATCCAACTCCTGAGTGTTTTATATATGGGTGTGAAATAGACCCAGTAATGAAGAAGAAGAACACCAATATACATGTTTAATGTAGCCGAGTGGTTAAGAAAAGTTGGTTGCAGAAAATGCATTGATCAACATAAATGGAAGATGAATGAGTTCAGGTTTGTTCAGTATGTGCAGAGATTTTACAATGATATTATTAGCACCTGGATGTGGACAGTGTAGGACTGTTGTGGTAGAATGCATGGGATATGGGTATGCAGCTATACACATCTGGCAAACTGTTTTTCACGATCATATAAACATGATAAAAAAGCTTAGGCCATAAATAAACAGCATCATCCACGACGATTCAGTCACAGCTGCTTTGACTTTCCCAGCAAGTATGCCAACAACTTGGAAACTCTTTACCCCTCAACCAAATTCAAACAATACATTATCATCATCAAGATGCACCACTTGTGAAAATTTGACAGATATTAAAGATCTAGATCTATCCCACATTATTGAGATTGGCCAGTTTAGAGCCAGGGCAGAGGTTCACTGTGTGCAATATGTAAAAGTTTTCAAAAAATAAGTGACAATGCTAAAAACTAAAACAGATTTTCAAATGGCAAAATTGTCTTGAAATATGGTACGAGAACTATCAATATAAAGCAGTTTGAGGTATCCACATGATGCATCTACAACATCCTACTTTCTATACACAATTCTGAATATATGGGACTATACAAAAACTTCCACACAATTCATACCCAATTTGTTATGTATATTACACATAAATGACGACTAAACTGCACTAATTTTGGATCCTACAATACACCGTGTCACCAGACACACATTACAAAAAACATGTAACTTACAAGTAGCCTGGGGCCCTATTACAGGTAGAAAATGCGGAAAGCATTGACAGGAACCATGTCGGAATCACGACATTTGCAGCTCACGCAATGGTAAACGCCCTCTATCTTATTAATACGCTCATGAGCGTTTTGTTTGTAAACAGTCGCATATCTTTTAAAAAATTGGTTTCGTTATTTTTCTCGCATAGTCGACAGCTTGAAACTAAATGGTTAAATGAATGGGGGTCGAGGGGAGTAAAGGAATGGAATGTGAGGGGTGCGGATAGTGGTAAGAGAGAAAGAGAGAGAAAGAGAGGGAGGGGGGGGGGGGGGTGGAATATAAATGTTTGAAAAAAGGGGCGGGGTCAAATTGCTTAACTCCCCTGCCCGACTGGAATGCCGTGTACAGGAATATTTCGTATTACAAGCCTGCACATAAATGACTCAATGTCGTATAGCGATTTAATGTTGATTCTCTCTGACCGCACTCCAGACTTGCCTGACATGGCATTAGGTAAATCCGTGACCGAGATGCCATTAATTGGAATATAACATCAAGTAATCGTCACTATATCTCCTTCAGAATTTTAGGCATGAAAAGTGTATTTGAGTAAAAAGGAAACCGTCCCCGATAACTCAAAATTATAGGGTAACGCTGTTTGCTTCATCCAATTAGTAAAAAAAATCATTGTTCAAGCGAGCAGCACATTACATTGTACATTTACTGTATCTTTCCTTATGCCTACATGATAAACAAAGTACGATTTTTTTGTAGTATGATTAACTATTTATGTGCAATAATACAATAATCTATGGTATACGGAATCCAAACAAACAAAATAGGGGAGCAGGTACCGTTATGCAATCAAAATAATGTTGCCAGACTGTGACATGTTGAGCTAATATAATTGAATGAGACTATGGAGGGGTCTAAAGAAGCAAGCTTGTGAGCTGGACGCCTTTCAAAAGGAAAATATTCAAAACAAAGTTTTTCAATAAACTATCAACACAATGAAGGTGATACAAAGTAAACGTTACTACATCGATTTGATGAATCAAGAAAAAACAATATCATTCATCGGGGAAGGGGAAGGGGTTGGGGTGGGGCAGGGCGAGGTTGACGTGAGATGAAACACGGCATGAATAAATGCCAGAGATTGACGGGGATTATGAAGTGATTTTGTCAGATTTGTCTTCAGAGAAAGAGAGAGAGAGAGAGAGAGAGAGAGAGAGAGAGAGAGAGAGAGAGAGAGAGAGAGAGAGAGAGAGAGAGAGAGAGAGAGAGAGAGACTGATGTGTATTAATAATTGCATTTTGGTCTATATGCATATTCGTTAGGCAATGGAACACAGTTTTCCCTTTTTTCCCAACTTGAAAGCCAATTTGTTTGCATTAAATACATACACATCTTCATCACTTCTTCATCAATTATATTGCTTTAATTCAGTTTTGTATTAATCTGCTAAAATTACATTTTACAAAGGTTAGAGAGGGCCTTTCATATAAGTGACATTTCTCATCTTGTTCAATGTGGCATTTCTAATCATCGTGAAAAAGCGGATTTTCACCATTTCGTGTATCACAATTATGTCTGTGATGCAATTACAAATAAATATTGCATGTCATGCTTATAGTTCATAGTCGTAAGCGTAGTAGCAGTATGGTAGTCATGCAGTGCTTCTTGCAACAGTAAGATATTGATAACAATACTTGATGTTATTGAAAAATAATGTTCAGCTTTCATTTATTCCTGTAATACGTGTATATGATTTGCCACTTTAAACGGTGTCATGTGAGATAATATGCTAATTAGTCACGTCGAGGAAGGTAATAAAACATTTTGATCAATAAGCCAGTTCGTAATTACAATTTGCGCATGAGCAGATGAAGGTCATAGTGACCAAACCAGCTTGTTGGTTTTTAAATCACTGAGATAAGCATCATCATTAATAAGTTATTTTAGAATATGCTTGTTATCCAATTTATAAAAGAACACCAAGGTGTTCAATCATGGGGTATTTGACAACAGGCCAAACGACAACAATTAGTTTACAATAAACAATGTAATAGAAGCTTTCCCAATTGTTCACAGACCGTAGCCTACTATTCTTGTCACCTGTTTTGAGATGGTTCCTTTATTAGAGGTTGAATATCGCAAATTGCTATGTCGGGTAAGCACATTACGTAACATCTCCTTTTGAAATGATATATTAATCAACTGCTTATCCTAATGAAAAAGGGAAAGGTCATAGTGACCAAACTTGCTCCAGAGCTAACTACGAACTGGTGTATTCCGTAAATTTTCCTCTCATGCATCGCGACATAATTGCAATTACTTGCGTTTGTCAATCTGCCTCACTTTTTTTTTTCCATATTCTTTATTTGATTTCATTCACATAATGAAATAAACAATTTCACTTTATAACAGAATTACAAATCCATAAACGTAATATTTCTATTGATTCAATAAACACAATAAAGTATAATATCACAATTTAAATCTGTAGTCGTACACACACGTATACACCCCCCCCCCCCCACACACACACACACACGCGCGCGCGCGCGCGCGCAGCGAAGTGTGTGTATGTGAGCCAGAGAGATAGGGAGTGAATGAGGGGGTATAAATGGAGAATGCACCAAAAACGGAGTAAATGAGTGATGCAATTAATTCAGACATTTGCCATAACAGCCCAAATTGCCTAATTAATACAAACATATATATTTTTAAAATCTCTTCGATGTTAACATGGTCTGGGCTAATTTTTTCCGCTTTGCTATGAGTGCAAAACGAAATGCTTTGAGCGGTGATAATTCATAATCAGGAACCATTTTTGCCATTTGTTTCGCAGCAGATTGTCAAAGTGTGTGTACAATATGTGTTGTAATATAACTTAAGAAACACAACACAACCATTCAAATGATTTTTCAATCAACGGTCAACATCAATGGGAACATCATTGCAGAATATGGAAACTATGTTTAGAAGTGAACGTTATTGGCATTTCTCGCACTGTGACGGTCACTTTTTTTAGGTAATCTGGAATGTTTGGACAATAAATAACTCAATTAAATTCAATTTAATGTCTACTGACATATCAGATCAATATTCAATTTTCTCATCGGTGCTATATGGGATGAATTTATTCCAACGTAACCACATCATTGATATATTATATTAATAAAAAAAAAATAATAGTTTAAAATTCCTAGCTTGTAGAAAAAAAAATGGATTCGAAATGAACAAGTTTGGCAGCATGCAACAATTCTGTGATATACATGTATAATTGTGCAATAACAAGATGTTTTCATGCGGCGGTGACATTTGAATTTAATATGTTCAACGCACCAACTACTTTTGAAAATATGTTGGAGATTAAACCAATTACGTTCATGCTACATTAATCTTGCATCAATATAAGTACTTTAACACTTGAAATGATCAACATTCCCCAATTGTTTGCATCACTGAGGTTGTGTCGTACAAATCATGACCTGTGTCTTATTCGAATTGGAAACAGATTTATTCATAGTCAGCTTTTAGTACCATTTATTCTTGATTAGCATCATAGTACTAAATGTTACCATGTGACGTGAACACGTCCACTGTTGCCCTTATTTTATTGTCATTTACTAAGCTTGATATGCATCGTCTCTCAATAATGCGATCCCCGAGAATATCGAGCAGACTCTGTAAAATAACTAGTAAATCAGTAATATTCAGATGAAATAACGCTTTCTATTATGAGACGCGTTGTCAACAATCTACGTACAACAACATGAACATATTTAGGGCTTTCGGTTATGCCATCTCTTGAGGCCGTTCAAAGGTTTGTTATTCCGAAGGCTTCTATTCCAAAGGTTCGAATACTCCGAAGGTTCGTTATTCGTACGTTCCCTTATTCCATAGGGTCATTAATCCGAAAATGAGACAGGGTTTGTATAATATGGACATGAAATATCATAAGTGAATCCAAAATTCACTTACTACACTGTACACTGTGGCATAAAGAAGTAGGCCTAAACATGTTTAATATCGGAGTAACGAGACAAGCTCTATTTTACTTCCGGATTAACGAACCATATTATATTTTTGGAGTAACGAACCTTATTCAATTTTGGAATGAACGAGCCGTCGGAATAACGAGCCTTCAGATGAACTAACCCTATTTAAAGGGCATATACTGTACTGGGAAGGCAAAAAAGCCTTCAAAATGTAATTGTTAGCAATCTTCTTGCCAATGGTCTAAAATTCATGTATTGTCTATTTTAGAAGCTTGCTGAAAGATATTTGCCCTCAAATGATCTACATTTGGAGTAATGAGTGATTAAATCACAAATCCTCAAAATGTTCGGCCCGAACATTTTGAGGATTTAATCATTAATCATTAATGAAAGGTATTTGAAAGTTGAATTATAGGTGAGAAAGACGTCCGCTATTACACCTAGAATGGATTGAATGGATACATTTAAAAAGAAGGATAAGTATATATCATTAGCTCTTAATGGAAGTTTTATTTGATTGTTCTTTTTTGTTATCACATTGGTAAACAGTGAAAATGAATACTCGATATAGTGTAAACATCCGTTTCTCTATCATAGTTATGTTCAAATATTGTAACGAAAAACAATGTAAGTATACCTGGAACCCGTTGCATAAAACTTACCATTGATGGTAACTTTGCTATTAATAGCAACTTCTGTGGAAACCTTGAATTTGATTGGCTGCCCAGCGATGTTACCATGGTAGTTTGCATTGATGGCAGAGTTACCATTAATGGTAAGTTTTATGCGACTGGGCCCTGTATATTTTGGAGCATTCTTTTTTATCTTGGTGCTTTTGAGGAACAATATGAATATTCTCTATTACTTTATCATAATCATAACAATTGGTTCGCGAACCCCGAGTCTCGCCTGATCTCGCAATCAATAAACAGTGCTGAGGTTTTTTTTTTTTGTAAAATAATTATTTAACAGGATGCCTAGATGACCTTTGACCTCATCATCCTAATCAACAAACATGTGGTTACCCATGGTATTACCCAAGGGTAATTTTGTACCAACTATGAACACAATTATTGATGCAAAAATAAAGACATGAGAGAAAGTTAAAACGAAAAAAAATCTATGTTTTGTAACAGACTAACAGACCAAAAGACCATCCGAACTTCTTTCAGGCAAGACAACAAATCAGTAAAAACATTACGAGTACAAACCTGAGACGTAGCCGCCGAGGAAGGCACCGATTCCGAAACACATCACTATGGCGGCGTACCCGGCTGCGAACTTCCTCGGCGACGCCCTTTCCCGCATGGCCAGCGGAATAACCACCGACCTCCCCGCAATGGCTACCGACGAGAAACACGACATCAGCAGACTGACATAATAGTTCGCAAAAAACGCGTCAACGGTGAGGGAGATGAAACCAAGACCGGTCAGGATAAGATGTAGTGTTGTCGGGCGACAGAACCTGGTCATAGCCCCCGCCGCAAGTCTGCCCGTGATATTTCCGATAGATGCGCAGAAGGTGAGGAGGAGTGTTCGCTCGGCTTCGACCACTCTCTGCAGGGCGCGAGGAACGAGGAAGGAGTGCCATCCGACGTTCACAACACCGAACATCATATTTCCTATGATAATGAGGTTAAAAATCGGATCCGTGTAGAAGTCAGACTCTCGAACGGCACTTTTTATCTTGTCGAACATTGTACAATGCTCGTCCTCCCATTCTTCGCCGGGAGCGGAACCAGACTTGGTGCTTGCATCGACTGGTATACTCCCTGCTGGTATAGAAACGTCTTTTTCGCTAGTATTTGACCCTTTTAACAATGGCGCCCTCTCACACTCCTTAAGACCTACGTCTTTACTACTTGAGCCTACTTGTGAGGATGTGTTGGTTAAAGATATCGCCTCGCAGTCAGATTCTGCTCGTAATCGCTCAGTGCATTCTCCCAACGTACTTTCTGTAGGAGTCTGCATCATGTTGGAAGAAGCATGGTCTTGACGTTGGTTGATCTTTCGCTTCGCAACAGCCAGGGCACAGGGTACCATGTTTGACATAAGACTCCCCAGAATCAGCAGACCGCCTCTGAAACCGTATGGCGCCAAAAGGAAGCGTGAAAAGGAGGGAACCATCACCATTCCTACCCCAACGCCACTCATGCCAAGCGAAAACAAAATATCGAAGTGCTTCGGAGCAAGTTGGTCCAAGGTGATTGACGTTGATACCCATAGAATTCCGTTTCCCATTCCTGTACGGAGGACAAATGATGACATTATTTTGTCGGCACAAATCACCCAAATATGAAATCAAGAAAAATATACGTTTCAAATACAGTGCATAAGTTCACAATGTGCGTCCATCAATTTACGCAAAGTGCAAGCACCTCGCATTTTGCAGACCATCTATATCGATATTGTTTCGAGACAGCATTACAGCCGTTTTGCATGCAATATTTCAAAATTTGCCAAAACACCGCCTTGTCAGACAATAGGTATAGAACTACTGAATTTGTTAAAAGATACAATTTGTATGACATGGATACATCCGTTAATGGCGTTTATTTTGGCCTCCTGGTGTCTGAAAATGCCCGTGGATTGTTTATTGTCATACAAGACAAATATAACGGTAGATTCAATAAATGATGGGAGGTAACTTCGAAAAAAGTGTGGTTGTTCTATATTTCCTACTCTAACGTGCTTCCATTTTACAGACGGCATAGTGTGCAATTGTTCTGTATGTTGCACATCAGTATTGCCATTACTCTCATCAACTCCTGTTCATTGGACACTGTGTCCAGAAAGAGGGAATTGAAAGATTGACTTCGGAAAAGACCAAGAGGAAGCAAAGAATAACGTATCTCCAAAAAAAATTGCCACATGGTGTGGAAATCAACCTTAGAACTGTAATGGTCGCCTATATCATATAACGACACTAGATGAAGAAGATGTCTATATATGTACATTGTGAGTTCATAATATGAATGTCGATTTAGATGTTCTCAACTACAGCCATCCTTGGTCACGTAATCACAGGGTCAAGCTCTCTAATGGGAGGGAAGGTTAAAGAGTGGAGCAAAATAGGCTACTGAGACATCATCATTCTTTATGTTAGGCCTACCAGTCACGGCCAATGCGAACATCAAGAAGGCATTGGTAGGGGATAATGACGTCATGATGACGCCCAGAGGCATCAAGCACGCGCCTGCAATGAGTAGTGAGTTGTCACAGACATCTCTCTTGAAAAGAGCCGAAACGATAGGGGCTGGAAAATAAAAGACAGCAAATAGCAATCATCAGATTTTTAAAAACTTTTTGTTATAGAACCTCGTCAATGCACCATACCGATTCTCATCTTGCTCATACATGCAGGTATGCTACAGAATCGATACCATCGTCACAAGTTTGGTGAAACTGTTCCGTTTATCTGCACGAAGGATATGATTGTAAACTGATGTAAAACTTAAAGCAAGTATATTTTTTGTACTTCTATGAATCGTGAGTGTTCAAGGACATTTTCAATCCAATTTACTTTAAAAGGGCAATTCAAATGGGGAAAAACTGCTTTTTGAAAAGATGTAGACAAATAATCTGGTTAAAGGCGCGGATTAAGGCAAGTTTGGGCAAAATCGCACATTGTCATTAAAAAGTTATTAGACAGAAAGCATACACTGGAAAATGGGCGAGAGATGCCGACCCCTCGTGCAGGCTCAACCTAGAATGGTATTCATATGGTATCACACAGGCTATAGAGTACCGGAGTGGTGTCGTCATATGAGCACGTTCCCAAGACAATTGGTTCTAAACAAAATCACTCCAGTTGAGGTTTACCGGTCCGATGTTGTCTAGCGGGCTAGTGCCGGGCTCTCCCAATAATAATAATAATAATGATAATAATAATAATAATAATAATAATAATAATAATAATGATAATAATAATAATAATAATGATAATACTATTAATAATATGATAATATATGATTTATAGATCATATACTATATAATAATATATGATTTATAGATCATATACTATATAATAATAAAGTTTATACATCGCATTATAGCCATAACGGTTCCCTATGCGCTTTGAAAGTCCCCGCTGTGATCACCGCTGCTTGTCCTACCCGCATAGTTTAGGGGAAGCACTCATTATTCCGAAGGTTCGTTATTCCTATATAGCGTTACGTGACAAATGTTCAGATTAACGAACCCTTTTTCGTTTTCGGACTAATGAGCATCGAGGTATAGGCAACTTACGTGTTTCGGAATTACGAACCTTCGGAATAACGAACCTTCGGAATATCGAACTGTAACCCAGTTTAGAACCAGTTGTCTTGACAATAATGCTCAAAATAATGACGTCACACTTCGGTACTCTATACGAGGCTCACCTGGAATGTAGGAGAAGGCAGTGAGCATGCCGAGGCTGACGCCGAACCCGGTCGACGTGGTCCCGAGACTGCGGGCGATCTCCTCTTGAAAGATGCCCATCGACTTGATCGTGCCTACATCGAAAGTCACCGTGAGGAACAGGAGCAGCACCACGGGAAAACACGGCGCTGTGAACACTCCTTTCGCGTGCTTCAACATGGCTGTCACCAGCATGGTAGGGTGTAAGACTACAGCAGATGACATGATCAGGGGGTTGTTTCACCAAGCTGTTCGTAAGTTACGAACGACTTTACGAACGACTAGTGATCCCTTCTTGTGCTAAGTGCGATTGCACACTTTATTCATTGAGAATCTGATTTAGCACAAGAAGAGATCACCACGTTCGTAAAGTCGTTCGTAACTTACGAACAGCTTGGTGAAACAACCCCCCCCCCCCCACCCCAGGGCCCTTTCTTTCAGGGCCCCGTAAAAGTTTTGCGATCAATTGCAAATTTGAAGGACGAATTCTGATTGGTTACTGGACAGTAATTAAACTAAAATCAACAATGACGTTGACTGGCCATTGCCATTTTGCGATTGATCGCAAACCTTTATGTAACGGGGCCATGAGTCGTTCGACTAGCTGAATCGCAGGACCCGGTCTTTGGATTTGTGCAAGAAGGTGAGGTCACATTCCCAGTAGTAGGCAATGATGACTGCACAATCGTGGGTAACATGGGGCGGACAATCGAATGCAAGTGTGAGGTCATCTTTATACTGATTTGTGATTGAACAATGAAAACATCAAATAACTGATATCAATATTTGCAACAATTAAGGTCGGCCTATATATACCTTTGATCTCATGGATATCGCATCAAAGTAAATTGATGGCACAACGTCATGTCTGTTCTTCAACGTTTCTTCTTTCTGACACCCATCACTCTGATTTGCACAACAACGATCCAGGAAGGAGAGTTAGAAATTTCTTCCAAATATCGCATTTAAATGATAATGATATCGCATTTTAATGATACAATATCACATATGCTGCTTAGATAATACTTTAAATCTTTGAAATTATGTTCGCATTGTCTTCTGTTTGGACAAATTTGATATGATCAAATGACACATCTAGTCTATAGTCCGTACAATATGATATTACACTATCCTTGCCTATAGAAGTAGCTAACTACTAGTTGTTAAAATAAACTTTTTGACCTGAATGATTGATGTACAGTCACGAAACACGCTTCCAAAAAAAAAAAAAAAAATGACAACGTTTTACTTTTCGATGGGCATATTTTAGCGTAATGTTGTATTATTTAAAAATTGCTTTTCAAAAGTGTCAACGTTTTTTTTTATTAACACTTAGTAGCATATAAAATCATGAACTACTAAAAAAAAAGATGCATATTCTTTTATAGGTCCGAGTGTTTTCAAAATTATTTTGAGCTCTAAAGGTCTAAACAAAATATGTCATGGACATAGATATGGGCTTGTACAGATGGAATGTAACCAAAAATATAATCACAGAAATGAACTTACCAGTTAGAAGTCTGCCCTTAAATTCAGCAAAGAGTTCCATCCGCCACAAACAGTTTTATTGGATACTAGGAGTATAAACACGAATTAATGCGTCATGTAATACAAACATTAAGCGGATCAAAAGAAAATCCGTGGTTTGCAAATCAACGCAAGTGGTCTGTGTAATGAGGAGTAATCGTTCCTCTTGTATTGTGGTGTTTAGTCGTGTTTACAACCAAATCCGAATGAATAAGTTATCAATGATAGCTATATCCAGCATATTCCAAAGCATGCTGCCAATGAATAGGCATTGTTGACTGAAACGTACTTAGCGCATTTTGTTCATTATACGATATGCTACTCATACTAATAATTTAGTTAATTTATTGTTGTGTACGTGTACATGTGTGCTACATTTATTAACAATTTAGTGTTGTGTACGTGTACATGTGTGCTACATTTATTAACAATTTAATGAATTTATTGTTGTGTACGTGTACATGGGTGTATCTTCATCAACATTGCAGCAACAATACTATACATCTATGACTTTTCAGCCATTGGTGATATTACTTCATTTTCAAACTGTAAATTACCACTGAAGGAAAGCCCTTTCACTTAAACGCTTTGTATTGACTACCAGTCTTCAGTTTACATTATTAACATCATGATAATGTTTACTGTAAATCACATTGTATGCATTAATTCCTACCAGATCGACTTTTGTCATGCCAGTGGGAGACTGATATTGCTTGTGACTGGGGAGGCGTCTCAGAGACCTGCTTGAGACCAAGAAGACTAAGGAGAATAGTGTATGAAAGATGAATTTGGAGAATAGTGTATGAAAGATGAATGTGTAGATCTAGGTACATAAAGACAGGAAAAAGTCGCGGCAAAGTCGCGACGTCTTGGCCGTAGAGAGCGCGCGAGCTATTTCCCCTTCAAACGTAAACATATATAGTTTTTCACTTTTCCTGAAAAGATTCGTGAGGCTATGACTGTGAGATTTCACACATGTTATTGTTAGGGTATACTGCTGATTTCTGCCGAGTATCATGACTTTTGCAAATAGGACACCATGTCTTTAATAATGAATACTCGTTCATCTGTTCGCATTTGAAAAAGGGAGCTGGTACCGAGAGGGTTACTGCATATTATTGTTCTTTATTTCTACAGCAATATCAAATTTCATATTTACCGAATTGAGTTTAATATGTTAATCTAGCATTGATCACCGATTGGTTGAATGCGGTCACGTGTCAGCAAGACAAATCTGTTTGTTGCCCACTGACGTCATTTTGCCAGTCAACATTATTTATATAGATGATGACTTTGTTGTAAACATCACAAAATGTTTGAACCTCGGGGTTTTGCACTGCAGCTTCAGGAACAATAGGTCACGTACTCGCCTTTGGCGCGTGACTTATTTACGTTCCTCCAGCGCAGGGCAAATCCCCTCGATATGAACATTATGTGATGTTTCCTTCAGCGGCAATGTACAATAGCGGTTAACAACGGTTAATGTACAATAGTCATTTCATGTGTTTCTGCGTAGAGTGGCGTAATATGTGGGAATGAACAAGGTGCGAAGCTGTCAAACAAAAACAAGGCAATAATTATTGTTTATCATGCACTTAATGTGTATGTCAGTCGAGCTTAACATTGGAAAACGGAACATCCAGAAAACAGAAAGCAGCTCAATCGTCAATGAAATTTTAGAAAAGAAAACACGAGATAAGGAGTGATTGTTGTTGGTTGTCAGCGTTTGATGAATATGTGGTAAATTGGTATGGCAATGCCGGTAACCACTGGAAAAATCTCAGTCGGGAAACGCTAAATGATTTTGGAAAACTAATTACAGACCAAGAGAATAAACATGAGAGAGTGAGATGAGAGTAACACATAAAGTGGGTTTATACACTGTATATGATGTGAAAATAGCATAAAGGCTTTATGAATATTCTCCTGGCAAGGTGTACGAAAAAGAAAGAAAATCAGACAGCCAAATCCACACTATAAACATTATGAGGTTGCAATGGCGCTGAATAAGTAAATGTAAAAAAAAAAAAAATAGACAAGACGCCGGAGAACAAAAGTTTATCGAAATTTCGGTATTCTTTATAAAGGTCTATACATGTAATCGAAATTTCGAGAAACTTTTCTTCTCCGGCGTCATATTTATTCTTCTTGTGTTTACATTTATTTATTCAACGCCTTTGGATAAATGGTGGAATATAATTTTTTTTTTGCACCCAATGCTAAGTGGAGAGCGTGTGGTAGAGTGGGGTGCTAGGGAGAGAGAGAAGGCGAGAGAGAGAAAAAGAGAGAGAAAGAGAGAGAGATAGAGAGAGAGAGAGAGAGAGAGAGAGAGAGAGAGAGAGACAGAGGGAGAGAGTCAGACCGACAAACCATGACGAGGCGATTTTTGTCCAATACATTGCAAATGGATATGTGCACCGGGTTGGGCATTAATTTTTTCATTTTGATATTTATTTATTTAACGCCATCGCAATCTCATGATCATGAGGGATCTTGTGGAATCTATTTGCACCCAAGCTTAAGTGGAGGGCATGTGGTAGAGTTGGATGCAAGGGAGAGAGATGGAGAGAGAGAGAGAGAGAGAGAGAGAGAGAGAGAGAGGGAGAGAGATACGGAAAAACAGACATACAGACAGACAAACGATGACGAGGCGACTTGTGTCCAGTACATTGCGGTTGGGTATTTGCGCCGGGTTGGGCATTTTTTTTGTTTGATGGAAGCAAATAACACGTTCGTCCATCGCAAGGGGGTGCACGGTAGTCTATCTCGCAGTGGCTGAAAGTTTGGGCAAGGTTTGGCAATACATGAATATGGCAATGTTTGGCATTGTAACAGGACGTAAGTACGTAAAGTAGTTAGACGTCCACTGTGCACCTTCTTGCTCGCTGCACATGTTGAAAGTGTGCTCACCTTTAACACTTGAATGATATGATGCAGCCTTTTCCTTAAAATTTAATGACAAGGCTTATTATCTTACAACTAAGTAAGAAAAATAATATTTCACGCACATTGCAGTGCAGAATTGTAGTAGAACGTGTAGAAAGTGCAACCATGATTATTTAAGTATAAAGAAATTAACGCATGATGGCGTATTATTTTATATCCGGCTGACTCTGTTTGCGTTAGGGCAATACGCAGCAATACGCAATCAATAATTACACAAAGGTGCGAACGACCCAAGCACCTAGCCCAGGCATTTACACGCTATACTCCCGACCGGTTGTGACCAACGCAGAAGGCACTAAGGAGGAGCACGGACACAGGAACCTCTGCACGGTCATAAAATCGTACCTTTCCCGACGTACGGAAGCCCATATTTGAATATTACCACATGCAGTTAGAATAAGACGCCAATTAATATCTTCATCATGGCATCACCAGTTAATGGAGTCGAAAGTAAGTATTGCACTATTGCTATGAAGTAATGTCCGAAAAATGCGGGTATGATAATGATGCGGGTGCCTCAAACCGGCCCTCTTCTGTTTTATTTTAAGTATATTTGTACCAAAATGAACAGGTAAAATACTGAAATTGTTAAATAATGCGTAAATACACAATAAATCGCGCATCCAACATTCGATTACGTGCAATGAGCAGAAATACACGGGGCCTGTTTCAAGGGTAGAAGCCGGTTTGTGGACCGTTCACAATATATTACGGAAGTTTGCGCTCATTTATTTTGACCAGCATGTGTGCCAATCCTATTGATTATGTTACTATAATGAATCAATAAATGGGTGAAAGAATGAGTAAGTTGGTAACCGCAGCAGAGTGACCAAAGGATTAACCGCTGTAACGGCGGTACTTTACAGACATGATCAATTTGGCACTAGAGACCAACCTGCAAACAGAGGGGAGGCACTCCGCCTAGAAGCAACCGATTGTTACAAAATAATGATGCTATTTACGTAGGAGGATATAAGCTCATGGACTAATGCATGCAATGGCATAAACAGGTGTCAAATAAATGAAAAATAGATGGTTAAAAAAACTTTCCACGCTTGAGGTCTCATAATTCGTAGGTATGTTATAATCTGTTATGGCGTGTTTAGTCGTTCAGTGAGTACATTAGAAGATTATTCCATTTCGTATACATCAGCCGTCTGCAAATATGGGAAGACTTGAACCCAAAATGAATCTTTGTTTTCCTCCCATGTACGTAATACATTGATCTTTAATGATACGAATATTATTACTGCACTATTCTGTGAAAAGAGATTCAAATGATAAGTTGTATTGATGTACCCATTCGAAAAAAACTCACACAGTTACAAACCGTATGCTCATGCATAGATAACAATTCAACTGAAGAAAGACAATAAAAATTACTAGGTCGCGAAACACATTATCCACATTTTAGATAATTATCTGCCAGTGTACTGTGCACTGGGGAGAGGGGGTGAGGGGGGGGGGGGGGGTTGGATCTGTTGACGCATCGCGCCTGGCAGCAGGGGACATTTCTGCACAATTATTATAGCCAATTGTGTTATTTTAGATAATTAATTGGCATTGCATAATATCAACAACATAAAAACGGTGATTCATTTACAGAACATTCTTACATGTGATTGCTCTAGCATCAACTTCTCCGGAAATTGTGTTTTTAATGAGTTCTTTTTAAGAGCAATTGTGTCTTGAGTTGACAAATGAGTGCACGTCTATCATAGTCATCCTAGTTGTTTTGTGCACGACAAATGACTTGCAAAAAACAGTAAGACCACGTGACCTTTTTAATTCCTCGTCTGACTCGGTACATTTTACCAGCTTACTGATAAAATGTCGGGCAAAGTTGCGTTTGTTACGTAATATTTGCATGAATTAGTTGCGTGTTTGATCTCGCTCGCCGGAAAATCGTGATGTCAATGACACAGGGTCTTTATAAGTTATGCAAGGGGGTAAACCATTATCCGATCCCACACACACGGACATACATGTGTATAAACAAACATACACACACTAATAACACACATGCGCAGACGTACGCACATACATATACATGTACACACATACACACAAAATCAACATAGATGTTCAGTTAAATACATTCTTTTATTTGTCTGTTTTTAGACATGAAAAGTAACTATGAAAGGATTTAGTGTAGGCCTATTCAAAACATGACGGAATGTATACAGCACTGAATGACACAAACAAGACATTTAGTCCGCCAGGCAAACGGCAAAAAATTGGCCTAATCCCGACATCTCTGATAAAGTTATTTTTTCTGCCGAGTATTCATCTATGGAGTGTTGATCACCCTTGAAAAATGTTAATCATTCAAAATGGCTTCCTAGATGGCTGCGGTGAAGGACTTACATTAGGATTTCTTCCTATTTGTATACTTAATATGAAAATTACGAGAGTTTTGGTCGTTGAACATGTCCTTGGATCGAGTGAATAGAGTTAAAAGGGTGTTAGATATTTTGAGAGTACGGTTACCATGGTAACCAGCGATAGGTATTAAACGGTATTAAATAACTAGTAGTTCCTATATTGTTTTGTCATGGTTTCTCCTTCAAGAATGTTCCATGCAAGATGATTTATTAAGGCCAAACTTGAATATACTCTCATACGAAAGATGTGCAATATAACTTGTTTCAAATGACATGATTAACTCTTGTGTGTTCACTTATGAACCAGTGTGCGCTGCATTGTTTTGAGAGTGCAGAGATCCCGACAGGATCGCATTATAAACCCGGCGCTAGTTTTGCATTGAATTATTTTGAAGGAAAATGTGTGTAACAAAGTGGTGAAAAATTTTATTGGAGACCAAGTAGTCAAAACCTGAGAGGACTGTATTATATTAGAACAAAAGAACGATCTGCCCCCACATCCTCCCAACAACTCTATTTTGCTGAATGAGTTTTTTGGTTAAATTCCCTTTTCAGATTATGAACAATAAGCATGTTTTTTTTCCGTGCCATGGTTCAAGTTGAATCGTGACTAAGCTAAAATGGGAAGGGAACCCGCCACCGCATGGGTGCAAAGGCCACCGCATGATGTGAAAAGGCGAACGCAATGTACGAACGTCTATGAAAGGGCCGTACTTCACCCCAAAACTTCATGGATGAGGTATTTTGATGCACACTTTTGAGATTATGAATTATAAAGATGGCCGCTTCAGCGCTTCAGAAGGTATTGATTTTGGCGTTCTTAAATCCAGTTAGGCAGTTAGTGATTCTAGTTTCGAAAAGCAATTTGTTTGAAGTATTCATTGTTTTATATCCAGATCGGGGATGATACCCTAAGGTTTGGCAAGAATGCGGGAGAAGGCAAGTGTCATTAAAAATGAATGGAACAAGTCCAGAGAATGTCGACAAGCAATTATGTATTGTTTCCTCCATGAAGTACAATTTGTAACTGTTTTAAAATGTGTTATTTTTGCAACAGAGATACATTTTAAATTACGAGTGGAAAGGGTACAGTTTAGGGGAAAAGAAGAAGATCGGTAAGACAAATTCAAAGTGAGATTGGGGAAACAGAAAAGACAGATAAAACAAAGAAATACAGGGAGATACATACCGTAATATGCATGTTAATGGAGAGAAAGATTGGCACTGATCAAAGGAATGAGAAGTCGGTGTAGAGAAAAGTATCTGAAAGAGCGAATGGTACAATAACAAGATTGGATATTATGTAAACAGGGATATGTGTGGGAATGAAAGAAGGAGCTGAAGTTGTGATCTAGTCCCCTAAAACCCAGAATTGCCGTTCCGTGGTTGAAGTTGAAATGGAAAGTGCAGGCAAAAGCCATATTTTTCTCAACCTTGGCGTTTTAGACACCGTATGCCTGACGTATCAAAATTTCTGTAAAACGTCGGCATACGCTGAACTTTGATTTTTTTCAACTCTGGGCGTATACTTAGCGTATTCATAACGAGTTGGACGTATACATAACGTATTAGTAACTTATAACGAACGCTTCGTTAACTTATAAGTAACGTATTCCAACGAATGCTTAGCGTATTGCTGGCATACGCAACTTATGACCTACGATAGCCTAACTTACGCATAGCGCGCGGCAGCGTATCGCTGACGAACACGTGTCGTAGCCTATAAAAAGGCTGCTGCTCGACATGGGCATCTGTTCACCATGAAGTCTTCATGAGTTCTGATGGGTTCCTCCTGTGAACCCCACCTTTATATACCAATTCCTATAAACGTTGTCAATACGCCATTATACGGTAGCTGTATATAAAACACGTTCAGTAAGTTTTGTGGTCGTCCGGAGCACGTCTTCATACGTCTTCATTTGTCAATATACGTTGGAGTTAAGTTACACATACGTTCAAATCACGTTACTCATAGGTTAGAATTAAGTTTTAGGGTACGCTGGACATTATCTCGACGTACATCGACTTCTGAGTAACTTACGAGTAACGTGTGTCAACGTGTATCAACGATCGCGTAACTTGCCTACAACTTATGGCCCGCGTATGCGGGACGTGTGAGCCATACGCTGGCATACGTCGAAAAATTTTGTGCTTGCACAAAATTTTTCGACGACCTCGCCGTATGACGACGTATACCAGCGTGTTTTAGCGTACTCTTAACGTATGCAAAACTTACCCGTAACGTATTCGACGTACGCCAGCGTATTCGCCAAATTCCTCAAACGTCGGGCATACGCTGTCTAAAACGCTAAGGTGTGACAGCGCCATAACAAGGTCGGTAGCGAGATGGCTATGGTAAAAAGTGTGTGGAGCATGCTGTACGAACAACAAGGTGTACACAATTGCAATGCACACAATCGGCTGAACTTCGAATGTGTAATAGACTGTGCTAAAATGCGAAAAGGATCCGCCAACATGGCCAACGCATGTGCGAAACGACGAACGGAACGCACAACGAGTATTTTTGATTTGCTAGCCAAGAAAGTTAGCCATATGTACAGTATCTGATGTGTATACATTCTGCATCATCTTTGCGTTCATTCATTCGCAACAAGATTGAATATATTATATTGTGAACACTTGACATCATGTTTCATCTAAAAGTTTGGTTAAATCCTCGATAAACAAAATTATTCGCATAAAGATATAGGGAAAGTGGGTTACATACATGCAATGACAACGTTAGTCGCGCTATAATGCTTCTGTATATACTTTGACAATTAGATAAACGATAACCCCCAACATCTGGTCTTTTTAAACCTCTCTTCCTTCGGTCCTCACATTGACCAGGGCATAATCGGCAAACTAAAGATGTACCATATAAATGAGTACGGTTTGTTCAGGACCACTCTCAGTAGAACTAGTCATGTGAATCATGACATTAAGTTTCAGAGATTGCAACGATTATTTAGGTTAGAACAGGTATGTGCGAGTAGTTAAGACAGGCGTAAAGCAATGGGTGAATGGATGGTACTTTTCATCTGACAGAACGCAAATGTCACATTTAGACCTGAACGCTTAGGGAACTGTCCTGCAGCGTATACCATGCCCTTTCCAACTCCAAACTATGTTTCCCACTGTATCGCAATCACCGAGTCAATCAGTTTACAATGATAGCCTCAAAAGCTGGCGTAGAAGCTGTACACTAACTTTTTGTTAAATATATATTAATATGTTTTATTGAATCATGAAACCAAAATGAAGAAAAATTACAATCTTTACAAATAATTACAACAGATCAGGTTAATGAAACAAAAAAAAAGATAGAAAAACAGAGTATACATAAAAAAGAGAAAAAAACAGGCAGAAAATCTGTGGACAATACAAGACTGTACAGTTGCTTAATACTAACTTAACATACAACTTGCAAATGCTTGTCAGATATTCTCGGGTCACATCTTCAAGCACAACCTTCGCTGTATTATTGTGCAAACGCGAACACTAACCACTCCAGGTATCAGGAAATAATTCTAACTGATGGTGGCGCGGCACACCAGCAGTCCCTGTAATGAGAGTCCTAAATATGCCGGTTAAATTGATTCACTGCATGGTTGGAGCCCGACTGTAGTGCGGATCTCTGTATTTGAGATGCAGAGGATGATTCTGTAGCATCTCATCTAAAAATTAAGTTTGTTTTTAGTCGGATGTTCTTGTCGTTCATTAGCTTAACACTTTGTATTATTATTATTATTATTATTATTATTTTTTTTTTTTTTTTTTATAAAACTCTATTGTTCGATCCCTCTTTACTGATGATAGAGCCCGTGTATTTTTAGCGAAATCTCACTGCCGTCTACTTTTTATTTATTTTATTTATTTCACGTTTTATTTAGACAGGGTAGTCCTTTCATTCCTCAGGACAACTTTCCAAAGGAGCCCTGTGAGATTTCATTTCCTTTGATGTTGTGGCCTTTTTGTCAATTATAATAGCCGTTTATGGTCTTAATGACTGCCATATTACTGGTTACCGTGGTAACCGTACCCCTAAAACATCTAAAACCGTTTTGATTATGTTTATTGATTATGATATTTCATGGTCAAGCCCCGTGGCTGCCAGACTAGGCCTATCATAAGGTAACACAAACATACTGAACACTTTATCATTGTGACCTAAATATAATTCATTTACACGTATACACACTAATTTTTTTTTGTTATGTATGTAATACACACACACACACACACACACACACACACACACACACACACTTTGATGTATACATCATGTTTAAGTTGTATGCTATAGAGAAAGAGAGCCCAAGGGAGAGAACGAGGTGACGAGATATATAACACATTGTTCGAGCGCACGTTTTGCCCAATTGTCATTCTTGACAGAAACCTTTGGAAATTAGATTAGATTTCACATTTTTGACACATCAGGAATACACAGTTTGTGGGTATGGATCATGCGAGACACTGTTGTGCACCGCACGCGTCAATCCACCCCTCATTGCCCTTGCAGGATAATCAAGTATGGGCCTCAATCTTAAATCTTAGATTCTGGTGTCAGAGGAATTCAAAGAAGACTAAATCGGTGCCTCCACCATGTTTATGAACTTGCGTAATCCTTTTCTCCAGGAGTTTTGGTAACGGGTGCGTCGGGCTACATCGCGACCCACATTGTGAAGCAGCTGCAGGAGGCTGGATATAAGGTCCGAGGGACTGTGAGGAGTCTAAACAACCCCAAGAAGGTAGAGCCACTCAGGAATCTCTGCCCTAGCGCCGCCCATGAGCTGGAGCTGGTGGAAGCCGATTTGACCAATGAAGAATGCTGGAAGGGGTACGCACTAGTTATTAAACAAAACTTGTTGACACCTTTGGAAAATGATTTAAAATAAGTTACAACACGAATGATTCTGAAATTTACACATCATAAAGTGAAAGGATGTAAATTATTATTTTTATTTAGTACGTTTCGTGTAATTTTACCAATTCTCATTCTTGTCATAATCATTGGAATAATCATCTCTATGGCTCTATCATAGTATACCATTTGGACCGTTTTTGTCGCAGCGACACACAATGTCTCACCAACGCATAATGTCATAGAGTGTGACATTATGTATTGACCGTCCAACCGTCCAAGAAGAATATAGGAGTTTGCGATGGCGTTAACATCAACGAATAAGGAGAGTAATGTGCCGACCCTTTCGCTCAAAGACGGAAAAATGAATTCTTGATAAACGTCTATGACCGAAATGTTGGGCACATTAACTCTTTTCCGGCGTTTTTATTTCTTTGTTTGTTTTTTCACACGCGTATGATGTTGTGTCAATCAGAATATAGATGCGTGTAGCGGATGAGTGTACACTTTGATTAGCATTATTGCAATCTCACAATTTCCCTACAGTTTGCCCTTAAGTAATTTTTAGAAGAAGACTTGCAAAATGATGAAAAAATTTGCCCCAAATACATTCAAGGGAAAGTTCTCCCTTAAAATAGTTTTTGTTTAAATAAATTGAAAATCCATCAAAGGATGAGGAAGTTATGATCTTTTAAAGATTTGATTTTGCAACGTCACGTGCGAGGTGCTCTCCCATGTGTGTGTTGTGTACAATAATTGTTTTCGAAAATGTTCATTTTCTAAAAAAAAAAAATGCATCCTTGGACCTGTGCATTTGATACATCATCAGAAATACGTTTTTACACACATACCTGTCTGAAGAAAAAAAAAGTCTGTTGTCAAAAACAGAGCAATTTTTGTAATTATATTGTACACAACACATGGGATAGCACCTCGCAAAATTGAATTTCAAAATCCAATAACTATCTTTTCCTTTAACCGATTTTCGTCAAACCTTTTTTCTTTATGTTTCTGCTCTAATTGAAACCAACTTATCATCAGGGTGAACTATCCCTTTAATTAACACTTGGTACCCAGGGGCCATATTCATGAAACCTTACTAAGCATAGTAAGCTACTAAATTGCACTCAGCTTCATGAATTTTAATAACTAACTAGGCTAGTAAGCTTTCATGAATATGGCCCCAGTTGAATAGATCGCATATTTCTTCTCGGAGCCCCGACATTTCATGAACCTGCTCTTCATAGATGGGCCTCAATGCTTGAAATCCGGTTTGTATAGATTATCTGTTGCTATGTCAGGCAAGCTGTCATGCTGTCTAGAACAACATTTGTTTTTTACAATTAATGGTGTGTCGAATTCATTAGATCATTGTTGACCCATACTCCCAAAGACGTCTACTAAGCATGCTGAGGAGTAACTGAACTATAGCAAATCACTTGGCCCATGTTGAAAATGTTGAAGAGCGTATTATGATTATGATAACGGGTGTGTGGCTTTAACTGGATAACTCAATAAACATTTCATTTTCGTCTTGTTCCCTTTTAGAAGCTATTTTTTCTGTTCTTAGTTCAGAACAAAGAACGGGAAATAGCTTTTAGTTCTTTCTTGCATTTATTAGTCTTTTTCAAGAAATGCAATGAAATCATACTAGACTAAGCGAGAACACTGCATTTCTCAATGATATGCTAGCTTGACCTTTCCACTTGGAAGCTAGGTACTGCATTGTTCTCGCTAAGTCAACGGACTCCTTAGTTTCACGTATAAGAGGATAATATTAATGATCACCGTGTCAAATGAAATTTGAAGTACTTTGTTATCAATTAACATAACCAAAAATTATAGATAGTGACTCATGTTTTTGTAACGAAGGGCCAGTTTTGTAGCACTCTTTCTGGGCTACCCTCTATAAGAGAAGTAAGAACTACATTTTTTTTCACAATCATATGTTACTTCAATCAACAATTGATGTCACATAGCGTACTCAATAACCACAATAACCTCCCGTAATTTGCCATGTTGCCATGTTACATTATGACTTGGACGCAAAATATCACTCTCTGTGACATCATGCGTTGGTGTGACATTATGCGTCGCTTCGACAATACCGGTTATTACAACCTCTATATCAACCACCCATCTACCTAAACGATGAGGGCTCACACAGAACATTGAACACGATTGATTGAATATGTGTGGTCATTGTGATTCGTGGTGTAGATGAGAAAATGGGACCCAAGTGCTCGCCTAATTACTAGGCTGAGGAGTGCATGGTCACAACCGAGTCTGTTAACAACTATGTCTGGTAATACAGACTAGGCCCTAATCCCACTGACTTCCCTGTCACTGACTTCCCTGGATCATCTTTCTCGAGAGGATCCAGGGCAGTCAGAGGGATTAGGGCCTAGTCTGTATTACCAAACATAGTTATTAATAGACTCAGCTGTGACCATGCACTCCTCAGCCTAGTAACTAGGCTACCGAAGTGCACCCTGCGGAGAGAGGTCGTCACATTAACCATGGACCCTATCATGCATGCATTAACCCTGACATTACCAGACCTTGAAATACCCAGTTCCTTAATACACATCTTCATGCCCATGGTAATGAGAGAGTCAAAACGTCGATAATTAGGACTGGTGTATCTGTCATTTTATCTATCTGTCTGTCCTTCCACTGCTCCAGGGTCGTGGCAGGCTGTAGTCACGTGCTTCATACAGCCAGTCCGTTCATCATGGGAAATCCCCGGGATGAGAATGAAGTCCTTGGTCCCGCCGTCCAGGGCACCACGATGGTGCTTCAGGCATGCGCAGACGTAGGCGGGGTCAAGAGGGTGGTTGTCACCAGCTCCTGTGTTGCCATTTCCGGTAAGCATTAGGGCCCTCTGTAGACACATGGAATGGCAAATGCTCATGATTTACCCATCAACCATTGCCAGTAGTTACGTTGAACACGTTCGCGTGATGCTGATAATTACCATACAGGCTTAGCCAATCAAAAAGCATGTCAACATCCGGTGATTCCACAATCATAACCAATGGGTTGTAAGCCCCAAACCCAATCCTTGCATTGGACTTAGGCCAACCTTTACTCTGAAATTCAATCTAGATTTACTTTGTCAGGGATAGGAAAAGTTTCAAAGATCTCACACTGGTCGCCATTATGGATCGCTTTGAACATTGCTCACACTCGACATGCTCGAATAGCGTTATAAACATATGATTAATAGCACAATGTTTGTCCAATGACACTTCCTTTCAGACATGACGGAGAGTCGTACCGAGCCGTTTACCGAGGCCGACTGGAGGAAGGACAATCCCAGCCTTCATGACGTGTACGGCAAGAGCAAGAAACTGGCTGAGAAGGCCGCCTGGGATTTCGTAGAGAAGCTCCCGGGTACGTATACAGCAAAACATCCTGTTTTAACACTTTGTGTGCCAGACAGAATCCTTCTGTATGGGCTTGGTGTGCATCACCTGTGCACAAATCCGTCAACGGCGCATAAAGACCACATTCATGACCTTGTGTGTTTGTTTACCCTCCTGAAGGGTTTCTCCTTGAAATCTGTACCAAAGTAAGCTGTCCTTGAGGACTACCTGCTCAGAAACATATAAATTCGTACATGTATTGAAAAGTCTTTATTTGCAGGTATCAATAAAATGATTGGAAGAAGATGAGCAGGAGTAGGAGCAGAGAGAGAAGGAGAAAGAGAGGAAGGAGAAGAAGAACAATATGAAGGAGAATAACAAAAAGATGAACAAGAAGAAGAACAAGAAGAAGGACAAGAAGAAGAGGAGGAAGAAGAAGAAGGAGAAGAAGCAAAAGAAGGAAAAGAAAAAAAATAAGAAGAAGAAGAAAAAGAAAAGGAAGAAGAAAAAGAAAAAGAAGAAGGGTGAGGGGGTGAGGAAGGAGAGGAGCTGGTGGCGGAGGGAATCGTCTGAAATATGGTAGAACAACCTAGAAAAACAAAGGCATATCAACGTTTATATGGGTAACCGTTTATTGGGCTATCACAATACTTTCTCTCCCTATCAGCTGAGTCGAAGTTCGAACTAGCCGTGGTTAACCCTGGTCTGGTGGTCGGTCCGGTACTCTGCGGATCGCCCGGTACTAGCGTGGAGATTCTGAAGAGTATGATGGAGCGCAAACCGCCAATGATAGCCAGGATTCCACTCCCGGTCTGCGACGTACGCGATGTGGCCAAAGCCCATGTCATAGCCATGACTCTTCCCGAAGCTGTGGGTAAGCTCCATCTCGAATTTTGTCCATGCACATGGGAAAATATTGATTAGAGTAACACGTAAAGGGAGCTCATTAGGGAGGAAAGAAGGAGGGGGGATGTTGTACCTCAATAAATCTAGCTTTGAGTGGAGCCCCCATCAAGTGTGTGACCTTTCGCGTCAGCATGATCTCTTCATGCAAGGTTCTCCAAGAGTTCCTCAACCGACTTTTCCAACCCGCTGAATAACAGGATCCTAGCAACTATGAAGTACATGTGACCTTCCGGTGAATCGGTTTATGTGAAATCACTCTCAATGTTGAGTACGTCAGTAGTTTTCCATCGGTACTTTAGTTCATCTCATGTCTAAACAATCTAGATGATAATGTTATCCGTTTGGATCACCTATGTCACCCCATATATGCCAGGTCAACGCCATATCATCGCCTCCGACGTGCTTCAGTTCCCTGAGATTGCGGACATCCTCAGAGAAGAGTTCAAGAGCCAAGGTGATTACCCCTCCCCCCTTCCCCTCTCTCTCCTTTTCTCTCTTCCTCACATTCCCTTTTCGCTTCTTTACTCTACTGTCAAGGTCTATGCACGACATATTGTAAGTGTTATACGTGCTAGTTACGGCCACGACAACAGTATTAATGTTGGCTACTTCAACAGACTGAACACAGTACCAACTTAAATGGGATATATAGGAAACATCTGCATTTAACACACGGCAAAAAAAGTTTTTGATTGCCACCATCATTCTAATAATAGTGCTGTTAAAACCATTTTCAGCGTTAAAATCTTCCTTTATATGGGCCGGTCCACTAGTGTGTCAAAATTGGCTATGACGCGAAACCTTACATCTTTTTATTAACTTTCGTGAACATGGAGCTACACCTTTACCAAATCTTCCGATTACTTTCCCCCTCCTTCCCAGGGGTGGACTTGAAGTAATTTCTCTTGTGTTTGTCATCCATGTCTTCCCATGTCTTCAGGTTACAACCCACCGTCTCTGCTTATGCCCCGCTTTGTCTTAAAGTTCATGGGTATTTTCGATTCCGCTACCAAAGTGATGGCTCAGCTACACGGCGTAAAGTTTACGTTCTCAAATCAACGGGTAAGTATATATTAAAGCAGACGCCCTCTACGATAGTATCGCGTACATGCGTAGGCATACTCCTATCATTGACAAATGGATACATGTATAAACACAATCATCAGGAGGGTGTTTCACGAAGTAGTTGTACGTAAATATTGACCTCATTTTCTGCCTGTTTTTTTCTCCTGTATACTCGATTTTTCTATTTTTGTTACGTTTTCCTGATCTGTTGTAATTATTTGTAAATATTGTAATTTTTCTTAATTTTTGTTTTATGATTAAATAAAACATAAATGTAACAAAAGTAGTTGCACGTAAGCTTAGAACCATTTTACGCACGACTGGTGACCTGTTCTTGTGCTAAAGCAGATCATCAATTCTTTTAATTCCCATTAGTTCGATTTGAAATCTAACCTTTGTAAATCGAAATTCTTGTTACTAACAAGTGTTTGATTCTGATTCAAAGTTATGAGTTGTCAAAAATTTGATTACGATTGTTGGAAATAAATTCCCATTAACAAATTTTATTTAGCACAAGAACAGGCCACCGGTCGCGTTAAGTTGTTCTTAGCCTAATAGCACTTTGGTAGAATACCCCAATAAATTTACCAGTAGAAGGCTCTGCTGGAAAATATGTTTATTAATTGAGTGTCACTCCCCATGACAACGGGTTCCACTTTAGTTTGATATCGAGTTACTAGGAAGGAGACGTCTAGAAATCTGACACATGTATATTTTACAGACACGATATTCAGACCCCGCTGATGAAAGCAGAACAGTTCTGTCTTGGTTTCTTGCATTTGCCCACTAACCAAGTAATTCATTTACGACCGTTTTCATGACAGTTTATAATCTTTTAAGTTTTGATTTCTGATTGATCAATTCGCTATGTTTCCCACTTCGTTTCACTTAATGACTGATTGATTCATATTCTGTTTAGTCACCACACCCTCCGTGTCATTGTACTTTGATTATTTGTGACCATGGTTAAACTATCACAACACACTGATTTATCTGTGATTCCTCAGCTTCGTGAGGTGCTGGGCATTACCCCACGCGACCCCAAAGACTCCCTGATCGACATGGCCTACTCGTGTATCGACAGAGGATTCGTCGTCAAGAAACCTGGCTATAAACCCCGGGCGACAGAGGGCGCTCAAACCAATTAACTACAACTATAATTCTGAAAGTTATAAGTACTAAGCAATTTGTTGGGCAAGGGATACTCTCAAATTACACAGAGAATTACCCTCTCTGACGCACAAGCAACATGCATGCTAGGGGATATGAAAATTATGAATGCTAGACATAAAACTAACGTGGAATGTTTGTTTGTTTGTTTGGTTATTTATTTTCACCATGCATAATATACAATCACATTGACAAGAACAGCGTATTACATCAAAATAGAATACATAGTAGGAACAAAGCATAAACATAAATGTTTGAAGCGCCGAGTCCCTAGAATAACATATAGGTAATAAATTCGTTTTGTAAAACATGGCTTGAAATAAAACATTCATGATTTCGTTTAATCGACAGAAATAAAAACAAATAAAATAAGAAAAAAAAATGTTAATCGTGCCCTTTTATCGTACTATACCTCCTTACCCGGTCATAAAAGGACAGAAACACTTAAGTGTACCTCAAAAGCTATTATGATGAATATTTGGAGAGGAGTAATTCTCCTCATATTCCTTTTAAATGATATAATAGTGCTACAATTTCGTATATGAGATGGTAATACATTCCAAATGTCAGATCCTATATATCTAATTGATTTATGTGCTAAAGCAGTTCTTGGTGTAAACAAATGGAAATCAGAAGAATGTCTAGTTGGATAGTTATGAATGTCTCTATTTAAAGTGAAATCGTCACAAAATGATACAGGCAATTCGTTTTTGTTTAAGCGGTACATGAACACTGCAATTTGCATGAAATGAATATCAGTAATTTTCAATGTTTTTAGTCTAGAAAATAACGGATCAGTATGATCAAAGTATCCAGACCAAGTACAGAGCCGTACGGCTCTCTTTTGTAGTCTTAAAATAGTATCAGTATTTGCTTTGCAATTTGCCCACTCTATGTTACAGTAAGAGATGCGAGAATGAATAAAAGAATTGTAAATAATAAGCAAAACACGAAGCGGGACAAATGACCGCAGCTTGTACATTACACCAATATACCGAGACAAACTTCGGGAAAGGTCACGTACGTGCTCATGCCAAGAGAGGCACTCATCGATTAGAATTCCTAAGAATTTGGTGTTTTTCTTTTGTTGGATGGAAATGCTATCTATCTTTAATTAAATACTTATTTCTTCTTTCTGAGCACGACTTTTAAAATATATGAAGTTGGTTTTATCCAAATTTAACGACAGTTTATTACATTTAAACCAATTTGATAATTTGGGCAGTTCAGTATTCAACATATGAACAAGAGTTTGTAAGTTTGGATTGGAACAAAAAATATTGGTATCATCCGCAAATTATATATATTGCAATGAGGTGGAGACATTAGAAATATCATTCACATAAATCAAAAAAAGAAGCGGACCTAAAATAGAGCCCTGCGGCACACCACATGTGATTGATGACAAAGATGATTTTGCATTATTGAAGGTTGTAATGTAATGTAATGTAATCTAATCAATGAAGAAAAGGATGCCGTGCAGCTGACTTCGTTTTTGGGACTGAATGCAAAGATTGGAAGCTGACGTGACACCAATGATGCATGAAGAAGAGTAATGATCATCCTAATGGAATGGTGTGAGCTAATCACAAAAAAACCTGCACTGTGTTCTATACGAGCAATACCAGTCGCATGGTCGCATTCAATATGTCCGTGGAATATGCTAGATAGATGGATGTACATGACCAATGCTGCTGCATGTATTATTTATCATTTTACCGAGCGTAAAGTCATGACACAAGTTGCCGTATTAAATACGAAAACATCGCATGTTATGGAGTGTTCATGTTAGTGCCATTATATTATTGTGATTATTGTCTTTGCATAAAAATACGGATTCAACAAAATTACGTAATTGCATTGTCACATAATTTATTCTTAATGTGTTCTTTTAGTGTACTGAGGCGGGGGGGGGGGGGGGGGGGGAGGGTTGTCGCGCGTAAATTCATGACCCCATTGATTGTTATACATGTTTAATGCACATTTAATAAGTTACCGTATTAAATACGAAAACATCGCATAAATGTTATGGAGTGTTCATGTTAGTGCCATTGTATTATCGTGATTGTCTTTGCATAAAAAATACGGAGTTCAACAAAATTACGTAATTGCACTGCCACATAATTTATTCTTAATGTGTTCGCGGGGTGGGGGGGAGGGGGGGGGGGGAGGGAGGGTTGCCGAGCATAAATTCATGACCCCATTGATTGATTGTTATACATGTACATGTTTAATGCACATTTAATAAGTTGCCGTATTAAATACGAAAACATCGCATAAATGTTATGGAGTGTTCATGTTAATGCCATTGTATTGTGATTATTGTCTTCGCACACAAATACAGAGTTCAACAAAATGACGTAATTGCATTGTCTCATAATTTATTCTTAATGTGTTCTTCCTCGAACATTCTTCCAAATGGTACACCAAATAATTTCGATTGCTCCTCCCCTTTTACCTATACATTGTGTACTGTGTGAGGGAAACTGGATAGAGCGAACGAGAGCGAGAGCGAGAGAGAGAGAGAGAGAGAGAGAGAGAGAGAGAGAGAGAGAGAGCGACTTAGTTGTGTTTGCAGCAGAGCAAAATATATAAGCAGACTAGACAACCCGCGGTTGTTGTTATCAAGTGTCTGAATACAATCTGTCAAATTTGATTAGGATTGTTGGAAATTAAGTTCCACTTTGTTAATCCATGAACAAATTGGCGTATCTCATTTAGCACAATAAATGGTCACCAGTCATGGGTGAAGTAAAGTTGATCGTAGCGTACGAACAACGCCCTTGGTGAAACACCATCGCCGCCCCCCCCCCCCCCCCCCCCCCCCCCCCCCCTCCGGAAACTAGGCTAGGGTTCAAATTCAACATCCGATAGGCATTACCATAGCTTATAAGCAGAATAAAAGTGGTACATTGTACAAGTGTTACTGCACTGTATTCCTGTGACATTGACCACGTTAAGTGGGTTTAAAAGGAATCCTTGCCGAGATAATGTCGTTTTAATTTTCACTTACAAATTCGCGTCCGTGTACTGTTAAACTTTGCCACCGTTACGGAAGTACCAGTTATCACTAATATGAGATATGTACAGTACATGTATAAACCTTTCATGTTTTTCCTTTGATGTCAAAAGCATTTTGAAGCAGCTGAACACAAGAGGGATGAGAGGAATAGAACAGAAAGAGCCAAAGGAGAAATATGGAATGACGAGAAGAAAGATGTTAAAAGAGGACCAGAGGGCAAAATACCATAAAGCTATCAGTTGTGTACTGTACAGCAAAAGATGAAAACGTACAAGAACATGAAGATTTTAGTGAAAGGGCTTTCTATGGTAATTTCAATTCACAAAGAAATTTGTAGGCATACACCCAATAGTAAGGATAGCATGCTTAGTACATGTAGTAGATTGCAGGTTCAAATCCTGTCTAAACACAACAAAAAAAGTAAGTCCCCCCTAAGTAAAATAGCATAACTTTTTATTGAAGAGGTTTGGGGCAAAATAATTTGGCAGGATTATTTTTCAACTTATTGACTAGCTTTTGTATGAAAATCACATCAATCCATTTAGTCATGCATAAGTGGGCAAATTTTAAATGTCACTTTTCAAAAGTCACAAGGGTAGTTTGGGGATTCTGTCATATGAATTTTGGATGAATTCCATTTCTGGTGCATAACCTATGTCCTTTCATTGTTTATCATCCATCTCTCGATGCAATAACACCTATCCCGACACTCAACCCATTGTTCTGGTTGAGTGAGCACCGTTAAATACTCATCCCTCTTGATATGACATGTTATGTAAATATAAGAAGTCATTTTCGTCCTGCCAAATTATTTTGCCCAAAACCTCTCCGATAAAAAGTTATGCTATGGGGGGGGGGGGGGGGGGGGAGGGGGAGACTTACCTTTTTTGTTGTGTTTTGTTCCAAGACTTTTTCTGACTTGTTTTTAAATCATTTACAGGATGGAGCACGCTTTCCTTACTACTGGGTATATGCCTAAAAATATACATATACATGTACATGTAATGAAGTTATCGGAGATGAAAAGAAATGTGAATAGATATTCTGTTTTCGCGATTACACATCTTTATCTTCAGAACACATCTCCATCCGAACTTGGTCATGCATCAAACTCAAATCTTCATTCAACACGCATATACATGTACAGTCATCTTTCTCTTCAGAACACATCTCCATACGAACTTGGTCATGCATCAAACTGAAATCTTCATTCAACACGCATATACACTGATCATTTCAGCTCCAAGATAAACCTGCAATTGCACTTTCTCGCTACACTTATCGTACATCTCAAACTACTAAACAAGAACGAGACCATCTGGCATATTGATTTGGGAGTGTTAAATTTCAATTGTTCATATATATTCTCTTTGGGTACCTCTAACGAGGTGTGAAAGGCATAAAATCGTACAAAATAACATTTTGTAAAGTTTTTGACAACAATTTGCAGCACCCGGGGTCTGGCGAGGTGAATATATGTAGTAATAACAGATTGAGTTCGTGCCACGTAAGGCCGAGATGTATCCGGAAGAGATGTTAACTGGTGTACGAATTCGGAGTGGGGTGGGTGAGGTAGGGTCGAGAGGATGTTGTTTAATACTCATCACCCTCCTCTTCTCCCTCTATGTCGACGGAGTCGACGCCGACCTCTTCGTAGTCCTTCTCGAGTGCCGCCATGTCTTCACGGGCCTCAGAGAACTCTCCCTCCTCCATCCCCTCTCCAACGTACCAGTGGACGAAGGCACGCTTGGCGTACATCAGATCGAACTTGTGGTCGAGACGGGCCCAGGCCTCAGCGATGGCCGTGGTGTTGCTCAGCATGCAGACGGCACGTTGGACCTTGGCCAGATCGCCGCCGGGGACGACGGTGGGGGGCTGGTAGTTGATGCCGACCTTGAAGCCAGTTGGGCACCAGTCAACGAACTGGATGGTGCGCTTGGTCTTGATGGTAGCGATGGCGGCGTTGACATCCTTGGGGACGACATCACCACGGTAAAGCAGACAGCAGGCCATGTACTTGCCGTGACGGGGATCGCACTTCACCATCTGGTTGGCGGGCTCAAAGCAGGCGTTTGTAATTTCTGCCACGGTCAGCTGCTCGTGATAGGCCTTCTCGGCGGAGATGACAGGAGCGTAGGTGGCCAGAGGGAAATGGATACGTGGGTAGGGCACCAAGTTGGTCTGGAACTCTGTCAGATCAACGTTGAGGGCGCCATCGAACCTCAGGGAGGCAGTGATGGAGGAGACGATCTGGCCGATGAGACGGTTCAGGTTGGTGTAGGTGGGACGCTCGATGTCGAGGTTACGACGACAGATGTCGTAGATTGCCTCGTTATCGACCATGAAGGCGCAGTCGGAGTGCTCAAGGGTGGTGTGAGTTGTGAGTACTGAGTTGTAAGGCTCGACGACAGCGGTGGAGACCTGGGGGGCTGGGTAGATAGCGAACTCCAGCTTGGACTTTTTCCCGTAGTCGACAGACAGACGCTCCATCAGCAGAGAGGTGAAACCAGAGCCGGTACCACCACCGAAGCTGTGGAAGATAAGGAAACCCTGCAGACCTGTGCACTGGTCCGCCAGCTTCCTGATTCTGTCCAGAACTTGATCAATCAGCTCCTTGCCTACAGTGTAGTGGCCACGGGCGTAGTTGTTGGCGGCATCCTCCTTCCCGGTGATCAGCTGCTCGGGGTGGAACAGCTGGCGGTAGGTGCCGGTTCGAACCTCATCTGGAAAGCGAAAACATAAATTCAATTTAAGATTCATGAATTGGGAAACATAAATGATTTGAATTTATCTGCAGTTTATAACAAATAGGAAAAAAGGACCGAAAATGTTATTTGGTTGTGCCAATGAATTGAAAGACGGTTAACGCTTGGCTTGAAGTACATGTATAAGACACGAGGAAACTCTGCTCGAATTAAATATAATTCAAGAAATATTGAACATAATAACATTTTTATGACTAAAATTCGTGAACAATTTTGTTTTTAAATCAAGGTTGTCTTACCGACTACACTGGGCTCGAGGTCGACGAAGACGGCCCTGGGAACGTGCTTTCCAGCTCCCGTCTCGCTGAAGAAGGTATTGAAGGAGTCGTCTCCGCCTCCGATGGTCTTGTCAGAGGGCATCTGGCCATCGGGCTGGATGCCATGCTCCAGGCAGTACAACTCCCAGCAGGCATTGCCCATCTGGACTCCGGCCTGGCCGACGTGGACTGAGATACACTCACGCTGAAGAGGAAAACAATGAGAAAATAACAGTAACATAAAGCTCATGTTATCACACACCTTGAGATTAAAATTCAAATCATGTGGTAAAATAAGTTCTGTCAAATATGATGCACTTGAAGAACAATCTTATGAAATCAAATTACTCACTCCTTAAATCTTTACGCAGCTGCAAGATGTAAATTGTAAGGACAAATAGATATCGTTGCTAGATTCCGATTTTATTTTGCACTTGGAAAAGCGAAGACTGCGATTTAAAGTATCAAGGTATACCTTCTTACAATGTCTTTCATTTAATTTATTAATTTCGTCAGAGAGCTAAGCACTATTGTCCCGCTCCCCACCCCCCTGGAAGGGGAGGGGGGGTGGTACAAAAACAACAAACACAACATAACATAACATAAACAATCAGTGGTAGCTGCTAGCTTTTACACTTCACATTTCATTTCAAACTGGATCTGTAAATTGTACTTGGTGATGTCAGGGCGTGGGTGTGTGTGTGTGTGTGTGTGGGGGGGGGGATGCTGGGTACATTTAACAACAAACACAACATAAACATAACAAACAATCAGGGCTAGCTGCTAGCTTTTAAATTTCAGTATTTTTAAGTATTTAAGTATTTGTTAATGGTATATGTACTTGGCGATGTCATAGTGTATTGTATGCGATGAATAGGTCAAGCTTCATCCTAGCTCCATGGGGCAATCCCGTAGTATAGGGGACCAGGTATGCCACTAATTTTATTAATTTTAACCCTAAACCTAACCCTGACCCTAACCCTAAACCTAATTCTGAACCTAACACTGACCCTAACCCTAACCCTTGACAAAATTTTCGCTGTTCAATTCGTCGAAAAAGTGATTTCTAGGTCACTTTCTGCCGACGACAATCAGTATTGCAGGTTCCCATTTGCGTGCATTATACATGTCATGATGTGCGATACTGCGTGGTCCCCTATTGTACGAGATTGCCGCTCCATGACATGGTACGAGTAATCGAGCATAGACCGAAAATTCAGTCTTTATATGTCGTTTAATCCGCTGAGATCGCACCTGGCTCCACTGAATGGGGGCATGTCAAGAAATGTGAATGCCCCGAACGAGACGGTTATTCCTGTCTAGTACATGTACAATACTGCACCTCTGAGGATCTAATTCCATCCACGAGGACAGGTCAAGCCAAAGACGAGCCATTTCATGAAAATGATATTAAAGAGATAGTTTGTTTCATGAGTTTTCATATGGAGGTGTTGCAAAAATGTGTTTCTAATGATATATCAAACGCACAGGTAAAATGATGCCGCATGTATTTTCTAAAAAAAAATACATTTTAAAAAAAAACTTGTACACAACATAATTAGGGGAGAGCACCTCGCACGTGACGTCACAAAATCAAAACTCTTAAAAGATCATAATTTTCTTATGACGGATTTTCAAACCTTCACTATAATATTCACTTCATGTTTCATCTTTTATTGAAACCAACTTACTTCAGGATGAAATACACCTTTAACGTATCAGTTTGGAGGTTCTTTCTCGTAACATGGAAATTTAATCACTTTTTGAACGCAAACAACAGAGCCAGTCCTTGTCGGTGCTTGTTATACCAGGATGCATGTCAGACTAGCAATGGTGACTAAGACCGAAAAATAAGTTTGTAGGACGTTGAGATTGCATCTGGCTCCTCGAAAGCCCCTATACATGTATTATATCCAAAATATAATTTCGATTAAAGAATGCCCCGAATGAGACGGTAATTACTGTCTGTAGTGACTGTACGTTACGGACAGATAGATACAGATACAGAATTACTCGAATTTACTCCCGACTTGTGCCAAGCTTATTTCCCTGATGTGCCCCCCCCATCCCCATATTTGTGCTTGCCCGCTTCAGGTTAGCATGCTAGGGTGACGATTTCAGGACATTTTATTGCTGCTGGCCTTTGCCCTTATGATCACGACAGTGTATTATGATCTCTCAGCTCATCCATACATAATATGCATATATTCTAGATATAATAAGGGGGTGTAATTTTTTTTCTAAAGCTTGAATCTAGCGATTATTAACGCATGGTTTGTTCGGCTCACGCATCAAGAAGTCAGGCTAGAGACACGTGGCCGCATCCGCCTCCCTAGGCTAGGTTCTAGACATATTTTATCAGCGCGCATTCGTATGCACAGCGGGCGATGAAACCCAGCGCAACGATATCGAATGTTCGCGCGATGGCCGAGAATTGCCCATCGTGCGAAGATCGCTCATTATAGGCTCATTTGCATACACGCTGCCGACAGACCTGTGCCAGCCGAGAGACAGTTTCTTCGGGCTGGCAATACGTGCCTTTACGGTTCTTGCATCGCAATGCATGGTGGGACGGAATTCTAGTACGCCAGCGTTCAGCGATCGCTGCGGTCATATCGTTTACACGCTCATGACGCTAGCCACGGCGAGCGCGAAGTTCAATATTATTATTTTCATGTTACAGATTTGTTATGTGGATCGGTTCCGACGGAATACTTTCAGTAAATCTCCAATCATATTTAACGATAAGACTTTGATTTGTATTATTGTACTTTTTATTTATTTAATTTTATTTTATTTAATTTCACACATCACATCACAACACACACATCTTTGCACATAAGGGACTACCACCCGAGTCTCGACGACGTCTCGAATGTCTCTCTCTTTGCTTATTATTTTCTCAACAAACTCTTTATAAATCATTATTTAGATACCATGATACGAATCAAAAGTTCTCATCGAAAAAATACAATTCAGATTTACTGAAAATTATCACGTCGGAACCGATCAAAGTAACAAATCTGTAACATAAAAATGACATTGTAATCAATGACCGCAGCGATCACTGAACGCTCGCGTACTAGAATTCCGTCCCATAATGCCTTGCGATACAACAACCGTAAAGGTACGTATTCTCGGCGATCGCGCGATAACTCGATATCGTTGCACTGAATTTCGTGTATATATTAATGCGGGCTGATAGAACCTAGACTACAGCCCCCCCCCCCCCCCCCCCCCCCCCAGCGTAACGTGGAGAGTTTAGAGCTGCAGAATTCCTTCAACACGTGGCAGTATGAACGTTTGCAGTCGTAAAATTCTGAGGTAGACTTCCTCTTGTGACATCCGACTAACATATAGGTGAAAGGACTTAGGCTACAATTCAATTTAGGTGACAGTCGCAAACGGGTGTATTTTTTGCAGTGATTCCCAAAAAGCATATAATATCACATTTCAGGCAAATTCAGGAGAAAGTTAACAACTTCCCAAGATTAGAACCATCTTGCTGCTGACTGGAGTCGATACTTCAAATTCACTATTCAAAATATTCAAGAGTGCATCGGTGTAACTTAAGAGAGTGACCAAGAGAGAGAGAGAGAGAGAGAGAGAGAGAGAGAGAGAGAGAGAGAGAGAGAGAGAGAGAAGCGATAGAGACAACAGAGAGAGTGATAAGGGGGAGAAAGCTGAAAGAGAAGGGGGAGTGAGAGAAGGGGGAAGAATGGGAGAGAGAGAGAGAGAGAGAGAGAGAGAGAGAGAGACAGAGACAGAGACAGAGAGAGAGACAGAGAGAGAGACAGAGAGAGAGAGAGAGAGAGACAGAGAGATATACAGATAGCGAATAAAGACATGAAAGACATGAAAGAGGAAGAGAGTGACACTCTCATGCTGACAGAGAGATCCGTTTCGCTCTCACATAACACGAATCCATGGGATGAAATAATCAGTAAATTGCGGAAGAAATAGGAAAGATCAACTTACCATGTTTGCAGGTAGGTGTTGAAGAGTGTACAAAATCAGGTATACGATTACGAAGCAAATGTATTGCGACGCTGGAGGACTGCTCTCTTCCAAAGGCGAGGGTTTGGCTTTGAGCAATATTCTGGCGAGTTGAAGCGGGTGAGCGAGTATATATACCACACCCGTGTCGGTCGGAGGTGTAAGCCACGTGACGAAGGCGATTCCAACGGTCGTCTGCTTCCGGAAGTAAGCTGTGGTCTTGTGATCAAAGACCCATGTTCTCCAGAAATCGTCACACTTGGTTTGAGTGTGCGATCCAGAGGTCCGATTGACACAATTTATGTCATTTTGATGCAAATGGTTTGATCTATATGCTTAATATAAGCCGACTTTAGTCACTGCGGCATAAGAAGTTGAAAGGCCTGCATGTAAAGGATTGAAATTGGTAAATCATAGTAAGCAATCTGTGATACTAAGACAAGCACATGCTACTGCTTATACATGTACGTAGAAAATACAATTTTCTTCCAATGCCTGTACACTTTAAGTTCGTTGTTCTCATGTTCTTGTCAGTCAATGATTCAGAATGCAGAATATTGTTATAAGGTGCATGTGACACATCTTTGATATAAATGGGCATGTCTGGAAGGGCATACGTGGTAGATGTTTGCATTTCCAGTATGCCAACACAGCACATGTATTCAGTTGGTCGAATGTTCTTGGTAATTGCAGTCTGTTTTTACAGGCTAACTACCCAAGAATTCCGCACCTTAGGAATCAAAAGGCCATAATGCAATTTGAATAATGCGGGTCGTGCTGGTCAAATCATGGACTTTGAAACCAATGGTGGGACCATGCATGGTGATACCATTGACGTTCTCTTTGTATCGTGTATTTGCGGGGGTACACATGCATATTCTGAGTCGTTGATACACAGCGTGTACAAGGCAACGTGAGCGTAAACACTCTGGAATGCATACAAATTCCTCGTTCCTTTCTTTCTTTTGTGAAATTTCACCTGCTACATTTCTAAATGCGATCTAATGAAATCAACTCGTTTTTGCCCAGTGTAGTGTGTACGCATCCACGGAATGTACATTTAGATGGGCTACTCTTATGTTTGTATCCATAGAATCGGGTGTGTGCCAGCTAGGTCAAGGGCGGTAGATTGATTTAATCGAAAACGCATGGTAAAGAATTAAAGGGTGCTAGATTATAATATGATAGTTCAAATATGTTATATTCTGATATGATTATCTTATTCACACAAAGGGTATATATCTGATCAATTATTACATGTACAAGACTACATTGATTGATGAAATTGCACAAAACAGGAGCCCAACTGCACCCTTCATTTCCCTGTACATCGTGAAAATGCCACATTGATTCGATTTGAACCTTTGAGACATATCCGACAGGTAGTTAAAAGGAGTATTGTGTGTCGTAATCGGGTTGATTGCAGAACTGTTCTACCTGCGTGGTCGGTGGTAGTCCAGATGCTGGACCTTCGAGATGTTTTCCTCCACACAAACCGAAGGTAAATTTGGGTATCGCGCGACCAATGGGTGAGTGCAGTGTGGCAAGCGACTAGTGGGTACATGCAGCGCAGTGTGTGGAGGAAAAAAAATATCTTAAGTGTAGCATCTGGACTAGGCTGGTGGTAGCCTATGTACTAGGCTGTGACTCCTGTGAGGTGCATTGACATAACCCAGTGTCCTATCGTGAGCAAGGTGACAAAATGTTAAAATCAGATTCGGGTCCAATCGATTTTCTCTTCCATCAGATTCATTTGTGTTGCATACCCCTTTAATTTCGTTATCAACCTTTGGTTGGTAAATAGTCCGCGCCTATCTCGTATAGCCATTGTTGACTCATATGATTGGTAAGTTTAAATCAGTTTGAACGATTGCTCAGCAGTGGATAAGACAATTGAAGCGATTATGGACTATTATTAGATGAGTAATTGAAGTAATTGTCGAAAACGTGTCATTCGATTGCCTACATTTCACTTAAATCAAAATATCAATTTGAGTGTAATGACACCTTCCGATTCTTTAGTGAGCTTATAACGCTTATATCAAGTCATGATAACTTATAGCATCACAGTTTCATCATGACTTTATGCGCTCTTTCTTTTGTTGGTTTGAGCTAGACAAAAACACGTTGTTTCCATCGTGAATATATGGACTAAGATTTGGTACCATACCCGGTACCATACAGACCTCCTTCCTGTTTTCTTATACTACTCCATGATGGTGAATGGTGAATCGTGAAATCTCGGCCTATAGTACATGTATAGAGGAGTTATAGTATTTGTCTTTCTCCCCCTGGAGCTTCCCACAAAAGAAAGACCCAAACAGTCTTTTCAGGATTACGCATTATAAACTCAGTCTCGAGGGATTAAGTATTTATCTATCATTGTATGGATGTCCACATCTCCGCGGGGATTTTGTATTCAAGGTTAAATAACTTGAAATAGGAAAAGGTAAGCTAAAGGTGCCATTTATGCTAATGCACTTTTCGATATCGTGTGTTCTTTGTATCCAGCTTAACAAATACAAATGTATTACTGTTGAAGGCTCGTGACAATCCTACACATGCCCCTGTGTTAGAATAGATGATTGAGAAATCTCTCCCTTCTCGATCACTTCCCTCTTCCTACCTCTCTCTCTCTCTCTCTCTCTCTCTCTATCTCCATCTCTTTTCCCCTTTATCTTCCCATATCGTTCTCTTTCACTATTCTCTGATTTCTCTCTTTTCCCCTTTCACGCTCTCTTTATCTCTCTCTCTCTCTCCACCTCTACTCACCCACTCTCTTTATCCATGCATGTTCTTTCATTCTTTTCCCTTTTTTTTTCTCTCTCTCTCATTTCCCCCTTTTATGTAACACCCCGTAACACCAAGCTTTGCATTGTCAGCGAACCAGTACAGTGTAACAAGTAATAATGTTCTTAATGTCGGTATCAAGTCTATCCCACGTTTATCCCACACTCAACACACATGCAAGTTGGACGCCTCTGAACGAATTGATGTGAAATGATACATACATAATGTATGATGTAATCATCAACGTTACTGGGCAATCAGCAACTGTAAAGAAACTAGACGCACTACAGATTTTTTTCATTTCGAAATGTTTTTATTTTTCCATTTAGCCTTTTTCAGATCTCTATCAGCTACACTGTGAAGAGTACAAAAGTAAAATAAATAACATATCTTAAATGAAGCAGTCTGTATTCATGAATTATAGAAACTGTCATGACAACGTTGACAAAAGCTATCCTACTTAAAAGTTTTTAATGTTTTTACACTGGAATGTTTGAGCATAACATATATTGAATACTGTACCGTAAATGCTGTCCATAGAACTGAAAATATTGTGCAATACTTAATATGAATTAAAATATTGTAAGCATATCAAGTGTTCTCGCTGCCTGTATTTTACGCGTCTTTATCAACATCAGAGTAGTACAATGTATATTCATCCTGGCAGGAATGTGGCAAGTTAAGCGTGTATTTTCATGATTGTGATACGTGATTTGACATCGTTGATACTGCAAATAAAACGTATAAAAATTTAAACAAATTTTGTATCAATTAGAAATTAATATAATTGTCTCATTACCTTGTTATTAATACAAGTGTTACATTATAATAAAAAGAATTAAAAAATGGAGATTTAATTCATTTCTTATGCTTAATCTATATTGTAAATGCGCCTTATTTTGACATCGCTTCGCACACTGAACGGTGATACTGAGATGGATACATAATTTGATATTATCGTCACGAGTGTAACATATCATGATGAGGACCATGTTGCATGACGTTTTGAATTATCATAACTTACCATTGATGGTAACCACCGCGGTAGGATCTTACCATGACAATACTCATTATTGATTGTAAGTTACAATAACTGTATGACACATAGCTCAGGTCCTGGTATGTGGGGATCTAGTACTCCTCTTCCGCTTCCCCTTCCTCCTCCTCTGCAGTCGAGTCGACGCCGACCTCCTCGTAGTCCTTCTCGAGAGCTGCAAGATCCTCACGGGCTTCAGCGAACTCCCCTTCCTCCATGCCCTCTCCGACGTACCAGTGGACGAAGGCACGCTTGGCGTACATCAGATCGAACTTATGGTCGAGACGGGCCCAGGCCTCGGCGATGGCCGTGGTGTTGCTCAGCATGCAGACGGCACGTTGGACCTTGGCCAGATCACCACCGGGTACAACGGTGGGTGGCTGGTAGTTGATGCCGACCTTGAAGCCAGTTGGGCACCAGTCAACGAACTGGATGGTGCGCTTGGTCTTGATAGTAGCGATAGCGGCGTTGACATCCTTGGGGACGACATCACCACGGTACAGCAGGCAGCAGGCCATGTACTTGCCGTGACGGGGATCGCACTTCACCATCTGGTTGGCGGGCTCAAAGCAGGCGTTTGTAACTTCTGCCACGGTCAGTTGCTCGTGATATGCCTTCTCGGCGGAGATGACAGGAGCGTAGGTGGCCAGAGGGAAATGGATACGTGGGTAGGGCACCAAATTGGTCTGGAACTCGGTCAGATCAACGTTGAGGGCGCCATCAAACCTCAGGGAGGCAGTGATGGAGGAGACGATCTGGCCGATGAGACGGTTCAGATTGGTATAGGTGGGACGCTCGATGTCGAGGTTACGACGGCAGATGTCGTAGATGGCCTCGTTGTCGACCATGAAGGCGCAGTCGGAGTGCTCAAGGGTGGTGTGGGTGGTTAGAATTGCATTGTACGGCTCGACGACAGCTGTAGCAATCTGAGGTGCGGGATAGATGGCGAACTCCAGCTTGGACTTCTTTCCGTAGTCTACGGAGAGTCGCTCCATCAGGAGGGACGAAAACCCTGAGCCCGTGCCGCCGCCGAAGCTGTGGAAGATCAGGAATCCCTGAAGACCCGTGCACTGGTCGGCCTGAAATGAATCGTTTTATTGATTACGTTAACTTCATGATGTTATAAAACATTAAATGATGAGGCATGATTTCTGTAAATACGATGCTCCTATTAGACAAACTTTGTAATATTTTATATGATTTTGTGTTGTTGAGGTAATACGTTGTCATGCAAATACGTTTTGCTATTATATTTCTGATATTTGCGAAATTTCCCTATAAGTTTTCTTCGCGAAAGACGGGAATGATCAAATGGGGATTGGTAGGGATGCGGGTTTAAACGGCTAAAACAATCGTTAACCCATTGTTGGCCATTAAGCCTTCCTTTCATCAGTAATACGAGCACATCCCATAGAGCAACACAATGTCTAGCATAGAGAGGGTTGAGATATAGTTCTTACGAGCTTCCTGATGCGATCCAGGACCATGTCTATCAGTTCTCTGCCGATGGTGTAGTGACCACGGGCGTAATTGTTGGCGGCATCCTCCTTGCCGGTGATGAGCTGCTCGGGGTGGAACAGCTGACGGTAGGTGCCGGTCCGAACCTCGTCTACAAACCAAGAATTACAGAAAATAATCAATCGTGATGGACCTCATCTGAACCAAAAACAAATATTGACTCATTGCATTACGACTGAATGATGTTTTCTGCTTGTTTAACCATGTATCAAACCTATATGAAAGCATGAGTTATGATTTTGTAACGTTGTCTCCTTTTGGGCTCTATCTAAGAGCAAGTGAGCTAAGTAAGTAAGACTTGAAGAACGTAACTGCCACCGTTATCATTACAGACACAAACAAAAACAACATACCGACTACAGTGGGCTCGAGGTCGACGAAGACGGCCCTGGGAACGTGCTTGCCGGCTCCCGTCTCACTGAAGAAGGTGTTGAAGGAGTCATCTCCGCCTCCCAGTGTCTTGTCAGAGGGCATCTGGCCATCGGGCTGGATGCCGTGCTCCAGGCAGTACAACTCCCAGCAGGCATTGCCCATCTGGACTCCGGCCTGGCCGACATGGACTGAGATACACTCACGCTAGAGGTCGGTGGAAACAAAACACATAGGTGAAATAAAACGAAACGCAAGACAAATTAGAAAAAGAAGCTCTGGTCGTAGATCATAATAATTATTTGACCACGACGATGGTTGGAACAGACCAACCGATACGTCGATTAATTTTGGGTAGGCCCTTTAATCAGACCTAACTCTTTTTACCTGCCTCAAGGCAATATCAATTTCTGAAACCCTGAAAAGCTATATAATTATGTTTTGTATGTATAAAGCTTGTTTTTAACCCAACATCTCTTTATTCATTTCAACTCTCTCAGTCTAAGGCGTGAATTCACCACAGGCTTATAACACAGTACATGGGCATATGGCAATGAGATGCTTAATGTTCTGTATCGTCAACACTCAAAATGTATGTTTCAAGGGTGCAGAAGAAAGGGATGCTGTCTTCACTGTACGTTCATCTTTTGTCATTACTGGTAATGATCATTGGAGACTCTAGCACTTTAATACACACTTATGCTAATGCACAAGACTGAGAGACTATAGACGAGAAGCTGGCAGTGCCTCGTTAATATATTACGAACTCATTTGCGAGTGAAGAGAGACGCTGATGGAAAAATACTGAGAAAGAGTTCACAATGACGAATACACACACACACACACACGTACACACACACACACACACACACACACACACACAATCACACTCGCGCATAACTCCCCCCCCCCCTCCCCACACACCCCTTTTCTTACTCTATATATACCTCTCGCCTTGCTCATTCTTTTCTCTGTTTCATTTTTCTCACTTTCTCTGTCTTTCTCTCATTGCACACGTTCTCTCGTTTTGTCTCTCCGCAACCCTACTATCCCTTATCATGCTTATTATCCATCTTCCGTCATCCTATCATTCTTTCTCCCGAGTATAATCGCCAAGTGTCTCTTCATCTGTTCTGCCCCTTCTTCTACGAAACTTTCGTCTTACAACATCCCCTGGCATGTCAGGAGACGGCGCCAAATTATAAAAGGGAGTGTATCCCGTTTACAGATGTATCTGTCATGTCTGTATTGCATGAACCACAGGGAAGGTGGACGAGTGAACACACACCCTCTTCAAGCTCCCCCCCCCTTTTCTAGTTTTCTGCTCAGGGTGGAATATATATAAATATATGAATGTATTTCATTTGTCTTGTCATTTTCGTCCCAAATCTAGTATTTCCTCATAAATTCTTTCCCCAACCTATTTTTTCTCTTGAATATTCAGATGTCTACATGCACTATACTATAAGTTGTCCCGCTGTCATATGTGTAGCGGACGTGAGCCAAGGTTTTACAAAGTATGTACATTGGGAATATAACGCCAGTCTATGCTGCCTCCTGATGACTCACTCTGCATCACCTACTTAAAGATGCAGTTGCCATGGAAATGGCTCGTGTGTCGTCTGGCGAATAGCTGAATAAAATGTACTACTATTCACCACCACATTAGCATGTGTCACCTAAAGGACGTATTATGCTCTCTCCTTTTCTCTCTCTCTTTTTCTTTTTGCTCGTCTCGTCCCCCCTTTCACTCTTACTTTCAACTCCCAAATTACTTTCTAGTCTAAAATGGGATTTAGCGTGTTGATATTGAAGGTCAGAACTAAATCCATTAGATATCCGTTCTGGCTCATTTGGGATGTAGTCTTCATTAAACCGGCAACACGCTGAGATCTATAGTTCCCATTAGTCTAAATCACTGATCGCAGCGAAGTAACAATCGGCATGATGGCGATTGATTGATTTTGCCTCACCCTTCCACAGAAGCTTGCTGCATTCATGATATCACGTGACTGTAATGGATGACGATGGAGAGCTGGGTTATCAGGGCTTTGTAACTTAATGATTCGTTCTCATTTCTTCAAAGGTGCTCGTATTACTAACACCCAATTAAGAAAATCAATTACAGAAAGTTCTCGAAATTGAATTGGCAGGAATGTAGGCTTCATGCATACAGTAAGGTTACGTGTAATATTTTACTAATTTTGAAATCACAATTAAACAGATAATCATGTTGATGGGGATGACGAGGAGGAGGATGAGGAGGTTGATGTTGTTAATATCGATTTCGAAATACCTCAATTACGTTTTTGCAAACCCCTGAAATGTTTGTTATTTAATTATATCTGTAAGTGATTATATAACCATGATTACAATTGATTTGTGTTACCACAGGCATCATCATTATTTGTTATTGCAGTCAAATCTTCCAAATGGATGACTGAAACCAGAGTTGAGTATCCAGAGTAAATTTTACTGTGTGAACGCTGCTGTTCATGAGAGCCCTGCATTATTTTTTACCGCAGTCACTGGCTTAAAATGGATCCTGCCAACTCTCCTAGGTACGCAATGAACGTAGTTTGTCACGAAGTCGCGCTATACTCGTTAATCTTTTCTTAATAAATTGCACATAAAAAATATAATTTTGCTTTTCATTCGTCATCATATTTTATGGACAAAGCTAATAATATCTCACGAAGTCGATAAGCCACACTTCATTAGCATGGTAAGTCGATTACCCTCTAGCGTGCCTTCCACGCGTTTGGTCACGTTTATTCCAAACTAATGTAAATTAGAGTCTAGCAAACACAAGACTAGCTCTCCAACACAAGACCATTCTCCTTTGTTCTTAGGCGAGCCGGTGAAGTAGCCTTCCTCTCCGGGTGGAGCATACATGAATGAGTAGTTTACTGAAGCCAGACTTGTTTATTAAATCGGGGTTTTTTATCAAGAAAAATCCAAACATCCTGAGAGCCAGGCTAATTACAGCCACATATATCATCCATCTCAGCTCCCTGGGGCGAAGAGTTCATGACTTCTGAAACATTTAGAAAAAAGGTTTTAGACATTGATGAGTCATGTTTCTTGGCGCCACAAGAAGATGAAGTGCTAGTGTATCTCATTTGAAGGCCTTGAAATAAAGTAATATAAACTCAAGCACCTCAAGCACATGCTTACGCTGTAGCTCCTATGTATTTGAAGTTTTTTTTTTTTTTAAGTGAAGTAGCTTATCACATATATCATCACATATATCATATCATAATTATATATTCTATTCGTTGTATGCCATATATTGTATTATATTACATCTTTATATTAATATTATATTCTGCTCTGAGGAAAGTGTGTGTGTATTGCTTTTGTCAAAGTGCATCATTGGCGCACAAAGAAGTAATAACCGTTTTTTAATGTTTAATTTTCCTAAGCTATCATTGTGTATAACCAATGCAAACATATGTCATAATATTTGTCTACACTCCTGCATAAACAACATGAATGCACGATCAATAGTGCGACACCTGTCTGGGACGCACTAATCATCATGCGTGCACATGATGGTGAGTCAGTGAGCCACACTCATGACAATGCGTCTGTACATGTAACAGTCTATATTGTGTGTGTCCATCTCATGGCCGACGCCTTTTTTTTTTCAATCACGCTGATGATGCTAATGGCGACTCATTTCGTGTTGAAGACGCACAGGCACATGTCCTTGCTGATGATACTTCTCTTGCATCCACCCCCCCCCCCCCATCTCTCTCTCTCTCTCTCTCTGACTATCTCTCTCTTCCTTTCCCTCTCTATATGTATCTCTCAACTCTCTCTCTCTCTCTCTCTCTCTCTCTCTCCCTTTCATGTTCATCATCTTTCTTCTTTCTTTATTCTTCCCCTCTCTCTCTCTCTCTCTCTCTCTCTCTCTCACACACACGCACACACACATACACACACACATTCTCTGTGTCTCTCTTTCTTTCTCTCTTTCATGTTCATCATCTGTCTTCTTTTTTTATTCTTCCCCTCTCTCTCACACACGCACACACACACATACATATACACATTCTCTGTGTCTCTCTTGCTCTCTCCCTCCACTCTCTCCTCCTCCTGTCCCTCTTCTCTCTCTCTCATTCTCTTTTTTTCTCTCTCTCTTCCTATGCGTCTCAAATGATGTAAGATTGTTTCCCTCGACACACACATGTACACGCACACCCCCACACACACACACACACACGCGCGCGCGAGCACACACACACACCCACCCACCGAGACTAGTATAATATAGACACTCACATCCATAGTCAAAACACTAATTTTCTCCTTTCACTGTTCAACTCATTATTGCCACGCTGATCGAGTTGATACTACCCACACGTTGTCGTCGCATATGTTAAAACAATCATTTCCTTTTTTCCCCTTTTTCACCTTTCTTATGCCATGTGGATCTCCCATTTTGTGCGTTCGTATAATTTATTCTCTTCCAGCTGCCACGTTCTGCCTAAAGAGTCAATTTCCAAACTTGGGTAGCCTCTATCATGGAGGTAGAAAGACCTCCACCCATCTTTGTACACGACGTATAGGTTATCCACACAAAGCACATTTCGCGCTCTTTGTTTGAAATCAAATCTGGGCAGGACAATGGTCACATCACAAACATTACATCATCGTCACACACCTTATTTCATCTCCATCAGCATCAGAGAATATCGTATTGAAATAGTTCTATTCATTCACTCAATTCTAAATTCCCTTGTTCAAATGTTTAATCATGTTTTACATGGTTCGATGACATAATAACATTGCAGTAGGCCTCTAACACGGAATATGCAGTAAAAACGGGTGCAGATCCACATACATATGCAGATTCAGGGTTCCTGAAATAACTAATCAACCATGATGATGATGAATGAGTTCAAATTATCATAATGCGAACGGCATAGTTTTATGTAAAGAACTATATAAAACAGTAATTAAGGAGCAAATTATGTGGAAGCATTTAAAAGATATGCTAATGTACCTCAAATAAAAATAAAATGCCCTCCCTTCTTCGCATCGGAATATAAAAAAACATGGATACATTACTACTGGTGAACAGAAGGAAAGGACAACTTACCATTTTGGATGTATTTAATGGGGCGGTTTGTGCGCCGAGCTGCGAAGCGTCGCGAAGTGAGCTTTATGCAGTCGTGTGGCAACCAAATGATGACGACCGCCCGCCTTTCGCGCCTTTTTATTCGTCGTCAAAATCCCAGTAATCATGGATTTCGTGCCCGCCCTGCATGTGCGGGACAGAGACCAACTACGCATGCGCGTATTGCCTGGACGGGACGGGCACTTTACCCCACAGCGAGGAATTAATATTCATGAGTGAAAGAGACATCAAATTATTTCGACTCCGTCATGCACGTTCTTCCTCACCACCCCCCCCCCCACCCTCATATCTCCGTATCATCACACCAGATATGCCAGCTGCCAGCAACGTTTACGAGAACCTCCCCCGTCCCCGCCACCTCACGCCTTTATATTTCCATTAGGCAAACTATTATCATGTTTTAAATAATCTACATGTACATAAAACTCTCCTCTAATTGTGTATATGATTTGAAGATGTTTTCATATATGAATGCACAAACGGTATAATGAGAACAACTTAGATTTCAGAATCATTTTTACATTTCATGAACAATTATTGCTATGTCGATCATGGTCGCTTTAGAGTTGACTTTGATTGAATTGAATTGATATTAACATCATCATTATCATCCCAAATATGTAACATACAGCTCCAATGAGTTAAAAAAAACCACAACATACATTGTAAGGTAAAAGAGTGTAAATACTCCCATAATCATGTAATTGGAATAACCACGTTTTAATCACTATTTGTAAATAGTTTTGTTGCAAAAAGCATCCTGATAATATCACTGTAGCATGACTTCATTGACAACATGAATTGAAAGCATTTACAGCACAAATAGCACTTTCCTCTGTTATTTCTTTAAAAAAAACTTATTTTAGCGATTTGCATAATTCATCTGAGTATGACCATAACTGCTTTTTCATACTCCTTCAACAACTCCCCCTTCTTTTCCCCTTATAGATAATGAGTCATCAGTAGTTTCTTAGAAAGCATAGGAATAACTCCCTGATATAAAACGACACCAGTAAAACGTATGGTGATATTAACATTTTTAATTAAGTAGCTTGTCTATCATCATATTAGTATGTGAGGTATGTCCCCAGAATCGTGTATATGACATGACGAACGACAATAACCGAGCACCTATAAATGCAAGTCGATGCATCAACAATGCGAGCTTGTCATGACTGTTGATTGTTGATATCGGCACCACTGCGGGGATCGGGCGGGGATACAGCATATTCACCCCATGTTCATATGTACACTGCATAGACTGATACACATGTACAATACACCAAATCAGTGAATCACCACGATTCCCTGGATAGAGCTAGGACTGAAAGTCACGAATCGGCACTACAGATTCACATATCAATTCTCTCGATGCACATATTGTTCACACCTGGGATGAGATGTTCAGGCAAGGACCGTCCCCTAACACTCACAGTATTGCGAACTTTCTCGAAAGGTCCATGCACAGATGAAGCTAGCTTCGGTTCTAGGCTTTGGAGTTATATATCTGAGCGAGACACTAACATTTTTCTTGATTATATGCACACCCTGTTTACAGTATACCACAAACCTATACGTATTCAGAGACCATGTGCAAACACATGTTAGGCAGTGAAATATTCACAACATCCTGGATTATACATGTAGGCCTACTTATAAAAAAAGACTTAGCGAGAAAGGCCGATTACTGCATCAGCAATACAGATTCACATGCGATTTGCCCACATTACACGCGCATTGCATACAGGCACATGCGTCTTTGTGTTTGTGTTGTGAGGTGTGTGTGTGTGTGTGTGTGAGTGGGGGGGGGGGGGGGGGGGTCTTCTCTGTTAAGGCCAGGCAGGCAGTTATGTTAGCCTAGCTTCCAGCCTGTGGAGTTTCTTAAATATAAATAAACTGACCAATGATATACCACTTAGACACGATGCTAGTTCACAATGATGTCTAGAAACAAAGACTATTAAGCCATCTCCCCTGCATATGTTTCAGGGCTTAGATTATTTTTCGAGTCGCCAAGCAGATTTAAGTCCATGTAACTACATGTAACTACATGTAACAACGTGCAGCCTGGAATTCAGACTAAAACGAGGCAACGTGACAAATGGAAAGTGTCAGAATCTTTATTCAGTCGTAGTCTAAGCTCAAGGATGTAGGCATATACTCTGTGTACCACTGCAACCGCAACCACAACACTTTGGCTAATTACATGGAAAAGGAAAATTAATGTTCAATGTTTGTTTTTGTAGTGATTGAAACAATGCTACATGTACCGCCAGTGACATATATAAAAGGTAGACACATCCCTGGTCATGCTGGTTGGCTGGGACCAAAAATAGATCAGCTTATTAAAGTTGAAGCCTTTATTTTGAAACTCAATACTTTGATACTGCGTCACGACCATGCGACCAAGTCGATGACTCACCACCCACTTTCGTCGTTTACCTCTGTCTGAGTCGTGTGACGGGTTTCCTTGTCTACGATCGGTGGTAAAGGTCGTCCACCTCTTGATCCCGCTGTTTGCGCGAGGGTCTCAAGTTCATTTCAACGTGGAACAAGGGACGTGGAGTATTCGATCACAATGTTGATTGCACAATTCCATTGTTCAGACAAGTTACAATATGATAAAGAACCTAGTCTCCAGGTTCAGACCCATTGATTGAGACTCACTGACAGACTGAGGGTTTACGTATCCCTTCTAGGTCTAGGCTACAACTCGAAATTGAGTGACTCCAATGAAAGTTTCAACTCGAATCATGGAGAAACGTATACATTGTTAAGCTAAAGATTGTCAAATGTGTTAGGCAGTCTTCAATTTTTCATATTTCATATTTCTTCAATATGCAATTTTGAATAAGCCTCTGAATATCTAGTTACATTTTCATTATATAAAATATCGGATTAGAACTCAAATAATAATAAAAAACCCTTTGTATTGAACACATGCCAATCCACAATGCATTGGAGTTAAACGTGAATAATGAATCGTTTCATCAGTTCATGACACATGTACTTAAATGGTGTATCTTTTAGTCGTTATTTGGATTTTGCATCACCGGGTCAAAACCGTTTGGAAGTTATTGAACACGATGAGGCTCAAGAGAAAAGTCTTAACAACGGCAATATTTAGGAGGTAGAAGAAAATCAAAGATGAAGCGAAAATCATGTACTATAGTTTGGAAATAAATGTAAATTGTGTCATGTTAACGTATACACTGTTTGAATTCTGACGTTTTATTCAGGATGCTGTTCATTATTATGTACATTAATTTTACCTCTTCAGTCACATCTACACATGGTTCTCTTCCTTCATTTAATATGCCCAACCTCATAATCCATCAAACCCACTCCATCTTCAAACTCTCATGTCTGACAATACACACTTACTGATTTCTTCAACTCTTCAAACCATAACTATAATTATTGTGATAATGATAGCACATTCTTTTCCCTTTCTCTCTTCTCTCCCCCTTCTCTCTCTCTCTCTCTCTCTCTCTCTCTCTCTCTCTCTCTCTCTCTCTCGATCAAACACGATAATACATATTCTTCTCTCTTCTTCCCAAAAATTGAAATAAAAAACAAACAAGGCTATTTGACTGTTAAAATTCAGTTCAGTGATATATTAGGTCTATTGTGGTTATATTATAGCAAGGTGTAAAAGTCATATATTCGTACGGAAATATTGTAAATATTGCTTCGATTTTGGCAAAGTGGCATGATGGATAAGAATGAGATAATGAGAACAGAACTTCCTGTTGGAGTGAGTTGGTCTGGAACTTTTTCTAGAGATCTGGGGTTCCCTGGTTTGAAAGTTGGGAACTTAAGTAAAGTGAAGGCGTGATGTTTAATACTCCTCGCCTTCTTCCTCTCCCTCGCCCTCAACGGAGTCGACGCCGACCTCCTCGTAGTCCTTCTCGAGAGCTGCAAGATCCTCGCGAGCTTCAGAGAACTCTCCCTCCTCCATGCCCTCTCCGACGTACCAGTGGACGAAGGCTCGCTTGGCGTACATCAGATCGAACTTGTGGTCGAGACGGGCCCAGGCCTCAGCGATGGCCGTGGTGTTGCTCAGCATGCAGACGGCACGTTGGACCTTGGCCAGATCACCGCCGGGGACAACGGTGGGGGGCTGGTAGTTGATGCCAACCTTGAAGCCAGTTGGGCACCAGTCAACGAACTGGATGGTGCGCTTGGTCTTGATGGTAGCGATGGCGGCGTTGACATCCTTGGGGACGACATCACCACGGTAAAGCAGACAGCAGGCCATGTACTTGCCGTGACGGGGATCGCACTTCACCATCTGGTTGGCGGGCTCAAAGCAGGCGTTTGTAATTTCAGCCACGGTGAGCTGCTCGTGATAGGCCTTCTCGGCGGAGATGACAGGAGCGTAGGTGGCCAGAGGGAAATGGATACGTGGGTAGGGCACCAAGTTGGTCTGGAACTCGGTCAGATCGACGTTGAGGGCGCCATCGAACCTCAGGGAGGCAGTGATGGAGGAGACGATCTGGCCGATGAGACGGTTCAGATTGGTATAGGTGGGACGCTCGATGTCGAGGTTGCGACGACAGATATCGTAGATGGCCTCGTTGTCGACCATGAAGGCGCAGTCGGAATGCTCGAGGGTGGTGTGAGTGGTGAGGATGGAGTTGTAAGGCTCGACGACAGCGGTTGAGACCTGAGGGGCCGGGTACACAGCAAACTCCAGCTTGGACTTCTTGCCGTAGTCGACAGACAAACGCTCCATCAACAGAGAGGTGAAGCCAGAGCCGGTACCACCACCGAAGCTGTGGAAGATAAGGAAACCCTGCAGACCTGTGCACTGGTCCGCCAGCTTCCTGATTCTGTCCAGAACTTGATCAATCAGCTCCTTGCCAACAGTGTAGTGACCACGGGCGTAGTTGTTGGCGGCATCCTCCTTCCCGGTGATCAGTTGCTCGGGATGAAACAGCTGACGGTAGGTGCCGGTTCGGACCTCATCTACAATTCAAAGAAAGGAAAATGTGATTAGGAAAATAAACAAGAGAGTTTCTTGAAGACTTAATCTATCATTTAGACGTATTATTTGATAGCAACGTCGATTGACTATTTGACTATTTGCATATTGATACATCTTGATTATTCAAATACATCAAGGATATTCTGCTTACCGACTACAGTGGGCTCGAGGTCGACGAAGACGGCCCTGGGAACGTGCTTTCCGGCTCCCGTCTCGCTGAAGAAGGTATTGAAGGAGTCGTCTCCGCCTCCGATGGTCTTGTCAGAGGGCATCTGGCCATCGGGCTGGATGCCGTGCTCCAGGCAGTACAACTCCCAGCATGCATTGCCGATCTGGACTCCGGCTTGGCCAACGTGGATAGAGATACACTCACGCTGGAGTTGTGAAGGTACGGCGGAATACAATATCAGTATGGTAGCTAGGCAACCATATCATCATGATCATGTAGTATGGGACGAGTGATCAAAGCCCACTGAAATACAATTTCTATCTTTCTATCTACAAACAAACAAGCTTGGCTTAAAACCACAGAAACGACGACACGATGACGCGATGTGGCTAATCATCCATCAATCGCCAGTTCGAATTCACGATCCATTCAATGTCGAATGGAAAGAGGAGTGGATGTATATCAACACAGATAATATGAGAGAGAGAGAGAGAGAGAGAGAGAGAGAGAGAGAGAGAGAGAGAGAGAGACAGACAGACAGAGAGAGAGAGAGAGAGAGAGAGAGAGATGAGAGAGACAGACAGAGAGGGGGGGGGGGAGGGGTGGCGGTGGGGGTCACAAAGCCAGAGTGTACCTGCCAGTTTCATTAAAGTCATATCGGGAATACGAAACACCTGAGGGGGAATTTAACCAAACACACACACACACACACACACACACACTGAAATATATGAAAATAAATCTTTCCGGGGCGTGATATTTACAAAGCAACAATAAGCCTATTGTCTCATTATACATAAATTTTCTTCGATTTCCTCCCAAAATATTTGTTTGAATTGTCCCTTTCGGAGCTGTGTACGAGGAAGGATGTGTGTCTCTTCATCCATCCGTGGTCATAATGATATGAGAATGTGGCAATATATCACAGCAGTAACTACACTCGCGAGAGGGAGACACTGCACTGCACAGTTTTGAACAGGAGAACCGGCGGAAACAAAATTACCGAAAATACACCCTCTACACAGGGGGCAAATTAACAACCCTGACTACAATGGAAACCAGTAAACAATGGTAAAGGAGACTTACCATGATGAAGTTTCAGGTATATAAGTATTCAATTTTTCTGTCACGAAGAAATATTTCACGAAGAAAGATTTCACGAAGTGCCCGCAACGTACGATGTGCCGTAAGCAATATGTGATTCTGCTGCCTCGGCAACGGTAAACGCTGGTTATATATCATCTCCGCGAAGAGAGACGACCGTTGCTCCCTGCCAACAAATTCCCGACACGTCACGTTTCTAGGACAATCAGCCAATCAACGAGCGCTCTAGAATTTGCGCGGGATGTGTCTCTTCATCATCCTAGGTTCAACTCACCCGATAGGCAATATATGCATTGCGCTAGGCTTATGAATACGATGAACGATCAGGTCCCGTTACTAATGTGAGTGGATACGGAACATGTTTAGAGACATGTTTATTGATTGAATAGTTCACCTGAGTGCATAGTAACTGTTGTGTACAACACCCAGAGGGTAGTGGGGAGGCGGGGGGGGGGGGGGGGGGTGACGTGCTTTCCGGCTCCCGTCTCGCTGAAGAAGGTATTGAAGGAGTCGTCTCCGCCTCCGATGGTCTTGTCAGAGGGCATCTGGCCATCGGGCTGGATGCCGTGCTCCAGGCAGTACAACTCCCAGCATGCATTGCCGATCTGGACTCCGGCTTGGCCAACGTGGATAGAGTATCCTCTCACACCTCCCCCGAAAACATGTTTTAAAGGCAGTATACTGTACTGGGAAGACAAAAATGCCTTCACAAGGTGATCGCGAGCAATCTTCTTGCCAATGGTCTGAAATTCATGTATTGTCAATTTTAGAAACTTGCTGAAAGTTACTTGCCCTCATATTATCCACATTTGTAGTAATTAGTGATTAAATCAGAAATCCTCAAAATGTTCGGCCCGAACAATTTGAAGATTTGTGATTTAATCACTAATTACTACTAATGTGGATAATTCTATGGAAAATAACTTTCATCAAGTTTCTAAAATGGACAATAAATGGATTTAAGACCATCGGCAAGAAAATTGCTCACGATCACCTTTTGAAGGCATTTTTTCTTCCCAGTACAATATATTCCCTTTAAACATTCCAATTTGTATGTGGGCAGATATGGGTTGGTATTGTGAAAAAGAAGTTGAGAGGTAACACAGAATTGGACTTCATTTTCTATCACAATACCTTCCCAGTGCGATGATTCTCATTGAGGGTGCCCGCAAGTGGCCCGTTGGACATGCAGTGGGTCTATATACTGACGCGAGGTGGATTGACTTTATTCCGACACATTTTAGTAGTATAATTTAGACTAAATGATCGGTAGACTAACCTGAATAATATATCAAGATGTTGGATTTGTTGGCGTAAACATCACAAAATGTTTAAACCTTGGGGTTTTGCACTGCTGCTTCGGGAACAACTAAGTCCCTCGCCTTTGGCTCATGACTTTTTACGTTCCCTCAGCGCAGTGCAAATTCCCTCGATATGAACATTTTATAGATGTGAGCGGCCGCTGGAGGAAACATCACAGAATTTTCATAAAACCTTTACTAATAATTATGTGTCTTTTATGTCTCTGCCTCTAGTGAAACCAGTTGATTTCAAAGTGAACAATCCCTTTAAAACACAATTGATATATTTGTAATGATATGAGTATACATTTATTTGCAAGCATGAAACTACGTACATATTTCTCGTTGCTAGGCTATTCAAACATACGCAACAAAACAACTACTGCATGTCATTCGTGTTATCGGTTGCTGTTGTGCGTTGCGTATGTGCAGTGTTGTACTCGTAAATGAAAAGGGTGGTCGGGCATTTTGTCATGCAGATAATTGAACGTTCGTGCACATGAAATAAAATGCACGCTTTATTCCTGACAATGCGAAACGGATCGATATGTTACACAGCCATAAAATGTGCGGTATTGTTATGGCTCAACTCTCTCATTACTATTGTATGAACATGCGTTGTAAGCCAATAGGTTTGTTTCCAGGCCCGGTAATGTAAGGAATAAAGGAATAATTTATCTTCCATTGACTCACAGTCAGGACACTCATGGTGTAGAGGAACATATCAGGCATGGGCTCGGGGCAAACTTTCCCGTTCTTCTGATCGGCAACTCTTTTGATAGATAGGCCTACGAAAAATATGAATGACATTTGGTGTTTTCCTCACACACCTTCTGTTATTTACGATACGAGGTTGGCTGTCAGGTCAGGTGGGTGTTTAGTGCAGTTTTGGGTACTCGTGGATAGTTTTACGGCCTTATTTACCCATACCAATGTTTGTGAAATGAGACATTAGATGTGAAATTAAATTGGATGTTTCGTGACCTTTTGGCCCAGGACGTCATCGGAGTCAGGTGAAACGGTATGTATCAAATTTACATTGCCCGACAGATGCAGCCCCCCCCCACCCCCCCCCCCCCACACACACAAAGACACCGTCACACACCATACATCATATCTACAAACACCCCCTCCCCCCCCCCCCCCACACACACACACAAAGACACCGTCACACACCATACATCATATCTACAAACACCCCCTCCCCCCACACACACATACAAATCGTCACACACCATACATCATATACAAACACCTCTCGCCCCCCCCCCCCCACACACACACACACATACGTCCACATCAACAATGTAATCTCCAAAACGGATATAAACAAACAAACATAATGCATGCAAAATCTAGGAAATCTACTTAGGCTGCCCGTCGCTTCGCAACGGCTTACAGGATTCGACGTGCCATTTTTGCGATTGTCTCAAAGTCCAACGAAGGATATCTTGGTTGAACGATAAGAAAGACTTATTGTTGGTATGGTAGCAACCGTTGATAATATTGTGATTAAAGTATTTATAAGGGTTCCCATGGTGGAATCGCTTCAACAAATCCATACTAAGAAATTGTTCCCAATGACATATTTGTCATGTGATACCAAGATGGCATGGAACGAGATCGCCTCGTACACCCTTGGATAAACTATAATTAAATGATACATAATCACATTAATCTTTCAATATTCCTCTCGAAAGCATCAAGAAATGAAAATGAAAATCAAACACTCTTGAAACCCATGCCTGATTGGTCGTCTTGCTAAATTTATATGCCTATTTGATCGTGAAAAGTTGAATGTACACACATATCGGTGAAATATTTCAAACGGTTGTGGGGGAGGGCTTACTATTATGCAGCGGATTGTACACATGACTACATGGCTTGCAGCCTGATTATGACAGATCGTATCTTAAGTGTGTCCACCATGCAATGGGTGACACAACTAGCGCTCGAGTATTAATTGTCCAAAGCAAATAGCACTCTCTTAAGCAGGGAGGTGCAAGAACTGGAGTGGAAAGGAAGAGTAATTTATTCCTACAGCAGTCACGTTCCTTCATATTAGCACAATGGAATATTTTACGCATTTGCCTTTTTGATCGAGGGGGGTCCGCCCATAGGGTCCGTCGCCAAGCAGTCTCATCACACACACACACACACACACACACACTCGCATACACGCATGTTCTCATTCAACCTACCCACCTACCCCACGCACACCGCATATGTTTTGAAACGTTAAAATGAACACGACATAATGATCTTCCTAGCAAATGATGGATTAATGGGAGAGTGTTAGCGATTTGAAAGACACCATGACACATACATTTTGCAAACTGACTTTATTTCGCTTCCTGTTGCAGATTATTTGCACTCATATGACTATTATGTTGCACTTCAACAATTGCTGTTTATTGCGTGATGGATATTACACTTTTCTGCATGTAGAAGATTATGATTACCAATTGTTTTATTTTAGAGAAAATGTATCATTATTTTGCAAACTTTATGACGGGATTTTGTGGGCAACGTATTGCTTCGAATAAAACACTTATGATTTACAATCCTGTTTATCAGTTCACTTTACTAGGAAAGAGGAACACGTGATTGGGACAATTTTTTGAGAACCAGGAATGAGATATGATTGAAAAAGATTGTATTTAAGTGCTATTTGATATCATTGATTCGCTAGCCCCGTATCATACTGACATTGTCCCTTTAATATCGTGATAGCTATATCGGGAATATTCTCTTGAAGATGATTGACAACGCATTGCTGCGGTAGAGCTGTAGTACCGGTAGATGGCGCCCTTCCTTTTTACAATAAACCCGGTTAGACTGAAACGTCCTTCACTGGGATGTCCGATGGTTATTTATTTCATTGCAACTTTGCTCATCAATATGGTTAGGTGGTACCGGTTTTCTCTAAATAAATGAAGTTTGGACTTGTTACTGTCACGAGCCTACAACATCTAATGCAAGGTTTTCGCACACTCGATCTAGTATTCCTCCTGCTCATCGATATCCGCTGGGTCAACGGAATCCATCCCCACCTCTTCGTAGTCCTTCTCGAGTGCCGCCATGTCTTCACGAGCCTCAGAGAACTCTCCCTCCTCCATCCCCTCTCCGACGTACCAATGGACGAAGGCACGCTTGGCGTACATCAGGTCAAACTTGTGGTCGAGACGGGCCCAGGCCTCGGCGACAGCTGTGGTGTTGCTTAGCATGCAGACGGCACGTTGGACCTTGGCCAGATCGCCGCCGGGGACAACGGTGGGTGGCTGGTAGTTGATACCAACCTTGAAGCCAGTTGGGCACCAATCAACGAACTGGATGGTGCGCTTGGTCTTGATGGTAGCGATGGCGGCGTTGACATCCTTGGGGACGACATCACCACGGTACAGCAGGCAGCAGGCCATGTACTTGCCGTGACGGGGATCGCACTTCACCATCTGGTTGGCAGCCTCGAAGCAGGAGTTGGTGATTTCGGATACCGTGAGTTGCTCGTGGTAGGCCTTTTCCGCCGACACCACTGGCGAGTAGGTGGCCAGAGGAAAGTGGATGCGTGGGTAAGGTACCAGGTTGGTCTGGAACTCCGTAAGATCAACGTTGAGGGCTCCATCAAATCGGAGGGACGCTGTAATGGATGAAACGACCTGAGCAATCAAACGATTTAGATTGTTGTAGGTGGGTCGCTCGATGTCGAGGTTACGACGACAGATGTCGTAGATGGCCTCGTTGTCGACCATGAATGCACAATCGGAGTGTTCAAGGGTGGTGTGAGTTGTCAAAATGGAGTTGTATGGTTCGACAACGGCTGACGCGATCTGAGGAGCCGGGTACACAGCAAACTCCAGCTTCGACTTTTTCCCGTAGTCGACAGACAGACGCTCCATGAGCAGAGAGGTGAAGCCAGAGCCGGTACCACCACCGAAGCTGTGGAAGATGAGGAAGCCCTGGAGACCTGTGCACTGGTCAGCCTGTTAGAAACGAAAAGTACGGCGCATGTACATTATTCACAGTAGTACGTATATAATAACTCTCGTGATCTAGTATGCCATGTAACAGTATTAAAATAATGTTAGAAAATGTTTAGAATGCAATCAAATTCTATTATGAAAATAGGTAGTGAACAACCAAATCATATAAAAATCACCCACAAATAGGCCTAGTACATTGCATAGGGATATACTAGTGTGTTTGCCACTGACAACGACAGTATAATCTTTTGAGTAACGATATTTATGATAAATAAACAGCAACATTAATGGACAGAATATGTATCGTCACCAGGCAGGAAATGATATGAATATTGAAAGTCATCGCCAACGATAAATAAATAAATAAATGACCCGGTAAAAGGTGTTACTATCTCTTATGCAAGTTTGTACATTAATAACCTTGTTAACTTATTGTTACATGTACCGTGTTTAGGCATGATACATTGAAACTTACCAGCTTTCGAATACGATCGAGGACGATGTCGATTTGCTCCTTGCCCACCGTGTAGTGACCACGGGCGTAGTTGTTGGCGGCATCCTCCTTGCCGGTGATCAGCTGCTCGGGGTGGAACAGCTGGCGGTAGGTGCCGGTTCGAACCTCATCTGGAATTTATCAGTAATGATGTAATGATAGTATGAAACAATCGTGAAGATTATACTCTAGCGTTATTTGTTATGTTCGGTGGACATATGGCTCGTCAAACATTGCATTGTCGTCTGCCCACATGACTTTGTACTTCATTGTATTTTATATTGCATTAAAATATGTTGACCACATAACACACAATAAGAACAAATTGTATTCCACTACGTTTATTGAGAACATAAACGCCGTTTTTTGGTTTTGAAGGCTTGTCTGTTGAATGTCTGTCGAGGGGGCAAATAAATTCCATACCGAACGTGTGCTGTATGATTCAATTATTTGCTCATTCTCTATTTTTGACGACGATGTGTTTTTCTTCAACGAGGTATGTGTGTAAAATCGTGTTTATAACGGTGTACCTCAAGCACAGGTAAAATGCACATCATTTTGAGAAAGTGGGCATTTAAACAGAAATTGTGCACAACATAATAGGAGAGCACCTCGAACGTGGCGTCACAAAATCGAAACTTTAAAAGGTTATAACTTTCTTATCCATTGAGGGATTTTCAGCATGTGTCTTTCATATTTAAGCTTTTATTGAAACCAACTTCATTTCAGGGTAGACTATCCCTTTTACAGAGATGAGATGTACCTACCCTTGGTTAGTTAGGCGGTCTACAATTATTAGTACTTACCTATGACGGTGGGCTCGAGATCGACGAACACGGCTCGCGGCACGTGTTTGCCGGCTCCAGTCTCGCTGAAGAACGTATTGAAAGAGTCATCGTTCCCGCCAATCGTGTGATCACTGGGCATCTGGCCATCGGGCTGGATGCCATGCTCCAGGCAGTACAACTCCCAGCATGCATTGCCGATCTGGACTCCAGCTTGACCAACGTGGATAGAGATACACTCACGCTGGATAGAGGGATGGAGCGAGATAGAATCAGATACATCAGATTACAAAGAGGGCTACAATTGCATCAACAAGTAAAACTTCATGAGACCTACATTCATATCTTGATTGAAAACGAAATGCTCACAAAAACAACGTTTCAAATATTGATTGTTTCTGAAAAAATATTAATCTGCTGATACGGGTTTAATTGGTCTTGTCTGTAAGTCCTTCTCTGCCAGATTCCACACTGCCCAATATGAATGATGTGTATTACCAGCGCAAAAATGCCTCAATGGTGCGTAAAGGATTAACGTCTTTCCTATCGTGTGAATGTCGCCATCTCAGTGGGAAAGGGACCACAAATCTAGCATGTACAGTCCTCGGTATGACATCCCGTGGATACTGCAATGCAATGCCGAGACAAAGTGTAACCATAAAAGGACATTGGTCCGTCCATTTGTGTGCCCTAGTGAAATATCCACCCAAAGCTTCTGTCACTTATTTCAACCAGGTACATATGACCGTTTTCTACTCCGATCAATGAAATAAATTTATAATGATACTGTACATTTAGTTGTTTTTTTTCCTTACCTTTGAAAAAAATTTTACACTGAGTAATGTATTCATAGAAAATCAAGAACACCTAAAAAGATAGATACAAACAAATAAATCAAATTCAATAAAAATACCGCTTCGTGAAATGTGTGGCAGATAATGGTGAAGTGTGTGTGTGTGTGTGTGTGTGTGTATGTATGTGTGTGTATGTGTTGTGTGTGTTAGAGAGAGAGAGAGAGAGAGAGAGGGGGGGGGGGGGGAGAAGGGGGGTACGACACACAAAATAAGGAAAAATAGAGAGGAAGATTTATGGAAAGAAGGAGACCTGTACGTGTGCATACCCATGTTATAGAAAGATAGTGAGAAGGGATGGATTGGAATGGGATGGGGGGGGGGGGGGGGGGGGCTGCACTTGAGGCATGCGGACCATGTGTACCATATCATATGACAGGGAGAGCTCCGCAATGCATTGCTGTAATTGAAGGAAAAATGCCTGGATCTAAATAGAGCCAGTGCGCACAGCTTGACGTAATCATGGTAATGACTGACATGAATGAGGACAAACTCAATCAGTTCTCTCTCTCTCTCTCTCTCTCTCTCTCTCTCTCTCCCTCTCTTTCCTTCTACCTCTTTTTCTCGCTCCCCCTCTTTCTTTCTCCCCCCTCTCTCCCCCTTCTGCCTCTCTTTCTGTCTACATCTCTCTCTTTCTCCCTCTTTCTATACATTTGTCTTATCTCTCTCCCCCTTTCTCTCTGTTTCTATTTTTCTAAAATAATATAAGTCATCAATACCCGTTTTGATACTGATGTTTCCTCTCATTATGCTTATCCCCATATGATTATATCCATTGATCGTATGATTTATGTGTATAACTTGTTGCAAAATTCATCTATGCTTCGTAAAGAGCTTGCCCAAACCGCATCACCAAAGCCGATTCCCTCCTCTCGACCCATCCCCTCTACTCCCATCTCCTCCACCTTCCTCGTCTTTTCCATTCCCATTTCATAATCTCATCTCATCTCATCAAAACTGCTCTCTCAAATTGATTCAGCTCTTGGTTTTGCAGACTGCATTTGCTTCATTTTTGAAAGCGGCTAAGTACCCTGGGTTGAATAGTTGAGAGAAAAACACTTTAAGGATACTTACAAATCTTAAAAATCGTCTACTGCCCTCGCCTCGTCCTTTAGATTTCCTCTAGGCTTTCCTTCACACATCCCAGAATGTCTCAACCCACCTCTCCCCTTAGCCCTTTCATATCCCATTCCACATCTGTAGCTGTTCCCCCTCCCTCTCCCACCAGTCTATGCACACTACACCCCCAACCTTACCCGTCCCCTCGCCATTTAAACAACCTTTTGCATGTGTTCATGGGCCTATTAGATCTATATATGATTAGACTGTAACCACCCCACCCTTACGCCTCTCCTCTCCTGACCTAACCACGCACTTCCCCGTATATCTTCCCCTTCCTCTCCCCCTTCCCCTCCCCGTCTCCCTCCATATGAGTCATATCATAACACCGATGGATGACGCTCATTATAACATCATGCCGACAGAAGTATGGGATCGTGCTCTTGAGCCGAGCGTAACTTAAAGGTAATTGTTATTATTGTAGACGCTCACTCCACGTATCGAAGACGGATGTGTGGAGGGTTAGATAAAGTCATAAAATATGGAAAAAAACATAACATGAAACGATTGACAACAAAGTCGCGTTTACCCTCAATCATCGAAACAAGTAAACCTCGAAAGGGAAAGAATATTAAATTAAATACCATATCGTACAGTCCCTGAGCTGTAGGTATGATAAATATGTATACAATATGAGTTACCGTACATCATTATTCATAAGTTATGAGAACAACAAAATCAAAGATTCAGAGAATTAATATCGTCTGGTGAAGCTCGTAAGTTTGAGGCAGGGAAAAAAATAATTCCAAATTTTCGCGGGCTTCTTTTTGAGCACATTGGCCGATTTGGCTGCAATTTTACATTGTGTCAATGGGAATTTGGGGGGCTCTTTAAAATTTTCCAGGGCTCTCTTTTAAGCATTTCGGGAGCAACATCGCCCCGAGCCCCCGTGTACTTTCCCCCCTGGTTTGAGGTGTATATTTACGAATCTGCATTCGTCTTGCATCATATACGAGTAACGCTGACCTTGTATTCGTTCCAAAATTATATACATTTCCTTAGTTTCCCTCGCATGATCTGTGATTTGTATCTCCTTAATTTTATTTAGAATGTGAACATGATACAGTTTGGAAGGGATGCCAATACATGGGCTGGAAAAGGAGCCGGAGCTAATTGACGAAATCTTTGATTTTCTTTATAGAGATTAACAACACGTTGACTCATTCGACCTAGTGCTGTCAACACGTCCCATTAGCACGATTACCATCGAACTGGGGACGTGGGTTATCCTAATCGTAATAATCAGAAATATCCTGGGGAGGGAGGGTGAGTGAACGAACAGATTAAGAACATAGTTCAGGTCTTGTGCCGGTCAACGTGTGTGCGAGAAATCGAATTAACATGATTGAGATCAACACCTTCTTTAAAACGCAGTTCGCTATGCGGCGAAAATAAAGTAGGTTTATCAATTTGAATACACGTTCATTTCATTTGAATAATGAATATTTTGGATTTTTATCTAAAGTAGTAGTTGCCATGGATTAAAATTATCAAGCATCCATATCTATCTATTCTACAGTGACGTAGTCTAACGATCATGTTCTTACATTGCCACCATAGACTGAGCTATATCATTTTTTTATTTTTTTATTTAGCAGTTATTTATCTTATAACATGTAAACTCTATAATGAACAATTATGCTTACGAACAATCGTATTCACCCACAACATACGATCACCTGCTCCCCGAAAAAAAGGAGTGGAAAGAGAGTGTAAAGAAATTAAAAGAAGAAGTTTATTAGTACTGACTAATAAATAGGACAATTACTTTTAGTGTGAACGCCCCTATTCATTCAGAAGTGTCTGAAACTCAACAAAGAGTGTTGATCGCTCATTAGAAACCCACAATTTATTACCGTTATCTACACAGTTAATGTGCCACATACATGCGCAGAATATCAGTCCTTTTAGTCAGAAGTAAATTTCTTCCGGACACGCCGAGTGAAATCTACTACATCACTGTTTCTAGGCCACGCAATATACTTTGATTGACAGCATAATGGACTGACCGATTGTAATGAAGCTTCTCGTGTCATGTGGTCTTCAGTTTCAGTTGAAACCGTATTATGTACAAGCATAAACAGTGGAGAGAAATAGGCTAGATAGATAGATAGATAGAGAGAAAGAGAGATATATAGATAGATAGATAGATAGATAGATAGATAGATAGAAAGATAGATACAGATCAGCAAACTAATTTTAACTATCAATTCAAGACCAGTGAACCACGTATGGCCCAATTACATAGATAGATGGTATACAGTCTAATTCTCCATCTGCAAAATACTAAGACACACTGTAATCCTATCTCCACACAAGGGTAAGTGCTAAATAAATTTATAGTGTGTTAAGGTACTCTCCTTAGTGGCACTGTCATAAATAATTAGGAATTGAACTGATGTATTTTAATTAAACATAATGAGGCTTGGTTAAGTGAATAGCTGCTTAATCGTTAACGGATTAATTCTAACCTTCCTAATAACTCGATCAAAAAAATACAGTAGCCAATAAAATAAAGTGCTATCATATACAAATCTATCGTAACACTTTGATAGGGTGCAATCAATACAATAACAAAATATAAAAGACTCATTATTGTTTCCTAGTTACAAGACCTTTGCATTTATATCGGCGAACTTGTATAGGGGTGGTTTTCACAAAAAATAGATATTTAAACATCTCATAGCTTGACGTGGTTTGTCTTTATCTATCAACTAATTTCTCACATTTAGTCGTATTACATCCCGCATGCAGATGTTGTAAAACTGACCTTTAACTTTAAGTACGGAATATTGCACCCAAGCAACCTTAACGTTAAACATTTCGTTTTCTTTCGAATTAAGATAATCTCAATCATATAACTTACCATATTGATGAAGGTTTCTTTCGAAGATGATATGGAGATCAATTAAAAATACAAAGGTACAAAAGTTGTATTTTGTCGAGGTCACTACGATATTCCCTTCGTGGTCCGTTGCGATGAGCGGTCGACGAAAAGAATGTGCTGCCTTGCAGCGCGCGCTCCTAGTTATATATGGGCATCGCATTCCGGATGAGAGCAGTTACTCGCAGTAGTCTAGGTGAACCAAACCCTGTTATAACAAGATGCAGTGCATCGTTAGCCTAGTTATGATACTCTTCAGACGATCCTAAGGAGAAGACTAAATAAATGTGTTTAAACACTAGATCACTGTCTCCAATCACCATTAATACCATTGATTTACTCTTTATCACACATAGACCTACACAATCCCTCCCCAGCCTCTCTTTCTTATTTATTATCCCCCGTCGTTCAATCCACCAACATTATATATCGTGATACAGACTTCTCACCTACAAACTGATGAAGAGTTCCTTTTGTAAAAGAAATAAAGTCTTCGTCGAAAGCCTGCATTCAACCCCTTGCGTGGGGGTGAATTAGACACATCAATATCAGTTATGATGGTGGGTAGAAGCATATGGGCCGACCTTCTTCATCATTAACATATAATAATAAGTTTTTCTTTTTTTTAAGTAAATGGGAGTTTTGATTAACCTAAACCATAAAAAGTTCATGATTTAGTGAGAAAGAGAGTGCTACTATTGACATCGAGAGCTAATACTTTGTTAATGGATGTAAATGAGAAAATGTATTTCCCTTCCTCATTCTTTTGTTTAAGATACAAAAACGTATATATCCACCCGTGCTTTCACATAATTGGCAACAAAAATGCTAGCAGAATTATAGTTTATTAGACTGCTATATCTTTTTGTCACTGATAGTAGTTATACATATTATATATACATAACATACAGAATCTAACACCAACAAACCAAACAAACGAATAACATGCGTAATCGCTAGTGATAATCGTTTGTCTCGCAATGTATGGTTAACAAGGAATCTAAAAAGTTTCGTGCAACACTTCATCAGGTGTGATACAGCAGCGGGGTTGCAGCGGCGTACGAAACGTCATGATCTTTTTAGATTCCCTGTTAACTATACATTGCGAGACAAATTATTATCACGAGCGATTATATCCGCAATGAGTAACATATTTAACACACATCATGGTACCTGGTGTGTTGTTCGTCGTAGATGGGGTTAGTTATTTTGGTCTTTTCTGCATTAAATTAAAATTTTCACCCATCAACTTCCCACATCCTATTAAACTCCCTCGTTGTAGATTCAAAACGGCTGTGTGATGTTCTAGCTATGGTCATAATACATAATAGAATGTAAAAACATTTCCAACCACATCTAATATGCCTAACCCCTGGTCAAACGAAAGCTCACGCATGTAGTTGTAAAATAAATCATCTCCAATCCGTACCGCCACTTTCCCTTGAAATCAATGATATATTTATTTTGCATACATTCACTCTCTCATTATCTCTCTCTCTCTCTCTCTCTCTCTCTCTCTCTCTCTCTCTCTCTCTCTCTCTCTCGTCTTCTCGTTTTCCTCCCCTCCCCCTCTCTCTCTTTCTTATTCTCTCTTTCTTTCTCTCTCCCCCTCTCTCTCCCCCCTCTCTGACACACACACACACACACACACACACACACACACACACACACACACACACTCTCTCTCTCTCTCTCTCTCTCTCTCTCTCTCTCTCTTTCTCGCCCTTTCACGTTTCTCTGTGTACGTGTCTCTGAATTCGTCCTCACCCCCCTCCATCTCTCTCTATCTCACGCACACTATGCTTGCATCCACATACACACACACAAACACACACACACACACACACACACACACACACACTCTCTCTCTCTCTCTCTCTCTCTCTCTCTTTCTCGCCCTCTCACGTCTCTCTGTGTACGTGTCTCTTGAATTCGTCCTCACCCCCCATCTCTCTCTATCTCACGCACACTATGCTTGCATCCACATACACACACACACACACATAAATTATACATACACACGGAAACACGCATGACGCACACATGCGCGCAATAAATCGACGTCACACACAAAATCATACGCAATTATACAGACATTAGTATAACAAAGAAATCGACATGTTAAGAATGAATCATGCAACATGCCATCGCAATTTCTGTCATTTTATTGGTTTTTTTTTTACTGTCAAACGATAAGGCTAAGCACGCGACATCAAAACAGCAAAAATCCAACAAAAACAAGCAACTAACAGCTTTGGCACAGTTATTTCACCGAATTTGATCGTAACATTAAAGGGAAGCATCCTAGAAGTATAATGTCATATCGCGCCGTTATATAATACTGTTTATGATCAATGCCCATACGAAGACAATAGCTAAGCTTACGTATAACCTCTACTGGCATCACTGATGTAATGTATTCCTTATAAATAAATCAGATAAGAATAGCATAACAAGTTCTTCAAGTTTTCAAAAAGGTACCGTGTACTGTTACATTAACATCATGACCGCACCCCTCCTAATACTATTTCGAGTATCAATAATGTCAATGCTACCTCTACAGTAGTGCATTATCTTTCAAGAATTATGTCGAATACTATCCATACAATGTACTTTATCCGTTGAATAGACCTACTGAATCACAATCTGGACATGTACTTTATTATCTAAAAAGCCCTTTATTCACGACATAATAGGTATCCATGATCATCGTCATCACATTGCATTTGGAAGATCAAGTAGGTGTAAAATAATTTCTCTCGTAATCTTCCGTTTCGTTGATAGCCGAATAACATTCCTTAAACTTCTTTGATACTCCTTAGTATACGTTTATATTACTTGTGCAAAAAATACATCAGTAGCAAAAACAGAGTGAATAGACCTACAATATCATATCGTTGATTCGTCTTTTCATTTGTACTCCCTTCTCTCGTGTGATTGCCTCCCAATTTTCTATTCTGGGACCATCCCTCAAACATGTAAAAGGGATAGTGTACCGTGAACTTTGTTATTTATCATTTTATCATTTATTCATATGATAAAACATAACACTCATAGCGCACATAGACGTAACTTTACATGGATACATGAGCGGACGAATATAAATGAATAAAACAGCGCAGCTCAGACTTTAGGCAAATTTATCAGCATGAAATAGTATTTACACAAAGGAAACAAAAGCCAAATGGAACCATGCATTTGTACTATGAAACAAAGAACGAATTGTTAGTCATGTAAATATTACCATGTATTCACAGAACATCACACGCAAATCACAATTAAATATTTACTCTACAGTGCACTTGTAACGTCTTGCGCATATTTCAAGCGATGTTATTATTTTTGTTCATTTTGGGTAAACTCACGACAAGCTACAAACAGGTTTTGTTTTTTAACAAAATGGTTCCATCCGTGTTCTCCTTCGTTCACTTCTCCTCTGCCAACCGTAATTATACTCGCAACTTCTAAACCCTTGTCCATGGATTGATGTAAATATGATTTCAATCTGGCGCAGTATGATAACGAATTCAGCCTGTTTAGTATTGCAGCGTACGTCATCTACATAGGAGGGGTTGTAGACAATCTAGTGAATAGAATGTCCACGAGAAAAGCTAATACGTATTTAGTACTCTTCGATCTCCGCTTCTTCCTCCTCCCCGTCGTTTGAATCAACTCCAACCTCCTCGTAATCTTTCTCGAGAGCGGCAAGATCTTCGCGAGCCTCAGCGAACTCCCCTTCCTCCATGCCCTCTCCGACGTACCAGTGGACGAAGGCACGCTTGGCGTACATGAGATCGAACTTATGGTCGAGACGGGCCCAGGCCTCGGCGATGGCCGTGGTGTTGCTGAGCATGCAGACGGCACGTTGGACCTTGGCCAGATCACCGCCGGGGACAACAGTGGGTGGCTGGTAGTTGATGCCGACCTTGAAGCCAGTTGGGCACCAGTCAACGAACTGGATGGAACGCTTGGTCTTGATTGTAGCAATGGCGGCGTTGACATCCTTGGGGACGACATCACCACGAAACAGCAGGCAGCAGGCCATGTACTTGCCGTGACGGGGATCGCACTTCACCATCTGGTTGGCGGGCTCAAAACAAGAATTGGTGATCTCGGCGACGGTCAGCTGCTCGTGATAGGCCTTCTCGGCGGAGATGACGGGAGCGTAGGTGGCCAGAGGGAAATGGATACGTGGGTAGGGCACCAAGTTGGTCTGGAACTCGGTCAGATCGACGTTGAGGGCGCCATCAAATCTCAGGGAAGCGGTGATAGAGGAGACGATTTGACTTATCAACCTGTTCAGGTTGGTGTAAGTGGGTCGCTCGATATCGAGGTTGCGACGACAGATATCATAAATGGCTTCGTTGTCGACCATGAAAGCGCAGTCAGAATGCTCAAGGGTGGTGTGAGTGGTGAGGATGGAGTTGTAGGGCTCGACAACAGCGGTGGAAACTTGAGGGGCCGGGTAGATGGAGAACTCCAGTTTAGACTTCTTCCCGTAGTCGACAGACAGACGCTCCATCAGCAGAGAGGTGAAGCCAGAACCGGTGCCACCGCCAAAGCTGTGGAACACCAGGAACCCTTGAAGACCTGTGCACTGGTCAGCCTGTAACGAAGAGTGAGCATCATCTAATTAGCTGTCCGTCGCCGAGTTTTACCAGAATGGGTAAGGAAACACATGGAAGTTCCTGATCTCCTAGTCTTAATACTTTCTTTAATTACCACAGTATGTTGAATAAGTATCATCCTTTCATTATTCACTCAACACAGACTTTCAAAAACAATAAATCCTTTAAAAGTATCTTAAGAGCTTGGGACGACATATCCAGAGCAGGAGTCACAGTAGCTCAAGAAATTAAGTGGTATATTACAGAATATTACTCCACTAACTCAATGATTGTCTCGATCACACGTATTGAGCTTGAGCAAGCAAATAATCGATCATTATCTTTGTTTTGAAGGATGGTATCTGTAAAAGCAGAGGATCCGTTGAGCTGCGCAAATTGCGACCATGATTATTGGTGTTGTACCTCAATATTTCTGTAATGTAGCCAGGAGCTTGATCAAGAAGTGCTTTGTATACAATCAGTAAGACTTTGAATGATATTCTCTGCCGCATTGGTAACCAATGTAGGTTTCTTAGTACTGGTGTGATGCGTGTTCTTTTTTTTTCTCCGTACAAACATACGCCTATCACAGGAGTTTTGCACCCTCTGCAATTTCAGAAATTGTAAAACAGGGAACTAAGCTAATGTCAACATCATATATCTACTGTCTAATAATTGTATATGTCTTTCTGTTTATATGTAACTTGTTTGATGTAACATTCCTTATTTGTATCAATGTATCATGTTTGTAAACCAGTGAAAATGAAATTTCCAATTGGACAATAGATTGCAATATCAATATCAATAACTCGAAGACGAAAGCAGAAATTTCACATAGATGAGCTTACTTTGGGAAATAATGATACGATTAAAACAAAAATGATAAACAACAGCAAAGGATAAAGGGTGTCTACGAAGCAGGACCAGTTCTCACCAGCTTGCGGATTTTGTCCAAGACCTGATCAACCAGCTCCTTGCCCACCGTGTAGTGACCACGGGCGTAGTTGTTGGCGGCATCCTCCTTCCCGGTGATCAGCTGCTCGGGGTGGAACAGCTGACGGTAGATACCAGTTCTAACCTCGTCTGTAAATGATCGCGATATGGACAGTGCGTAATCGTGTGGTCCTTCAGCAAGACTTTCCATCAAAGAATGCTTTCATTACGTTTTTATGTGTACCAACCTTTCTTTGTGATCTAAGGATTTGACGTGGTGACTCCTTCATGTCAATACGCAATGCTAAACCCTTAGGTTTTTACTGTTACGTTTGTATAGATCGTAAAACTTCTTTTGAATTCACTAGTTTTGTTAATATTCTTGAACTGTAGGAAGAACGAGGGAAATCATGAGAGAGAAACAATCCTACCAAACTGCGTCCGTGTACGCGCGACTTAATAATTTATCTATTTGGAAACCAGAGCTTTCCGGTATTAAGTCTTCGTGTGCTGTTGTTGTATTTTGATACCAGTAACACACATAAATACTGTGGAGCATTGTTTGTCTGGAAAAGAAGAGATTATATTAGATATCGGGCTTTATTCTTCGTACCGACTACAGTGGGCTCGAGGTCAACGAACACGGCCCTGGGAACGTGCTTGCCGGCTCCCGTCTCACTGAAGAAGGTGTTGAAGGAGTCGTCTCCACCTCCGATCGTGCTATCTGCCGGCATGTTTCCATCGGGCTGGATGCCGTGCTCCAGGCAGTACAACTCCCAGCATGCATTGCCGATCTGGACACCGGCCTGGCCAACGTGGACTGAGATACACTCACGCTGCGTACGAGAGATAAAACATAATCATTGTCAAGCATGATATAGATGCTGTCTGGACATTTAGAAATATTTGTCAAATCATGAATCGATTCAGTAGTATATACCATACGATTTACAAGATGTCACTTAAAGGTCATATACCAGGTGTATACTGTACTGGGAAGACAAAAAAACCTTCAAAAAATGGTGATCGTGAGCAATCGTCTTTCCGTTGGTTTTAAATTGATGTATTGTCCATTTTAGAAACTTGCTGAAAGTTATTTGCCCTCAAATGATCTACATTTGCAGTTATTAGTGATTAAATCACAAATCCTCAAAATGTTCGGGCCGAACAATTTCACGATTTGTGATTTAGTCACTAATTACTCCACATGTGGATCATTTTAGGACAAATAACTTTCAGCAAGTTTCTAAAAATGGACAATACATGAATTTAAGACCATTGGAAAGAAGATTGCTCACGACCACCTTTTGAAGGCCTTTTGTCTTCCTAGTGCAGTATATGCCCTTTAACCATATTCAGTTTGAATGTACATAAGAAGTGGTATTTAATTCTCCACCCTTCATCAAGGAAACTACAAATCATACCAATGGTTTTTGTAACAGCCATGTAAAGATAATCCTGACAAGAAATCATGGCGCAAACCCAGATCTTAATATCCTTTATGTTCGACATGAACAAAAACAGCCCTTTTATTTTTACTTTTATTGTTTATTGTTATTGTTTATTTTTTTTTATCACTATACAGGTATTTTGTTACGTAAAGGGATACGCCTACCAGCAGATTTGCTTCTTAGGTGTCCTTACCATTATTTTATGTTTGTAAATATATTGTATTTTTGTTGTTTCGTCTTTATAATGGTTAAATAAATTAAATGAACTTCAGATCTTTAACTGGTCAATAGATAATCAGATTAAAAAAAAGTTATTGGATGTTCATTGTCGTAGATTATGACGACATGGTTCTTAATTTCCATGCCATGGGCAGATGGACAGGATGGATATATGAGTAATGTCTCTCTGATAGCTGTAAAGAGACATAGCGAAATATGTGAGCACCTGGTGAAGCAGCTCCACTGATACTATTTCAATCGCCCCCCTTATGTTGAATGTGTTCTTGACCTCGAGGAAACCTCCACCTTGTCAATCGTGCGTATCCCTGATCGCCGGGTTCCATCGCACTGATCGTAATTATACGATCATCTTCGAGCAGTAATGGCCGTTTTGCGATCATCCTTCTTGCAATGATAATGACATTAGCCTTCAGCTCATCTGCTCCGCACGGGTATTTTCATCACCATCGCCATGGTAATAATTGAATAAACGTCTGCTGTAACGGATGCTAATGTGTCTTTGTTACGCGTGCGTGTGTGTGTGTGCGTGTGTGCGCGCGTGTGTGTGTGTGTGCATGTGTGTGTTTTTGTGCTTTTATTTTGGTCTACGTGTGTGTACTTTGCGTGCGTTTAAGAATGCGCGTGTATGTGTGTGTGCATGTGTGTATGTGTGTGTGTGCATGTGTGTCTACGTGTGTATGGGGAATGGATGAATGTGTACGAGCTGTTGAACACAGATATCGTTTCATATACTGCACATCCTAAATGGGCGGAGAGGAAGCGGGTATGTGCATCTTTTGTATCAAGATAAGACGTGGAATCAAAGACAGATTACATGACCTTTTCTTTTGTCTGTTGTCTACATCTTTAGGAGAAGATAGATACTCGGAAGGGGCAAAACAAGGAAATAACGGTGAAACAGAGAACACAAATAATGAAGAGTAAATTCATAATGAGTGATAAGGATATTAGGTTTAGATGACTCGAGTGCATAAAGTAGAAATGCAGAGTGAACGAGATTGCAAAGATACTGTATTCTAAAGATAATACACAGTGAAAATGACTTGTACCCGTGTACGTGTGAGTGTTAGATGAAGGGAGAGAGATAGAGAGAGAAAGAGAGAAAGAGATAGAGAGAGAGAAAGAAAGAGAGAGAGAAAAAGAGAGAGAAAGAGAGAGAGAGAGAGAGAGAGTGAAAGAGAGAGAGAGAGAGAGAGAGAGAGAGAGAGAGAAAGAATATCAGAAAAGGTAGAAAACTAAATCTTACAAATCATTTTCCTTTCCAAGACCGCGATCCCCTCGCTCCGCGGAATGAACAAGTCTGCAACATACATTAACCCACTAGCAATGACTAGTAAGCATGGTTAGTGCAGTGGTCGTCAGCATGGTCGGCAATGTAGGTAAAGCAGATTCATTTGCTCTTCGGTGGGAAATATATTCTTTTAATTCGTACACTACCAGGTCCTGAAAACCCGATTGACTTGCACATAGTGAAAGATTTATAGGCAGCCTAGGCAGCGAAATTTGAAATGTTTCATTATGCTGTTTGATCAAAGATGTTTCAACAATTCAAAATGTTATAAAATTGTGATTAAGTATCGTAACAAAGAAAGAAAAGAATGGAAGGAGCGAAAGTGTGTGTATGTGTGTATCTGTGAAATGATATGTTTATAGTGTACGTGTGTGTGTGTCCATGTGTTTACATGTTCTTCTATTGTACATGTATTTGTGTGGTGTACCCAGTAAATTTGCACCAGGTATTAAAATGACTTGATTACTGTGAGGAAAAACGTGACGGAAGCGGCTAAGAATATAATGATTATAAAACAATAAAAAAACAATCTGGAAAGAATATGACATTATAGCGCCCATATGCAAGACGTTCAGATCAAATGTACCCTAATTTTTCAATCATTAAGATTAAATGAAGATTCACTAAAAGCAGGGGGAAAAGCCACGGAGTAATCATGTATTTTAAAATCATATACATTTTGTGCTGACCGTATACATTAAGTCTTTAGAAATAATTCTACAACTTGTAGATAATTACTATGTTGTAAACTTATTGTCCTCTTAGGAGAAACAAAGCAATGCAAGATGTTAGAAGTTGCTTGTTCACCATGTATAATATATTTAACTTTCAATTTTTATTCCGATCTGTTACAAAATTTCATTGTACATTGATTTGGACACGTAGTCACGCAAGGTATGCAAAAAGAGGCGTGTATAATGCAGCACAAATCTGTAACATCATCCTCATGGTACACATACTCATATTAAGCTGTCATTCAGCTTCATCGCATTTCAGACAAACACATCTAATGGAGGAGAAGTTTGTCTGACGCAGAGAAAGAGAGAACTTAATAAAGGCCGGGCCTCAACAAGATTGAGATTCTGAAGAGGGCAGGTTGAATTCATCAACGAGCATGAGTCATCGGGACAGCGACAACTCCCGCGCCCGGGATAGCAAATGACGCTATATGCTACAGGGTGTGTCAAGAATCAAGTTCAGAACCAGTATGTCGTCTTCATATTGTCCTATAAACCATGAAGGCCAAAATTTAAACTCGTAAGCGTCCTTGATGTATCATGGATTTTTTTTCATCAATACACATACATCCCATAGAGAAGCATTTGGTCCGGCACAAAAATAATTGATAATGAATCAGAGTTCCGACGATCTAAAGCATGTGTTTCCACTACATCGTGATTATCCTGTGGACCACGTATTCTACTCCCGCTGGTTACAATGTGCGTTCTTACTTGATGTGCATTCGTTTACAAGATCGTGCATGCCAGCATTTCTATTCAAGTTAGGACTGGCATTTTGTTCAATGAAACCCTGATCAGTTGAGGATTAAAGTTACGGGGTACAACACACAACCCTCGCTGTCAGACTCTATATCCATGAAAGCATTGAGGCTTGAAAGGCCTACATCATCATGCGTAATAATATATATCGATACTGGTTGTCATTTTAAATAATTTCCATGTGGTGTGTCGAAGAATCTCAAGTAACGCCATTTTATCAAGCAACAACCTGCTCATAAGGTATCGTGCAAACTGTTTCGAGGGGGCTAAATTCGTGCAAGCTTCAAGATGTTGACAACTGTAGTAAACACTACAGGAGGCAGGCATGGCGCTTTTTAGCATATATTTTGTTTATAGTCATAGATCTCAAAGACAGTACTCCTAATATCTATATTCATGAATGATTGGATGATCTCAAGCATACATCGAACCATTGAGTCGGGTAATTTTTTTAGATACCGTGAAGTCCGCTGATAGCAAATCAAACAGTGCGGGGCTGCGGCGCAGGCAGCGCTGTCGCATACACGGTGGGCCGGGCTACTTGGTAATTCACGGGAGCGCATGCATAATGAACAGTGTTGCGCTGACGTACACTGGGCTTGCGGGCTCGCTTTGCAGGCCGGGTAGCTCGGGTGAAAAGCGGATGGCGATCTCACGAAGATGTGGATATAACAGGAAACATGATCCGCTCCATGATAACACTACAAATTCGTATGAAATGATATTTTGTTTTTTTCAGGATAAACTAATCGTGATAGATTGTGCATGTATTACCTTCAAATAAGACAATGTAAGCAATTTTGCTTCTGACAAAATTTTAAAGGAACTATTCATATCACAATCATTTCTTAAACAGGTAGCGAAAGCAGATGTAAAGTGCTTTACAAAGCGGGTAGTGATATTATTAAGACGTGTACAGTAAAGGAAAACAAATTATTTTACGATGACACCAGGAAATTGTGTGAAATGATACGTGTATCAGGATTAGGTTTTATGATAGATTTTTCATCTTTTACCATTGAATGACAGAGTCATGCTGCTGGCAAGAATTTAGACGAAGTATCTGTATCAGTAGGCGTATTATTAACTTTCCGAAAAAGCTCACTAATTCATAATGATTATAATTTTTTAGAAAGTCAATGGTAATATGATTAATATGTAAAAGAACGGGAAAAATTATCTGCTTCTTGATTACACCAAGAAAAGGTCAGATGATCACGTAATGAGCAGATGTGTGCAACTTAATTCTGAAAGTATGTAGATAGACATGACAAAACCACATGATCCTTTGGATTGAATCAGAACGCTTTTGAAGGAGAAAAGGGGGAGGGGGTGTATGCATGACCTTTACAAATGAAATTCACTAGCAAATTATGTGTACGCTTCGTGTAATTTGAAACTACTGGCCAAATATTATGTACATATAGGGTCCATTGCAGACGTGTTCAAATGTTAATATTTGTATTGTTTTTTCTCGCTAATGACAATGAATTCAAAGATCATTGTTTCTAAACGTATATAAATCTGTAGATTGCATCCTACCATCACCACATTGAAGCATACTTTATTAATTTTAAGAAGATACTTTAATGACTTACGTACTCTAAATAAACCTATTTGAAATTAATTGAAATACGTTAATTGTTCGGACATACGATTTATATTTCACGCAGGCCAAGAAAGTTGAGGCATTGTGAAATTAACACTGTTACAATATACTCACCATGATGATGATATTGCAAAGGTAAAATCTATACTGGGACGCTGAGCAAGTTGAAGATGCAAATTGTGTACCTAAAGGGTCCCAATCACAATCGCATATGACAACAATGCACCGTTAAAATGTCCTTAAAATCACACAATAAACATTAATTTGATAATGCTACAATGCGCTGTTCTTTCCCAGTGGATGCAAGAAAGACCGTAGAGACTGCGAATTCGGGGGGAAGAAAAGAAAACCCTTGTCGCAACAAAGGATACGAAGATGGCGACCGAGGAGAGAGAACGACCAACCACTTAGACGATGAAGCGCTGTTCGCGTTGTGATGTGCGTCTTACAGGGTACCCCGTGAGTCCTGCTGACGATGCTGACGAATGCACCCCGTTCGCTCGACATCAACTGACGCATTATTTAAGGGGACCTGTGCGCCCGTTTAAAAGCACACTGCTTGTTTTGCATCCTACTTTTTCCCGACCCTTCTAACTCTCTCCCCATGTCTCTACATGTGTTCTCTTTGTCTGCCTGTATTTCTCTACATATGTTATCTTTCCTCTGTCTATATGTGTGTCTTTCTATATGTGTGTCTTTCTCTCTGTATGTCGGCCTGTCCCCCTCTCTCCCCCTCTCCCCATCTCTCTCTATATTGCTTTCTGTTTCTTCCCCACCCCTCCTCAAACACACTTGTTGTCTCTTTCTTTCTCTCTTTCCATCTCTGTTAACCTGTACGTTGGCAACCTTCTGCATCCCATTTTCACCACACTCATTGACTGTTTCGTGTATCGATATTTGACTGACGTTACACCATGCGTGCATGTATGTATACCACTCATGGATATAATACTTTCATAGGTAAGCAATACATTAATACCTGCCGAAGTGAAAACCTATCTCTAGAACTATTTTATATATCCTCCCATGGGCTGACCATGTGACGGGAGAAGGAGTGTGACCAATGAAAATAACACGTTTTAAGTAGGCTCTTGACTAGCAACCAGATAAGGACACTTATCTGGAGTTTTTTTTTTTTTGGAGTTATTTGGAGTTCATTTTTTTTATAAACATCCTGACACTAATGAAATCAAATACTGATTATCAACATGATAGCGCACCATCTTTATCGCCACTCCCTCCGTTCCTCTGAACGCAAGTTATTGTACATTAACGTGATTTATTTTAATTCATACATTTCCATTCTATCTTCTGTAACTGAATCAATGTTGCAAACCAATGCGCTATTATGTTTCAAGATGTTTCCAATAATTTGAAACGTATATGCCAGATATGAAGTTCGACCTTCAAATGACCTATGTCCATGAAAAGTGACATTCAACAGTATTGTAGCATGCATGCTCTCTCTATCAGTGCATATATATGTTAGAATTGTCATAATTGTATTTGAACTATCCATGCAAAGGCAACGTGATAACGGTTATCCAAGATCTGAAGGCCAGTTAACTCTCTATGCGCCTATAATGTGACTTTATAAACAAGTAATACATTTAAATCCCATTGAGCTATACATGTATTTGTCTCGCATTGCGAGGTTTAGTGCGGTTGATAATAGCATTTGGCCTTGTACAGACGGTCGGGCGTTCAAAATTCGATAATGAAAACGGTCCTATTTGTTGAAAAGGAACAATTTCATCAAATTATATATTTATACATAATGTATATAAATCGAATTTTCAAAGGTTATGATACTGGATGATATTCAAAAGTAACACGAAAATCAAATCGTAGGTTAACCAGTCGAGCATAATTATATACATGTACTCACGTACACACACACACACACACACACACACACACACACACACACCGACACACACAGACACACACACATACATATACACTAACACACACACACACATACACATGCGCGCGCACACACACACACACACACACACACACACACAAACACACATTTACACGTACACAAATATGATTTGAACCTTTGATTTTTGCCTGCAGCTATCCCGGCTATAGTGTAGTGTGTTTGCGCATCTACACGGGCAGTTGGCAGCTACGACACCCACTGCCCTCTACGGTTTATACCCATCCAACACAAGCGTGCCAATACTGCTGGATGTTGACCCGGCAGATATTCAAACAACATGTAGGTTTATCATATCATATCATAATGAACATGTTGAACTTCAGTCGTTTGTAATCTCGCTGGATGATGTTTACTCAATTTTCGTTAATGTACAAAATGTGGGTGTAAGCATGTGCCTCTCCGGTTTGTTTTGCTGTTCAGATCATTAATCTCTGCTCACTGTCTATCAATGACTGCGTATTTCAGTGCACCTTCACTTGGAGTGTGAGGATGGCATCAAAATGGATTCAATCCCAGTCTCACACATGGCAATGTGTTGGTTATCCTAAAGCTACTATCAATGTTTTCTTAAGGGGCGGGGTGGGGGGGGGGGGAGGGTGCTAGCATAATGGTAACAATGCTAAAAAAAATAATAATGGAGTTATTTTTAAAGCGATTTCCTCGTACAACACGCACCATTTTTATCCCCAAACTAGCTAACCTACTTGGATTAGCATATTGTGAGTTACCCATTTACTACACTTATGTAGAGGAAACACATCAGCTTGTCTAGGGTGTACGAACCTAGGATCTATATTAGAAGAATCATAGCTCTCACCACTAGATCGAACTCTATCACTTATCTAATGGTGTTGATGGTCTGTTCCATGAGGCAGTGAAAATGCTGAATTGAGAGGGATGTTACAAAGCTCGGATACTAGAACGTATCAAGCACCCATATGTGCACCATCTCCATACCTGGGAGCTTTCCTTGCCTGCTGCGTGATATCGATGCTGGGTCAAGATTATTGACATAATCCTCCACCTCCTACCTATTCATATTCCTGGATGGAGAGCAGCATTGTGGATAAAGAATCTTGCTGAAAGATACAGTGCCTTGGGTGGGCTTGAACGTGTGATCTCGACATCTTCTGTCAGAGTTCACTGCCATATTTACCACGACACCTTCATGCTTCATATCGGACTATGACACCCAACCATCATCAATCATCGTTAGCGCACGTTGAACGCTCATAAATGGTGAGTGGGAAGTCCCAATCTGCCAGTTATTGCGAAATACCTATTTGTTAATGTCTCATCATGATTTCAAGAGCTAATATGGTTGATTTTTTGCATAAGGGATATTGTTATGTCAAGCCTGTATGTCTCTTTATAGCCTCCCTTAACTCGTTGTGAGCCACATGTGACTTTGTTACATGAAATACATACAATTTATATAGGGAAGTGAATTATCGGGCATACAAAGATTTGAAGGTCGTGAGATAAGAATATCAACGGGGTGTGTGCCTTGCCCCGTTACATTCTTATGAAATTTTAATAAAATTAAAAGAACTCCCGTAAAACATTAAATGCTTAACAACAGGGGAAACGAAACTTCTTTGGAGTACGAACCCAGGACCTACCGAATGGGAGTTAAGAACTCGCACCACTAGATTACCACTGTTTCTACTTACCGTGCTCCATAATATGCCATATGGTATTATGACTCTCCATGATACGCCATAAAAGGTGACATTACATTCTCTTCCCTGAAAAGTATCAATTTGCCAAGAATGATGAAATGTCATGATATAAATGAAGGGGAACTTAACACATCATAGTGTAACGTTCCTCACATCCTCCCTTGAATGCTCGGTTGGATTATTTTGATACACATTTTCCTTATGAATATTCAGATGTACATTTATTAACGCCATATACATGTATAACATTTTGCAGGTGAAGTATTATTTTTGTTCAGCCATTACCTGGATGTTCAATTTGGCAGTATGATCTTTAACAAAGTTTCAACTTACCATACACCCATGGGCGGAAATCCCGGGGGGGGGGGGGGACGGGAGGGGGGGTCGTGTCCCCCCCACCATTTCGAAAGGGGGGGGACACAATATCAAATATCCCCCCCCCCCCCACTATTTTCTGTCGTGTACCCCCACGAGAATGGGCGGATTGGCGGATTTCAGAGCGGAGCATTTTCAGAGACTGGGCGGGAGGAAAAAAAATGAAGGAAACAAAAACACCTCCCCAAAATCCCACCACCAGCCCCCCCCCCCCCCCCCCACAAAAACATGTCCCCTCCACCTTCGGGGAGCGATTTCCGGCCATGCATACACCACCTTAGCGTTGTAGGTTGGTGACAATTAAGCGTACTTTAGAACTTGAAGCCTAATAAAAAAAGCAAACACTTGTATTTTCAAAACAGGGGTACTGTTTAGTTCGCTAGAAAATAACCCATTATGAATAACTATGAGGTCATCAACCATCAAACTTTGATCAGCCAATCAACGCCACTCATAACGGCAAACACCTTGCCCGTTACCTCCCACCTGTGGAGAGACACCATTTTCTTTCTTGGGTTTTTCTTTGCCAATCGATTAGTTTGCGCTGAGCGAGCGATTGATGCCCAAACGCTAAACTGTTTGAGAAAGGCAGTAGCTGACTGAAAGCTATTCTCTCTTTACAACGTCAAGGTAGGTAACTAGATCATATGCTCATATTTTTATTCCTAACAAACAGAAGTTCATAGTGTTATATATTTTAAAGGGGAATAGGAGACCAGAAATAGAAGGCGTACCATGAATTTACAAGTTCCTTTAGGCCTACTGTTGTAATTGAATATTGCATACAACCATTATTGTTCGATTTTCATTAGTATACATTGCGCCTTAACTACGAATGATTTTTTTTTTTAGATATATGCATTAATCCTAATAAATCTGATGAAACATATAGCTCATTGATTTAATAAACTTCAATGAATTCGTGTGTTAATACTTCATGGTAGTAGTAACATTACGCTAGGTTTTAAACTTGAAATGTGTCTATGTTTGGAATACAGAAAAACAGTCAATGATGCATCATCATTATCAAATGCATTATTACATATCATAGGCACAATGTAAAAAGAAAAGATATTACATCTTCACCAGTGTTTTATTTTCCAAAGAAAGATTGGAGTTCTCTTTTTAATCCTTTGATAAGAAACAATATCCAATGAAAACGGGTTCAGTTACAGTAATATGACGATAATTTTCTTATATAAATACACGATTTTAAACGATAAATTAGTTTATGTGTATTTCAGGAAGATTATTACTCAGATTAAGACCATTATATTACTGCTACCAATTCAAAGTCATATCTTCACCAAATGATCTTGAACATCGACTTGTCTAAGAAATATACCTGACTATCTATTATGTATTTAGTTTGGTGGTACTTTGGTCGTGGACGGTATAGACTCACCTAATAATTTGATTTCCTTTCCGATTTGTCCTTTATGCTGACATCACTGTACACAGACGAAGCCGAGAATCTGTAGAATGGCGCGCACATTGTCTTCAGAGACCAAGGAAAACATGACCTACGTGGTAAGACGTTAGCTTCTAAAACCTCTTGATATTCTATGTTCTTTCTTTATATACTTTATCAAATTAATATGAATATTAATATATTTAAATGCCTGCACTTTTCAAAAACAATTCTTTTTTACTTTACTTCGTTGCAATATAGATTTTATCAGAATAGTGTAGATATGAATGTTGTAAATGCATGAACCTTTTGAAAAAAAAAGAAATTTCCATATATGATGTAAGATTATTCACTTATTATATCTCCATTTGCAGAATGTGATGTATTGTATTTGTTTTTTTTCCTCTTATGATTGCATTTACAGATATTTGCTGCTATCATGTAATCTGAAAATTTTAAGTCTTTTCCGGAGAGAGATATAAATTGATGTATAAAATCTCTATTAATTTTGTCACGATTTCTGCCATTTATCTTTCATTTTTATGGTTTCTTATAACAAATTTAATGTGTTTTCTTTCCTGATCGCAGGATCTATTGCTAGCATTGAGACCTATTCTGCTGGCGATTCTTAATGGGAAGCTGACGGCTGATGACTTCAAGTTGACGGTTGTCACGGAGAACGGATTCCTGACTGTAAGTTCACATCGGCCACTTTTCCACGAAACTACATGAATAAATCATGTAGTCTATATTGAACAATAGTGACAATCAATCATTTCATTCGCTCCAAAAGGAATATTTCAAACATTTTTTATATCTTGCTCACGTGTATATGCACATTTAATCCTAATACGGACAGTTCTTGTTTGTATATTCTAGTACCAAAGAGTCCATTGTATTAATCTTCTTTTCTTTACGCCACAAACATACACAAAGTATGTGACGTATATAGAAGTGAATGAAATGTAAGCTCAACTGCAAGCACAGTGAGTGTGTGTGTTTACAACTACATGTATACTGATATCTTTCCAGCACTATATCCTTGTTTTTATTTAAAACACACACACTCACGAGCACACACACACACACACACTATACATGTTTATATTGATACACACAGTGTGATTAAACCATCTCTTTATATTCCTAACGCTAAATTTATGTCATATTTCACTTTCAAAGGCCGGAAACTTCACTCCAAAGCAGAAATCTTCCAGTTTGCCAGACGATGTCCTTGATGACCCCACTACGAAAGTTAACAATGTATGTATAATAACGTAACAAAGTTACCGGAACTAAATGTTAAATTCGCCGGACTTTTGATTTTGTTACTGTATTTAATGTCGTCGCATAAAGCTTTGCTTCGAATGTTTGTATTCCTTGTCCGATATTAGTCAATCTCCTTTTCTATATAATTTCTCATTAAATAAGGAACGACTCAACTGTCACTGATTATGGCTTAGAGGCCTTGTAGTGTTTCATATTCAGGCTTCCTGATATCATGGAAATGACAGTAATAGTGTTACCATTTCGTGTGACGAAGGTATAGGCCTACGTCTAGCAGCTGAAAACGCTAATATTTGTTATTTACATATGTTTCAGGTGCTGCATTTAATATGAATTCATGTGCATAAATGTTTTTATCTTTCTCTTCGTCTTGATTCATGTTCCTTGCTGTTATCCGTATTATTCCGCTATTCAATATCTGCAGACGGGAGCTAGCAGTGAAATTTTGTTTAGACACAACCCGTCGAAACACACACGTGATGAAGACGCTAGCCCAGTTGACCCTTCTCCAGACCCTTTCTCGAAGAGGAAGAAGGAAATGACTGATCGAGTTGATATCTCCCAGGTACAATTATCATTTGCCCAAGCCCATTTTGGCGTTTCCCCCGTTATCATCAAGGTTATACAATTAACCTTTGCTATCCAGATAGGAAAATAGCCAAATAGATCTCACTTCTTTCAGTTCATTAGAATATTCTCGCGGAGTACCGTATAATTCGGATTGGTACAATAACTACTTATTAATTCTCTCATTAAGTAGTATATATATTGTGGAATTCAAAATCTAATTATTTCAAGTAATTTAAAAAGGAAGTTACAAGTGTGTGCAATCTTAAGTATCCCTAAGAAGGTGCATTATGAACAACAGCTGGTGCAACATATATTCTAAATGTGACATAATAACTACTGATCATGATGATCACGTGATATAGGTGGATGGCTGGTATATAACTCAATCTCTCCTAACTACTCGTCTAGTATCCCTTCATGCAAAACGATTAGAATCAAACTATATTTTGTTTAATTTAAGAAGAGTGTATGAATAACTAAATACACATTTTACAATTTCAACTTGTTTACCAACCGAGGTACATAAATCACGCGTGATGCTTACAGAAAGCGTAATGGGTTTCAAAATCTAAATTGATACTACGATTGTAGTAGTCTCATATCATGGGATAACACCATTTCCTGGTGGCTTAAGAATGTCGATGATGTCAGATATTACAAACAGATTGTTGGAATGCTAAAGGGAACATTACCGATCCCATTCCACCAAAAATAAATTGTAAAATATTTGCCAATCCACACCAACTTACACACCAAATCCAACTTTTTAAATTTAGATACCCGCTTTCGTCTACGTCCTTTTCTCGATCTGTGAGGTTTTCCAAGGGATTCCAGATCTCTGTGACAAGATTGTTGAAGTAAGTACGAAGAGCAGGAATATAAAAATACAATTGTAGATCTTCCTCCCAATCTACATTCCCTTTTACCATGTTCAATATTCATATCAGTTCAATTGCATTCTCCTGAATCAGTAAGTCAACATGGAACCTGTGCTAGACAAAATGCTGCTCAAAGGCATGAAAGGGATATATGTGCACTATCATGGCTATGAACAAAATACTTACTTGTCACATTAGGAGATAAATTGAAAGAGATAGTGATTTCTGTTTTTCATCGCGATGAATACATTTTGTATTCAAACATACCTCCGCTAAAATTAAATGCTGCTTTTAAGACAGCAACGCCCCCTTAAAAATACTATTGATTTTCAATACATTGTTACGAGTTTTTGCTACTTTCTTTATTTTTTAAATTCCAGATACGGTTTTACGTGTATATCTTAGTCATTAAGGTAATTATTAAAATCGAGGAGGTCATTCATAAATTTTTTTACTTAAATCACTTCATACATCTATATCAATGATATCTAACCCAAACGTAGGTGTGATATGTTACCACCATATTTAAGGCACAGACATGTCGTGTGAGTAAATTATGTCACCATTGACGTCAATTTAAACCATACCATGCGGTCAATGTAATAATGAAAGGTCGATGGCATTTACAACAAACGTGCAATACTGATAAATACTATTTAAAAAGAGTAAAACTTTCGATAACACCGTGTGAGACTGATATTCTCTCTTTCAGATGTTGAAAGAAACCTATAGTTAGTTGCAAAACTTACTATAACTTCTCCACACTTTTCTTATTTCTTTCTCCTTCTTCTTTCTCTTTATGACTACTTTCTGACTAGTCCACAACTCTAAATCACCACCCACCCTATTCTTCTACCTCCATTTCATCCAATTTATTTTCGGTTTAAAACACCGAAAACTGAAGCTAAAATGGTCTTGTGTAAGTGTTATCAAATATAAAAATCACCTCTCCTTTCTCTTTTCACTTTCCTTTTCTTTTCTTCACTCCACAAGTGGGTCAATCATCCGAAAGAACACAACCACATGGTGTTACTGAAAGTTTGACTATTTTCTAAATAGTATATGAATACACTCTCACCATGGAAACATTCAAAGAACATTAAACCATACAATATCTTTTGCAAAAAAAAAAACACGACATTCAGTTTCATTCTTGTTCTCTCATATGAAAAAACGACAATTATTGTTCTTGTAGTATGCCTACCGTTAGCCTATTAGAATTATCAAGTGGTAAAGTTGGTATAAGTGCATAATTTGATATTACCTTTTTAAAATCATGATTATGTACTTCCATTCGATTTGACCAATGAAGTAAGAATTTTGATTGGCTCTAATAGATAAATTTTATATGTTTATGGCTACTTGACTTGCAGGTACTGGTCCCAAGTTCAGCCATTGTCTCCCTTGGCCATGCTAGTGTTGAGAGCTCCTTGACATCAGCTGCCGTGAGATGCGATGACGGCACTGATAAGGGTACAAAGGTACGACAAACACAAATTGTAAGAACGTGATGGGCTCGTTTATTAGCAGCCCCAATCATTTCAAGATTCAAGAAGGTGTGTGTGTGTGTGTGTGTGTGTGGGGGGGGGGGGGGTTAATGGGTTGTCCTTTCTTAAGATATGCAATATTCATTGTTCGCTTCAATTGTCATTTATCCAAGACAGTTTTTTTGCTTTCATCATGGTGTTTGTTCGTTACAATCTGCAATCGTCAATTATAATGATGATTACGAGCTAATTGGACCCTCGAGATTTCCATGCAGTACCTGAGAATTACCTACAAGCTATGTAATTGTAAGATAGACACAGCATATGTATGAATATGAAGAGTAGAAAGTTTTCGTAAGTACAAACATACACATCACCCCTATATTGTTATATTCTCATTTAAAAGAATGTAGCCTACAAGAAGTTTCAATGAAATCGCAATTTGTCGGTCGAAACAATTTCATGAATGATTCTACTTTTACCCTTTCCTCTCCGTTTCGTTTCCAAGGATGAAACTGCCAATCTCCTAGCGGAGAAAAGTCCCGGGGGGAAATGTCTCGGACATGCAGGTTCTACCGATAAACACCCCGATGGAGCAACCAATCATCACCTCGCTATAGAAAGGGTAATCATAGCCTTATATTTAACACAAGTTGCAGCTTACATGATAGTGTCAATTGTAGTACCATGGGAGTTCATTTTAGCATCCTTTTCTTTATGTGGAAAACTGAACCATCCGCGATTTTACGCATTATCCTCCTATAAACGCCATTTACATAGTTCTGAACAATGAATAAATGATAAATAGAATTATGGCACAAAGATTTGGTACCCCAACGTCAAAACAAAGAAAATTTTTTCTTTGTTCTGTAATTACCAGTGATTACCAGGACATGGGATGGGTTTGGTTTCTTTAAATTTAATTTTTGTTTTTGTCGTCGGCGTTCTAATTGATATGCCAGGAAGCACTATTTAACATATACATGTACCATTGTGTTTATTGGTCCTCATTTCTATATGATTTCATGTTTCTTTCACATTCAGATCGAGGTGGATTATCATCCGGGGGAGCCTCCGAACCAAGCAGCAACAGAGATAAAGAACGAGCAATTCTCCAAGGTATGACGATAATAATACTTTATGTTGACACATTTGTGTAATCATACCCATGACATAATGTAATTGCGGTTTATGACTTCGGACATGTTGGACATGTTGGAGCGTTTAGCAAAGGAGAAATAACTCGAGTGCTCTTAGAGAAGATATAATTACCATAATACGCTATAAAACTTGTTACTTTAATGCTGCCATTATTGTTTCATATTCTCATTTGTGTGATTCCCATGCGGTTTACTACTAAAATCAAAGATCTAGGTATCAGCCAAATTTTCCTACAACCACGATTCATTTTCAGTGCACAAATTGGTTTATTCAAAGTATCTAACCAAGGATTTATGGAGCATTGCTCAGCTTCATACATCCTCAATCTAACGAAATAACTAGGCAAATAATTGAGTTGAAAAAGTAATGAATAAATTTACACAAGTTGGCTTCTTACGTTTTGACCACTGAGATAAAAGTACCTTTTTTTTCAAAGAATGGAGGTGACGTGTCAATTAAAAAACGTATTTGTATTTCTTCGATTTTAATCACTAATTTACAGATATCACAACAAGTTAAGTGGACATGGACATCTGAACAATTTCTCTCTGCGTGCCAACATATCAAGAAAGTAAATAATTTCCGGGCTTCTTTCAAGACGATTTATCGTCAGCTACTTCTGTTCGGTGTCCTCATCTGCGTCTTTGGCCAACCAGCAGATGCAACGTCTGTGAAACATCTGACGCTCATCGCGGGAGAAAGGGGCATAATTCCGTTCCGCTATGACTGGTCGACCGAGTCGAGTAGCGCCATAAGCCAAACACGACCACCGTACCACACCATCGGCTACGATCACATCGATCAGCCATTCTACCGGGGCGGACGTCTGTACCCAGAAGGCCTGAAGGATGTCGATCAAGAGGAACGTTTCATCTTTACGACCCCGGATAACGGAGGCAGCAACCAGCTGGAGTCCCTTTTGAACGTCATCCTTGATCCTGTCAAGATTGAAGATGCTGGGACCTTCGTGTTGACCGTCCTCTCCACAGACCCCAATACCGACCTTCCACCCATCTCACGAAAGATAAACGTGAGCGTCATCGTTCCATCTGGCAAGGCGAACTGTTTCTTCGCCCCGAGCAACTACAAAAAGCATACCCACTACGCAGTCTGCTCGGCGAAGTTTGGGAGCGGTGACACTACGATCAGCTGCTTTCAGAACGGGAGGAAGGTACCCTATGTCGAAAACAGCCGGGAGGTTCAGGACGAATTCGTCAGGAAGTTCTGGGTCACGTTCACGGTCCCATTATCCTGCTGTTCGCACGAAATGGGCGATGTCGTCACAGAAGAGTCATGTGACCATTTCCGGTATCCCCCTCCCACTGAGAGACCGGAAACAACCAAGCAATCGACTGCATCAGGTCAGGAGGAAGAACATCCGGATGGCCACATCGACCCTACCCAGAAGGCGGCAGGTGGGCGCATGCGCGGGTCATATCTGGCAGTGTTTGTTACCGCACTCATGTCTGTCATTGTACGTGAGCTCGTGATGTTTTCTCTGTTCTGATGCGGGAGAGATGGGAGTGAACACAAAGGTGAAGAAAACGATGGCAGAGTTGTGAGACTGAGGTTGTGCAAAGGAGTGAGAGTGAAACTGGAGGGGAAGAAATAAGATGAAAAAAGACAGTGGGACAAGAAACAAAAGGAAAGAGGAATTGGTAAATTGATTGGTAGGGTGCAGCATAGAACGTGAGAAAGAATCTCCACACATGAGAATGTTACACTCATCGTCTATTCCTCACAATGTTTACATGTATGTGAACGCTAGAATTAATGTGAACAAAATGTTGCATCTTTGCTGTTTTATTCCACCCAACAAAATGCTAACATGTAAATATGTGATTACATAACGTTTATCATACTTCAATTTACGAAATATATTCCTATTTCGATCTTTTCATTTCTAATGTATTCTGTTTTTCTCATTGCCCCACTTCCCCTTCCTTATGTGAACGTCTGCTTCCATTCAATACAATCAGCTCCATCCCATTCCATTCTAGCTTAACAATATATTGGCTTGATATGAATGAATAAATCAATTATGTTAATCAAATTCACGTAAACAATTGTGCATCAGTGTGTATTTTAAATGTTATGATTCTGAAATAAATGTTTAAAAATAAATAGAGATCACAATTTAGTTTTCAATAGTAGGTTACCATTTAAGATCATCCAATATATGTATATAACACAAAATGTTGCACAATCTTTAGGTCCTGTTGTGTAAAGATGCATTCAAAACAACTCGATATCATTCGATCCGTATAGTTTTTAATATTTGCGATGAAATAATGTGCCATTATTCAGCTAAATAACTTTACATAACCTTTAGAGAGTAACTCTTCAGGAAAAACGTTGCTATCTTTTTCACGCACTTATATTTTACTCTTTGGTACTCAGAAAAAATATTAAATTATTATCTCATAGCCTGCAGCAGTTAGAAATAACAACATTCAATTTCATTTCCGTAAACCACTATTAGTTTAAACTGTATTACTTATTTTACTTCTTCTTGTCGACCCCTTACATAAGTCACGCTCCATAGCACAGATACGCAAGTGTTACTAGTTTATTTGAATTAAAGCCGGTTCGGATGATGAGGTTGGACATCTCAGTACGTAATTTTGTCTCCATTTTGCCGTGAGAACCTAAACGTTAAACAAGTATCGTATAATCTTAGCGTACATTGAATTTAGTTAGTTAAAATTGCGTGATATCTCCTTATTGCTTTTATCATTCAGTAACAATAGCACATGTGGATACTTTAAAAACTGTTCATTTTAATTTTGCTGTAAATTCTGGAATGTAATGTAGGCATATTTAATAGATATGATTATTAACATGATTATAATCAGAAAAAATAACATGAATACTATAAATATGTCTTACATTTTATACCGTAGATATTCATACTATAAACAGCTTCGCGTACATTACCTTTACAGAGTGTCTTTTCAAATATTGTTAAATTACTTTAATACAGTTTCAAAATATTTTGGATTATTAACCTAGGGCATGTGGAAGTACGAAATAATGACTATATTTTTCGGTGACCAAGACTGATTCATGATAATTGTGGAATATCTTATTGTATTGCGTGTCTAGCTAGCAATATAAGTACTCATTATGTACTACCATTATATAAAGACATTTTCCTCATATCATCAATTAAATAAATCAGGCTCCAATACTTGACAATACTTGTCAGTTCAAGCCGGTTCGGATGATTGAGGTACTAACCCCAGGTGAATACGTTGATAGTGAAGTGTGATGTAGATATGTTTCTGTGTGTGTGTGTGGGGGGGGGGGGCACAATAAAACACACATGGGCAATCCAGAGAGTGAGAGTGAGAGAGAAAGAGAGAGAAAGAGAGAAAAGAAATAATAAAAAAAGAGAGAGAGAGAGAGAGAGGGAGATAATGAGAGAGAGAGAATGTGTGTGAGAAAGAGAGAGAGAGAGAGAGAGAAAAGAAATAATAAAAAAGAGAGAGAGAGAGGGAGATAATGAGAGAGAGGAAATGAGAGAGAGAGAATGTGTGTGAGAAAGAGAGAGAGAAAGAGAGGGGTGGGCGAGAAATGGAGAGATAGAGAGCGGGAGAGAGGGAATGGGAGAGAGAGAGAGAGAGAGAAGACCTTTGTCGTGGAGAAGGATTGACGAGTCGTGCACACGTAAATATAGAGAGACAGACACATAAGTAAAAATACATTTCAAATAAGCCGTCACACACACACACACACACACGCACACACACAAAAAAAAAACCCTAATTACATGCACATGACACACACACTACACACAAATATCCCTAAAGTCAAAAACGTACATGCGTATGTCACGCATACACACGTACACATGCACACACGCACACATACGCACACCTTTTTTATTATTGTCATTTCATTCATATAAAATAACATGTCAGTTTTTTTATCATGTCTTTAAGGCATATTTATCACTTTAATTGATACCACTAAAACACATCATGCCATTGGCGTGTGTTGAAAAATGCCCTGTTTCCACATACTGATGTAATGTTTGTTCATTTTTTTTCCACCCATCCTTTATATCTAGTTGAAGGCATGTATCTTTATGTATAGAGCTTCTATTATGATGCCATGAACAAACAATTGTGTTACACTAATAGAAAATGTGGTAAGACGAAAGGAGGGAAGGGGAGGGGATGGGCTGTTTGTTGCGCCGTGGAAATGTGGAATATTATGGTTTTAATATAAAATAGAAAAAGGAGCGTTTTCCCCCCTTCTTTCCCCATCTCGCAACTCGAGCGCTGTTTGTATTTGAATATCTTTGGACTTTGATATGCAGTTAATAAGTAATAAGTCATAAACTCCTCGGCTTTATCGTCAGGTGCTTTCCACTAAAAATAACCATTTGCATCTGCACGTAATCAACCAATATGGCGTATTAATTTCCAGTATGTTACGGATTCATCCGCTAATAGAATAATCACCGATAAGAATAACCAGTAGATGAAGTTTGTTACAGACGGAGCTACTAGTGCAAAGAACCAGCGAAGGTAAATTGTGTATCTTGTTTGTATTCATGATGTCTGTGTTCTTTGGTTATGTGAGTTTGTACCACAGCCTACGTAAGACAAAACGGTATCTCTCACGTCTATTTAGAAACGACATATATAGTGTCGTCACATCCACTGCTATGGAAGTTTACGATCCAAAGCACCATCACTCAAGCGAGAAGTGCACTTGTCCGCCAATTTTTTAACGGGCTTAATGTTGTCCGTCACTGTCAAAAGATCTGTCCAGAAATAGTGATGACAACATGCTTGTGTGATAGTCACGTTTTGGAACTAACTTTTGATAGGCATGATAGGATGCGTGCATTATTTCTGCTAACGGAATGTAGTATTCGTGCATTATATAGGACATTGAAAGACAACACAAATTTCCTCGCTGTTTTTTTTTTCTCTTTACGATTATGATATAATTATAGAATCGTCCGGTGCCTTCCATTTTCTTCTTCTGAATACTGTAGTAGAAGAAGTGTCCCATATGACATTTAGATCATGTAGATTGTGATTTGGAAACAACTTTTTTGTCTGTGTTTAGACGACCCGACAAAAAAGGTTGAGAGTCAGCATAAGCCATAGTAAGTTTGGAGTTCCTTCAGCCGTCATTAAAAAGTTATTAATTGGGTAAAAGCCTTTTTTGTCTGAGCATCCAAGCTTTACAATGATTTGGGTATTTTACATGAACTATATCGTAAATCATATTCCGTTTCTTGCCTGACTGTTTAGAGCTCATGCTTCTATGGACCCGGATGAAGTTCGAAAGGACGTGCAATGAACAAACAGGAAGTGGCCGGTGTGTTCAGGCCAACGGGTGACCCAAGGCAGATGAAGAGCCTCACGGCCCGGCTGAAGACGTTCAAGACGTGGCCGTTTCACCCAGACTTCGGCCAGCCCGGCCAGTGTCTGATGCGACCGATCGACCTCGCAGAAGCCGGCTTCTACTATGTGGGTATCCTGGACCGGGTCAGTTGCTTCGCCTGCGGAGGCCAGATCGAGGAGTGGGAGGAAGGGGACGAGGCGATTGGGGAGCACCGACGGCTCTTCCCGGATTGCGCCTTTGCGAGACGGATGGAGAAAGAAAGAACACAATACAGACAGAGCGATGATCATGCACTAGTACTCGCCGAAGACTCGACAGATTGCGGCGGCGCAAGTGTAAACTCTAACGGGTTTTGGACTAATAGTACGCATAGACCTGACCAACATTGCCAATCGCGATCGAAAGAAGTGTCGCGAGCCAGGGAACTCAGCGGAGCAAAAGAGGAGAGAGATACTTGCACCGGGTCTCGATCTACTTGTGAGGCTTCTTATGTTCATTGGGGAGACGAAAGAACACCAGAGACCGTTTGTAGGACAGACATAACGGAACTTCTTAAGCAGAATGACGTGGAGGAGAGGGGACACTTGCAAAGAAATGGTAAGAATGATATGGCAACTTTAACTGCAGGCAAGTCTACTCACTGTTCAATATTGATAATTAATGTATTCTGCATAATGAGCATGGCTCCGGCAGTAATACAAGTACCACCAACAATATGGGTTTAATCTGAAACCATGGAAACTGTCGCATGCATAACACTACGAATGATCTCTCTCATTCTCTCTGTTTTTCCTGTTCTCGTCCTCCCCCTGCCTTCTCTCTGTGTCTCGCCCCCCCTCTCCCTCTGTTTATGTTACCCCCTTCCTCCTCGCCCTTATCTCTGTATCTTTCCTTTTCTCTCCACAACGTCTCTTTCTTTGTCTCTCCATCTAACCCTTTTCAACTCTCACTTCGCAACCCGCTCTACTCCATACTGCTATTCAGGCACCGTGAGCACCATCCTTCAGAACCCAACCTACAGGCGGCTCCTGCGGTTTGGGTTCGACGAGCAGGTAGTAAGAGGCGTCATCGATGACTACCTGTCCGACCACGGGAGAAGTAGCGAGCTTCCTCCCTTTGATGAGTTCCTAGACCGTGTCTTGGCTGCCGCTGACAAAACGGTTCATCAGAAGAGCGTCACTTCAACGGCGACAGGCACCAAAGAAAACGCCAGGCGAGAAGAGAAGAGGGATTCGTCAACGAAATCTGCGGAGGTGATGGGATACGACGAATGGACTACGAGGAAATCTGAAATTATCGACAGTCAGGTATAATAAAATCCTATTGATAAAATAATATGATAATGCGAAATACTATCAACCCCATCCTATACTCCACCCTTTCAGTGTAGAAGACATATTCAGCTGCGTTATGACAGTCATGTAAAGAATAAGTAATACTATTTACGAAGATGTTTTAAAGTATAATTATGAAAGGAAAGAGAATAAATGGAAAATAATGGGACTCTCTCATAGTAATCAAGGAGCACTACAGTAAACTGTATATTTGGGTGGACGAGAGAGGGGAGGGGAGGGGGTAACCAACTAAGTCATGTTGCCTTATGTATCATGTTTATGTGTTTCATTATCTGTTGGGAGGGGGAACGGGGGGTCCAGAGTAGGTGCTGGTGAACAACCCAACCCAAACCTGAACCACATTGTGATCCTAACTTTTGACACCCCAATCATGCCAATGCAACATCCTTGTACAGGTTGTATATACAGGTTTTACGTTTCTACCTATCATTGTTCAATAAATATTACGATTGCATTTTCTTTTCACATCTTCCCCTACAATTATTGTCTATTAACAGGCTAGAAAGTTAGCGGAGCTTGAACTTCCCAACACCACGTCACACAGAAGACCTGGGGATGCCAAGATTGAGAGTCCGATCCAGGGATCCCTACCAACAGGTTCGTACCCATTATACTTCCGGTGCCGGGATCAGCGGTTTATTTTCGTTTTCGTAAGAATGGGTTAATGTCACTGAACCAATGTTGCTTAAGTAATCCAAGAGCAAATGAACGAAGAAGAAAATGAAAGAGTTGGTACAAGGAAATAAAATGACATTGAATATCTTAAGAAATGCCTCCGTTTACGCGAGATGTACCATTAATATTAAGTATTCACTTCATCATATTTCTAGTTGGTTAAACATGCTTTTGCGTAAAAAAGACTTTATATGTACCTTCACAATTCTGTAATGATTATAATGAACTCTTTCCGTGATCTCTTATTTGTAAGAAGGGCTAACCTTTTCAGGAAGTTGTCTTTTTCTTCATTCAACTATTCGTCTGTCCATGTCTGAACAAATACTTTTCTGATTAACGCTGATTCTGGCACCAAAAATGTTTTTTTTTTTAATTATTATTTCAGATTCCTCCACTGCTTTCGTCACAGAATCAGCGGACTACTCAACATCAAATGCCCCGGATCGCGCCGCCGTCGAATCAAAGATGATGTGTAAGATCTGCCTCGACGTCGAGTCCGATACGGTGTTCCTGCCATGTGGCCACGCGGTAGCCTGTCAAAACTGCGCCGGCGCAGTCGAGAAGGCCAACTTGCGGTGCCCCATTTGCCGCCGGAGGATCAAGAGGGTGTGGCGGATATACTTTTAAGGGCGGTTTGCCTTGTCGTTTTTACCGCTTCCCGCAGCGGCACACATGAAATGGCACACAAATGCATATACTAGTACATCGCTGTACCTATATCTATAGCCAGGCTTAAGATTAACTCGGTCACAGGAGGTCGCCATGTTTGTTTACAATCTCGGTCGGTCGGTCGGAACTGAGCGGGTGTAAATTAGTGCACAGTGTATGCATGTCGCGCATTTACCCGGGATGAACATGGTGAACCGATATCGAGACAGAGGAAAAAAGGCGACTATTTTTGCTCTGTTTTTGTATTACAAAAGGGATATAAAACAAATATACCAAGCATTGAGTTCGAAAGTATAGTGGAAATTATCCATCTTCGGAGGGACTGGCATAAACTATTTTTTTCCTCGGGGGCTTCGCCTCTCGGAAAAAATCGTTCTATGCCAGTCCCTCCTCAGATAGATAATTTCCACTATACAATCTCACAGCTTGGTATATTTGTATACTATTTCCAATAAAATCAAACTGTATTATTAATGTTTTGGGATATTTTCACTCTGTAAAGGTGCCTCCTAACATTTTAAGCTTTGTAATTTTCACTCGGAGGAAACCATCATTTCATAAATTTTATTTTAATATGTACATTGTATTTTTTGACGTTTTTTTTACCTTGATGAAAATCAAAAGTTGAATTTGAACCTTGTCCTCATCAGCTCGTGAATAGATGTGAAATGCAGTTTTTCCATTCTGATTTATAAAAACGTAATTCAATCGATTTGTATAATCACATATATTGTAGTATCATGATACTATTACAATGGTAACGAGAAACAACAATCAGGTTAAATACCGTGTAGACAATATTTCACTTATATAATTGTCACTTAGTTATAATATCTTCTTGAAGCACGGAATGAAATAACAATGAAATAAAGTTATGAAAACGGCAATCTATTTGTTTTTGAGCAAGCAAGACGTGTGCATACTGTAACGAAACCGGGCTCTCTCTCTCGGTAGCAGGCTGCCAAGCAGTCTTTTTAGAGCCCGGTTCGCTTTATCGTCGGACTCATCTTCACATCATCATCATCGGATTCTCACAAAAATATATTGTGCAACATGGAATCACTCACGCACTCACCCACTGCATCAACCACTCATCCGATACACACGCAATAACGGACACTTACAAGTATCGTACGGTCTTGATGTTTATTGGAGTGCTAAGGCACAACCTTTCGCTACGGCAGCTCTACACGTTCTGCCTCCCCATCCTTTCTCCCCGCCTCTTATACCCCCCACCCGTCCCAATATCGGGTGACACCGATCGCCCTCTTGTGGCAATCGGAGACCCATTTTCGTTACAATACTATTTGGAATGAGAAAATTATTGATTTAAGTTGAGGAAGGATTGGAGATAATGAGAAGAATATATATATATAGAGAGAGAGAGAGAGTGAAAAGGAGGATAAAGGAAATGGGAGACAGAGACAGACAGACAGGTAGGCAGACAGCTAGAGACAGAAATACAGAGAGAGATACGGAGAGAGACAGACATAATTATATGAAGAGACAGAGAGAGAGAGAGAGAGAGAGAGAGAGAGAGAGTAGGAGGAAGAAAAGAGGAGAGAGAGAGAGAGGGGGGGGGGGAATGAAAGGAGGCATGGGTCCAGTATTCTCGCTACTGGAAGCATGATTATGATGATGAACGAAAATAGTACTCCCGGTATTCTGCCCTCATTTTTTTTTAGTTTTTCACGCCCATTTCATAACATTTGGCTGACTAATAAATGTGTGGATCAGTGAGGATGGATGCGTTCGTTTACTTCGGAAACAGTCTAAAACGCTTAAACTGTTCAAAAGTTCAAAAGTTCGTGTATCCAATCTGCACTGTTGCACTTAAGTTAGTGTGTCATTTATAGGCCCTATACTAGCCCAGGTGTCAAACAGCTTTTTAAATACATATGTGTTTCCCGTAAAGGCAGGATTTCCTTTCCGATCAGAGTACCAAACAAGCTAGCCTGTCTTCCAGGCCGTTGGGCATTATTCATACAAACTTTACAACGTTGTCAGGTCTGGCTGCAGTAGACTAACTACTCTGTAGTTATTCCGCGCTCATCCATCGTACATAGCAGTGGAGATTCAATCTTGTTAACACTAGACCTAAATGTAAGCCTGAAGAAGTTTGGATTCAAAACGTCGATTAGGATGGAAATTAGACTACATGTGAACCAGCAGTGTAATAGCTATTGATATAGTTGGGGTACATTTTCGGCCAGAATCCGACACTTTTTCTCACAATGTCAAAGAGTGTGTAATATATAAACCCAATTGATACCCTGGCGCTGAAACGGATAGATTGATAGCACAGTGTCATTCTAAGTCAGGACCGAGGGAAAATGACTTTTGAAGTATGCATGTGCTTCTGAGATTTCAAGAAATTGAATGAATTATATTGTTTTACTGTGGACATTATACCAATTTACCAAGTGGATTAGTTTGATGGTCGAACGGAGTGTTTTGCTTCAATCATGTCAGCAGGTCCGATAGCAGGAAAGTAAGTACATCGTAGATGAAGGTTTAAGCATGTGCGGCAAATACTCTTGTGGATACAACGAAATGTTATAACACAGATTTCTGGCTTCAAGTTAAATCGAATAATACCTTAGAAAAATATCAAAATCAGGATACACATTTTGGACATATGAAAAGAATCAGGAATATCATAAAATAGTTATATATTAATCAGTTATTCCGTAACCATGCTTTGTAAATTTAGACATGGTAGACATGGGTTAGTTATACTGTGGGTATCGTCCTGTTTATCATGTTTACGCGTGATACGCAAGAACAATACGAAATCTCGGTATTACTCATCATAATACTTTCAATATCCTAACAGGGGCCCGTATCACAAAGAGATATGAATGATTGTTCGATCGGTAAATCAATCGTAAATCCGTATCACAAAGGTCTAAGTTAAACACAAATGTTTAGAGAGTTTATACAATATACTGTGATCGATATGATATTGCATGTCGGTTTTAAGAACATCGTCCCTTGATATGCCTTATGCCCGAGACAAACATGTCATAATGACGAGATATGCAATTGACTCATCTATATCATGCTTACCAACAGGGGATATCAAACTATCTTGTTTGTAATAATGTATTTTATGTTTAAAAAATGTGGGTATTATATGCAAACTGCACGGTTGTCCTTTTCATCGCCTTGTGCATATTGTGTCAAAGTGTGGTGGCGCCAGAGCCCGCTCAATCACGTGATGCTGACTCCACAGAGTCTGACGACAAGGTCGCCATTCCCAGGCATCTCGGACTGATGGGGTGTATCTGGCACACGGTAAGAACCATCCGAGGTTCTAGGCTGTGGAGTGTATGGACTAACCAAGCCCTTTTACCCTTACGTTACCTAGTCTTGAAAACCCCATTTGCTTACTACACATCTTTACGCCATTGGTAATGACGGAGTTAACTACTATGAGCGGCCAGCAAGTGGGGGCAGGGCGAAGCCTTTCTTACCACGCTGTTGTTAACAGACTCGGTTATGTCGGTTGTTTCCATGCACTCCAAAGCCAAGAACCAAAGGTAGGTAAGAACGTATTTGACGTCCCCTTTGCTTTATGTAGTTAAGCTTTAAGGATGGATATTATTTGTATTTCATGCACCTGTGTTTTTGTTAATCCGTTGTGCACTAGACAGATGGCAGCTCTATCGCTTTATTGTCTTTATTTGGATTATTGGTTACAATATAAACATGTGGCAGATACAGAGTTAATGCCAATCACCACTACTAGCATAATGACTACATACTTGTATACCAAGAAAATGCACATAGATTGTATCTTGGTTATCACATATTATCACATGTCGTAAACATTCATCTTTGTCAACCAATTAGATAACGCCGCGCCTTTCACAAGTATTCTTTATTGTGTGGCCATGAGATGGCTAAACTGTCTTGGGTTGTCGTGGCAAGGAATGATCTAAAAGAGCTTCTCAACGTCTCGCCTTTCTTCCAACGTAGAAGGAACCGCTTTCATGGTTGGTAATGTCGTCTGTAGGGCCTCAAAATAAAAACAAATGTAATCATGACGAATGGGCTGAACGGAAAGATGAGCAAGGGCATGATGATAAGAAATGGTGGTGGTAACTGAGGAACACATGGGAGTACTACAGACTAACATTTAGCTAGACAAGTTATAATAAGTCATCAATGATTTCCCGGAGTATTGACTTAGGTAACGCTCTAGATTTCGTCCATTGACCCTTTCACCACAGGTTGGCAGCGTAATCGGTACGGGGATCTTCATCACACCTGCCGGGGTGCTGGAGGGGGCGGGGGGCTCTGTGGGTGTAGCCCTCATCATGTGGGTGGCTGTTGGACTCTTCCAGACCATCGGCTGCTTTGTCTATGTGGAACTAGCTCTCATGTTCAAGAAATCTGGAGGTATATGTGGTTTGATTAAATCCTTTTAATGTATTTTCCGATGAAAAATGAACAATACCTGAATGTAAATTAACACCAACTGTGCACACCCGGTTGGATAGCCCTACTCAGATGTGCCAACGTGGTGGGGGAGGGGGGGGGGGGGTCCAGTAAACGACTTAACATAATTTAAAAGAATGAAGTAATAAAGATTTTATAGACATAACAATAAATAGATAGCCTACACGAAATAACATTTTAAACAATTCAAATAACTTGACCTCCTAACTTTAAACTTCACTTTATTCCCTCATTTCCTCTAATCCCCACTTAATCCCCTGATCCCACCACATTCCTAATCCCCACCCACCCATTAATTATGTTCTACGGTTAAAAAGGGTGATGCATTCCGTGTACAACCACATGTTCTAGACCCACTTCAAAATAGGTTCACATGGTTATATTTGGTGTCTCTAACCCTAGGTGTCTCACATGTCGTGTGTATACATGTTTGATTTCAGGATAGTGAGAGGAGAGAGAGACATAGAGAGAGACAGACAGGCATACAAACAGAGAGCGGGGGGGGGGGGAGGGGAGAGCAGGAGAGAGAGAATATGAGAGAGATATAATAGAGAAAATCGCGAGAGACAGAAAGACAGAAAGAGAGAGAGAGAGAGAGAGAGAGAGAGAGAGAGAGAGAGACAGAGAAAGGTACATAAAACTAGTATAAGTGGCGGAAGTAGGGATAAGCAACTAAAACAATGAGAGTGGAAGAAGAAAAAATTCCTTCAATAGGAAAATATTTCCTTCAATATGGATGCCCTTTTTAAAAATCCGTTCTTGTTACATTTGGTCACTTCTTCTCGCTGTCTGTCTGTGTATTGTATGTCTATATAGTTACATCTTACTTGTGTAATCACATTCTGCCATGTTGCTTTGTATAGGAGAGTTAGCTTTCCTGTTCGAGGGGTGTCACCCGGTCATCGCCTTCCTGAGAATATGGATGAGGATCTTCATCGAATGCGCTGACCTCGCCATCGTTGCCATCATCATCCCGCAATACCTACTCACTCCATTCTTCCACGCATGCGCGGGACCCCCGATGTTGGCAGTCCGTTTTCTCGGCATCAGCATTGTGCGTAAGTCTCGAGAATTAAAAAAAAAAACAATAGAGAGAAAAAAATAATCAATAAATAAATTTGCTACAATCCTATCATACCTAACCACTTAATAAGGGATATGCATACGCTCTAAGTATCGAGGGTGTCATAAGCAGGTGCTTCCAAACCCCAACTTCCAAGCAACATGTAAAATTATTTTATCACGAAAGGAAAATTCACACTCCTCGATAGTCTAAGTTCTAGACGTATTTTTGTAGCGTCCCAGATTGTCATGATTGTAGTGTTTGTCGGGTTGATTCGGCATTACCAATTGATACAAACTTAGTTATGTTGTTAAGGTAACTTTTCAACCAATCCTCGTACACAGTAATGTGATAACTTGGATAAGAATAATTATGTCGAGATTGACTGTATCGGAGGCCTTGGATAAATCTAAGAATGTGCCGATTGAATGGGAAAAGATGCTTGTGTACATTGATGATTGTGTTGAATGTTTTTTTTTCTTTCGAACACCAAATTGTGAGTTTATGTGGTGGCAATCGTCATTGCATTTTCCCGATATTTTCGAAAATGTATATTGGTCTATGTTTACCTTGCTAAATATATTACTCATGTATGGTCAACGGAATCGAAAAAATAAAAGATCACGACGTTTCGTGCCCCGCTACAACACTTAGTCAGGTGTGATACAAATTGGTCAACATAATTGTTCTCCTTTTTACCTTTCTTCTTTCCCTTTGTTTTTTTTTTTCATACATATTTGGGGGGGGGGGGGATTTTGCCCATCATCCAAATATTATCTTTAAAGTTGGTCAATACTACTTTTCCAGTGGCAGCCATTATTTTTGACATAGCCGCCATGGCTCCCCTGGCAAAAATTTGAGATGTCCACATTTTACATAAAATATATATATCATTCTGCATGCTTGCCAGCATTGGTGCTTTTAGACAAAAGTGAACAATACATCGAACAATGCCGCTGGAGAATGACAATGACATAATTTCTTCATTTGTTCTACGCCTAGTATACATATTATATTGATGACTTTCTCCAATTAGTCCCTCTCTCTCTCTCTCTCTCTCTCTCTCTCTCTCTCCCTCTCTCTCTCTCTCTCTCTCTTTCCTTCTTATCTCTATTCCTCTCTCTTTCTTTCTTATCTCTATTCCTATCCCCCCATCTGCCTCTTTTTCCCTTGTTAGCTCTCTCTCCATCTCTTGTATTTATTAGGTCTATCTTCATGATCTACCTACATGTATATCATTCTGTCTTGACACCCCCCACCCCCCCCCCCCCCCCACACACACACACACACTCCACCCCGCCCTATTTTTTTTTTTTTTTTTTATCTTTTTTACTCTTTTCTCTCTCAACCCAACCAACTTGCAGTATTTTTCGCGGCAATGAATTGCTTGAGTGTTAAGAATCCGACCCGTTTTGCTGGGGTCTTCACGGTCTCCAAGCTCTTTGGGCTAGCGGTCATCATCGTCACTGGCCTATACAACATCACTCAGGGTAAGTGCAGTCGTTGGGTAATTTACATTTTAGTTGATTATATCGAAAAGGAGGACGGGACTTCCCTCTGCACTTACTCAATTTATCAGAAAGGTTTAAATTGCCACGACTATGACTGTGACTGTGACTGAGACTGTGACGTGGAATATGCGTGTCCTATTGTAACATCCAGGTGGATGTGACGTAATCGCGTATGCATCGTAAGGGAAGCTGCTAGTCAAAATGACAGTCACATTCGTGGTAATCTATTGTAAATCTGCACGATATCACGCATGAATTATGTGCATAAATCGTTGCCAACACAAATAGTTTTAATACACATTTAGATGTATAGTAAACAACGAAATAAATCTTCACGACCTGCCGTTGCTGTTTCTGGTTTTGCCTGTTTCCGTGTTCTAGGTCACACGGCTCACCTTGAAAGTGCATTTACCGCTGGTAGCCCGCGAATTCTTCTGATCCCGATCGCCTATTACTCCGCAATGTACGCGTACGGTGGCTGGTATGTGAGGGAAGCGTTGCTATCATCTCCGTAATGATATCATTTTATATGATTTCTTAATTCTCCCTATCGCATATAGCCGATATCAAGCGATATCACCTCGCGATGCCGACATCTGGGGGGTGTTTCACAAAGCTGTTCGTAAGTTACGAACGACTGTACGAACGACTGTTTATCCCTTCTTGTGCTAAATGCAGTACCACACTCTGTTCACTGATAACCTGACTTACCACAAGAGGGGATCACCAGTCGTTGGTAAAGTCGTTCGTAACTTACGAACAGCTTGGTGAAACACCACCCTGATCGATTGCTCTTGGGTCCGGATACCTCCGATAAGAGTTTGTCGTCAGCAAAAAGTGACCTAGAAATCACTTTTTTGGATGAATTAAGCAGCGATCATTTTGTCTAGAGTTAGGGTCAGGGTTATGTTTAGGTTTAGAATTAGGTTTAGAGGTAGGGTTAGGGTCAGGGTTACATTTAGGGTTAGAATTCATAAAATTAGTGGGATACCCTGGGGCCATATTCATGAAAGCTTACTAGCCTAGTTGATTACTACAATGCATGCACTTTGATACACTTTAGTAACTAACTAGGCTTAGTAAGGTTTCATGAATATGGCTCCTGGTCCCCTATTGTACAGGATTGCCGAATGTTCGTGGACCGGAAGTTCATATCCCAAGAATTAACTTCGGCTAAAAAATAGAGCGCCACACACGTTCAGATTCCGAGAGGTATATGCGATAGGGAGAATTCCCATTACACATACTCCTCTTTTCATTGTATATTTATCTTCCACCAACATTGAATCAATTTGGGGAAACCTTTTTTTAGTTTGCGGGAAAGATTTTGAAGAAAATACCCGCGATGTCTCCATCAGTCTGTCAGTCCCGGAGACTTCTCAGCCGTTGAAAATATTCCCTTCAACCCTTTACGCGGCGTTGAGGCACTTCTGAACAAGGAGTACACAGACAATCCTGTACAGTTGTATTTCATTGGCACCCTTTTAAGGGTTAAAGGGAAAGTCTACCCTGAAGATGGTTTGAATAAAAAAAAATGTGAAAGAAACAATTCTCAGTGAAGGTTTAACGAAAATCCGTCAAAGGATAAGAAAAATTATATATATATATATTTTTTTTTTTGAGACGTCACATTAAGTACCATAATTATGTGGTATATGATAGTATTTGGTGGTGGTGGTGGGGGGGGGGGGGGTTAAATGTCCATTTTCTCAAAAAGATATTCACCATTTAACATATCATTATGTAATGAAATATCATTAGAGACATGTTTTACATGCATACCTCTCTGAAAATGTATTCATTCATAAAAAAAACAACTAAATAGCAATCTTCATAGAATTTTACAGCACACAATATGAAAGCGCATTCGCATTTGACGTCACAAACTTAACATTCAAAAAGTCATAACTTTCTTATTCTTTGACAGATTTTCGTTAGACCTTCAGTATTATGTTTCTTCCATGTTTCTGCTTTTATTAAAACCATTTTAATTTTATGGTGGATTTTTTCTTAAAAGGTGTGTTTATATCTAAACGATCTGCCACTACCGTTTAAAATGTAACATGTATAATGTCACACTGCCAATGTGTACACTCTATGTTTCCTTCCTTGCTTCCTGTTTGTCCACCATATTTTTCCACCAACAGGGATATTGCAGCGGCCTTAACTGAAGAAGTGAAGAACCCTGAAAGGTAATAAAACCATGAACTACACAATTAAGGACAAAGGCTTCTTATTCCCGACGAAACAAACACTAGTCAGCTCACACTCTGACTACAAACATTACAAAAAGTTTATTGGCACATCATCTGACCTCAATTTCTACATCGTAACCCACATGGACATAATGGTTACGTTTGATTTGGTAAAATATTTATAATAGGAGAGCGATGAACTTGTTAACAATAATATTATTAATGACACTACAAATTACAATGTTGCGGTGCATTGATGAGATTTTAAGCAAAATATAGACCATTTTCGTCATGACTCCACAATTTTTGCCCCTAACTGCGTAGTAACGTGTAAATACGTTCACCTGTAAAAAGTCATTCAGATTCAATGGATGGAATGCACTCTAAATACCATTAGTTGTTGCTATTCGGACAAACCAATAGTAACATATTGATTGAAAGACGTGCATGATTAATTTGTGCATACATGACGAAAATGGTCTATTGCTGTATGTTATATTGCCACGACTGTGACTGTGACGTGCAATATACATGTCATATTGTTACATTTAGGTGGACGTGACGCAATCTGGTATGCATAGAGCTATAAGCAGCTATCAGTCATAGTCACAGTCGTATCAATCTAAAATTCGCTTTTGACCGCAATGATTAACCTTGCCCTTTTTTTTCTCTCTCTGCTTATTAATATGTCCTACTTTCAGGGACATTCCCCTGTGTATGACTATCTCCATGACGATCATAACAACTGTTTACATCCTCACCAATGTTGCCTATTTCACACTCCTCTCGCCTGAACAAGTTCTGCACTCATCAGCAGTCGCCGCTGTGTGTAGTATAGTATTCGAACTTTAATTTACATCCGACTATCCATCCAAGAATACTCGGTTGTATTTTAATTCCAGTAGTACATTATTATATTTGTTGGCTAAGATAAGTAATAAAGGAGGGTATTTGGGTAACTACTTGGCTAGTTATTTACTTGCCAAGTTGGTAAGTGACTTGCTTAATTGATAAATCAGTTAGGTAGGTATGTCTTTATAGATCAATACATTCACTCAATCAAATATCATTGTTGGATAGGTGGATAGAGAGTGAGTTACTAGTAGTTATTTGTTTAGTTAGTAAGTTAGTACGTAGGTAATATATATGTTTCATAGTCTGTTCGATATTGGCAATTTAGTTCATTTAAAAAGAGTTCCTTTAGAAATTATTTACCATTTTAGTGATAACGATCGCCCATTGGCTTTATTTTGTATATTTGTAAATCGTTACAGTTGTTATCGTTCATGACTGTGTAGGACTACAGCGTGTTTGCTCTAGGCCATTGGTCTTGGTTGATTTGGGTGTTTGTCGCTCTTTCCGCCATGGGCTCCCTCAACAGCTCGTTTTTCAGAAGGGGAAGGTAAAAATCGTTGATTCTATTTATATCTACCTCTTACATCACATTCATCTCGTCATACGTTTTCTTTTGTTAATACATGATAATGATTTTCTTTTTCATATCTCTCTCTTCTTCTTCTTCTTCTTCTTCTTCTTCTTCTTCTTCTTCTTCTTCTTCTTCGCCGCCTTCTTCTTCTCCTTCTTCTTCATCTTCTTCTTCTCCTCCTCCTCCTCCTCCTCCTTCTTCTTCTTCTTCTTGGCTGAGTAGGACGTACGTATTATGTGCTCCGGTTTCAGTGAGTTATTTTTCGCTTTCTGACCTTTCAGGTCGCAGGTTGACTTACCAATATTTTGAGTTATTGTTGTACTCAGTGTCTGGTCCAAGTTCACCCTAATTGTAATTTGTAATATCAAGGATTTTTAGTAAAATTGTGTGTCAAAGTTGTCACCTTCTTGGTGACACCAAATGGCCAGCAGGGCTGACCATATCCCCCGGGACCGGCCGGGGCCCAGCTCGACTGGGCATACTGTACCTACCGCATCGGGTGCGGCCACGGAGCCATTTCAATCATTAAAGAGAGAGAATGGCATAACTTTCGAGGCCGCACCTGACATTAGCATACATGAATACATAAAGTCATTGTCAAGTGTGACGACGCCTGCCCGCATCGTCTCTGCATCCAGAATCAGTAACCAGCGCATAGCGGTTTATCTAAACTCGCGTGATGCTGCTCTCGATGCCGTGAACAAAGGTTTTTCTCACAAAGGCACTTTTGTGCAGATTTCTCCACTTGTCTTACCGACTACACGCCTAATCTTGTCTAATGTCTACCCCGAGATTCCAAATGCAGTATTGTCAAAACACCTAGCTACGTTCTGCAAAGTAGCCTCACCAATCCGTCCTATACCACTGGGTTACAAAGAAAAGGACTTTTCGCATATAATGTCTTTCAGGCGACAGGTTCAGGTCATACTCCCCCTAATGTCACCCCACCAGATCACATTGTGTTTGCTCATGCCGGGGCAAACTACCGTGTTTTCTTGTCCACTGACGCGGCACGGTGCTTCGTATGCGGGGAGGTTGGCCACATGAGTCGATCGTGTAAAAAATCTGCTCCAACAAGCATGCCGACTGAGCCCCCTCCTGTCACACAAAAGGGTAAATCAGACCCTAAACACCCGCCCAAATCAGCAAGGAATGCTCAGACCCAATCCAAAACCGCGCCGGCAGCGGTCCCCAGCAACAAAGCCCCCGGGGAACCCGCCCCTTCACATAATACCACAACTGCTCCCTTACCAGCAGCCCAAGGTGAAAGCCCCCAAAGGGCTGCAACGGGGGGACCCTCCCTGCCCAATAGCCCCCATGTTGCGGAAACATCTGAAATAAACAATAGTAATACGAGTACTATACAGCCCCCCTCAGATGTCCCCCCATCCCAGCCTACTGCTTCTGGTTTTAGTGAGCCTCCTTTGCCCACCCGTCTCTTTTCGGAGGTAGTATCCAAAAGGAAACAGTCTCCACCCAATACATCAGTCGAGGCATCAAAACTCACAAAACTTTCATCTCCTTCCCTAAGGAAACTCTTCCGGAAAACCTCCTCCCCAGGGACCGCATCTGAACCCTCCCCCTCTTCCCATTCCCCTGAACTTTTTTCACCCACACCATCTACCCCAATTTCCACCCACGATCCTACTGACTCTGATTGTGAATGGGATGACACACAGTCAAATGATGATGAATCGTTAGATTGGGCTTCGTCCTTCCCTTCTAGTCAAGGCCCCCTCTCTGACAAGGACTTAATGAAGTTCTTGAAGGTAGTTAAGGCCCGGAAAAAGCCACTAGAAGTGGCAAGAAAGTTCACCTCAAATATATCAGGTCTCACTCGTCAACTAAAACCCCTTCGGAACAGCTCGGCGTTTAAAAAGAGCACGCAGCAGCGAATACAGAAGCTGATCAAGAAATTTGAAGAGTGTGTATAAATATATCTTAAAAATGGACGTTACTCTCTCAGCCTTATACTACTTTATGGCACTTTCGCTGCTTTCTCTCAATACTGGAGGCTGCTCTAATGCCATAAAAAACGCCTCCCTTCTTACTTATGTTAACAACATTGCTTGTAATCCAGACATTATTTTTCTACAGGAAACATACAATACTCAGCGCTCGTGTTGGGACCTCTGGTCATCATATAAGCCTATTTGTGCTCCATGCCACACACGGGGGTCGGGTATAACCACCTTGTGTAAATCAAACACCCTAAATATCGTTGACTCGTCTGTATTATTTGAGAGTAACGTCCTATACGTTAAGATCGAGTTTAATAACGCTCTATACCATTTATATAATATTCTGTTGCCTCAAGACGACACTTCTGCCTTGAGAGCTCTAAATTCCCTCTCCTGTCGCATATGCTCCCAAAGCGATGGTATAGTGATTCTTGCGGGTGATTTTAATTGTACTCTGACTCCCTCAATCGATCGTTTGTCCATGCCCGTCGAACATAGACCCAATATAGCAGCATCACTCAAACGCGTTATTGACAAATCCCATTTGTGTGACGTTTGGAGGAGGATGTACCCCAATGAAAGGAATTATACGTGGTTTAGGAATAATCCACGAAGTGATAATGGTGTATCCAAAGCCAGGTTGGACCGTTTTTATACATCCACCTGTACAGTGTCTTCTACACTTTCATGCTCAATCTTGCCATGTACATTATCTGACCATTCAGCTGTTCTCCTGAGAATCAAAATACCCACTTCAAAACATAGAGGGAGCCCTTTTTGGCACTTTAATAATTCCTTCCTCAATGACAATAACTTCCTAGCTATAATCAACAATTTCTGGTCAGAATGGCAGAAGCAAAAATCTGATTTCTCTAATATCTGCTTGTGGTGGGATATTGGCAAATGTCATATTAAGTCATTAGCAAAAATGTTTGGATCCAAACTTGCAGATGAAAAGAGAGAGTCTTTTTTGAAGATAAATAGTACAGTGGATGAACTTCAATCGGCGCCAACATTTTCTCCTGAGATTCAGGAGGCTCTTGCCGAACAACGAGAAGACCTTAATCACCTCTTTAAATCCCAAGCGAGAGGTGCACTTGTTCGATCAAGGTTTAAGTATGCAAATGAAATCGACACCAGTTCAACTTTCTTCTTTAATCTGGAAAAGTCAAATTCTATAAATAAGTCAATTTCACGCATTCGTCTGTCTTCGGGTATAATCACGGAAGACCCTGCGCTTATTAAAGCTCATATAAGGGACTTCTATGAGAAGTTATATTCGAATGTTAGCACTGATAACGACTCTCTCAATGCTATTCTATCTGAACTTCCTAAACTGAATCCTCAAGAAGCGGAGGAGCTGGATGCGCCCCTTTCACCTAAAGAAATTGACATTGCTGTCACGCAGCTTGGGAAAGACAAAGCACCCGGGCTTGACGGTCTTACCTCCGAATTCTATAAGACTTTTTGGCCTCTATTGAAACATGACTATTTCCTTGTTCTGCAACATGCAATCTCATCTGGCGAGCTCCCGTATTCTTTTCGAAGAGCTGTAATAACTCTTCTTCCAAAGAAGGGAGACTTGAAGGACATTGCAAACTGGCGCTCAGTCTCCCTCCTCAATAGCGATTACAAAATTTTTGCTAAGGTACTAGCCAATCGACTAAAGAAATACATCGGAAACATAATCTGTGAAGATCAGGCATACTGCATACCCGATCGTACAATATACGATAATTTGACTCTAACTCGTGATATTATCGACTTTGCCAATAGTAATGACTTTCCCCTCGCCGTAGTAAACCTTGACCAGCGGAAAGCATTTGATAATGTTGACCACGGCTATCTTTTTAACACGATGAGAGCCATGGGTATTGGTGACTTTTTTGTCTCTTGCACAGAATTAATGTATAAACATGCTGAGAGCCTTGTTAAGGTGTGCGGTTCGTTAACCACACCTTTTACTTTTCAGAAAGGCATTCGTCAAGGGTGTCCATTGTCAGGCTTGCTGTACTCTATAGCCATTGAACCTTTCCTTAACTCCTTAAGAATCAATCTTGGAAACAAAGGTTTCCCTTTGCCTTGTACGAATGACATTGTGTCAGTATCTGCTTATGCGGATGACATCTCAATTTTTGTTACTCGTGATCAAGGCTTCGAAGCAATACAAAGTGTCTATAACATTTTCAGTAAGGCGTCCGCAGCCCAGTTGAATTATGACAAATCACAAGGTCTTTGGGCTGGAGCGTGGTCCAAACGAAACGATAGCCCCCTTGGCTTCCAATGGAATAACAAGGGGCTGCTTATTCTTGGCGTTTATTTAGGAAATTGCAACAAGATTGTATCTCAAAACTGGACAAAGTGCAGAGAAAAGCTTACTACAACTCTTGATCGTTGGAATTCCCTCTCACGATGCTTGTCCTTTAAAGGTAAAGTCTTGATTGCCAATCAATTGGCAGCTTCTAAAACTTTTCACTGTCTTTCAGTACTCTCCCCCCCTCAACAGGTTCTAAAAGACCTTCAAAATGTGCTAGTTGATTTTGTTTGGTCCAGAAAAAGACACCTCATTAAGAAGTCGGTTCTTTTTCAGGATCGTAGCAAGGGTGGACTTGGTCTAGCATGTCTCCAAGCACGAGTATGTACTTATCGCTTAAGCTTTCTTTTACGATTCATACAATGTTTTTCTCACCCGGCCTATACCCTCTGCTCATACAATCTACGAAAATACAAGAGACTAGGCTTTGATTACAATCTTTTCTTTGTAGAATTAGAGGAAAGATTTTTCACCAGTCTTCCTTGCTTTTATGCAGAAGTACTACATGCTTGGAGAGTCTCCGGAGCACACATTGATATCACGTCTTTCTCAGCCCACCATGTCTTAAATATTCCCCTAATTTATCCTCCATTGTTAAAACGCACTCAAGACGGTGAAACGGTTTTTCCCCTGACACTCTTTGCATGTGGAATCAAGCTCATCAAACATATTGTTAATCCGGCGAATGGCACCTGGCTCCAACATGAGGACTTCCACCATCCGTCGATGATTCGTCGCCCTTCTCCACGTCTTCTACAGCATGAACTCTCTCGCTTGCGCGAAACCATCTGCGCTATCTTCCCTGCATTCTTCTCGCCCTCTGGACTCCGATCTTCGAATCACCCTCTGAACAACTACGACTCATTACTCTCGTCACCATACACTGTAAGATCCAAGGACAATACTGCTCTTCCTGCCACGAACACAAAATTACTCTACAGTCTCCTCAATCAATCCATTAACTGTCCTCATACGACCTCATCTACTCACTGGCATGATAATGGCACAATCTCACCGACCACCGTTGTAAACTGGACTGAAATATACAAAACTCCTTCTTCCAAGAAAGACGGAGATGTGCAATACAAACTCCTTCACAATGTTCTCCCCTCGCTGACGGTTCTGCATCATTTTAATCCGGACATTTCTTCACGTTGTGGATGGTGTGGAGAGAGAGGAACAATTCACCATCTTTTCATCCGCTGTCCGGTCATCCAACCGGCCCTAGATCTCCTACACCATTTCATCTCTCGTCTACTGCCAGGTGCAAAAATTGACTTTGATTTGTATTGGACACTGGTTCCACATGCAAGAGGCCGTCATAGGGAAGCCGTTGGTGTATGTAACTTTCTGATCACAAGTCTGAAAAGCACAATCTATTGGTTGTACCGTACTTCACACTTTTTGGACCCTGTTCCTTTCTGGACACAACGAATCAAGAGAAAAATATATCTTGCTTATGAATTTAACAAACTCCAAAACAATACAGTCTCTTTCTGTAAACGGTGGTCATTTGATCACTTGTTTTTCCGTCTTGACGAAGGAGGACTCACATGGTGTTTCTAAGTTTCTTTGTCAGTTGGGAAATCTTCCTTCCCCGTACATGCCCGTATATTGTATTATGATGTACTGACAATACTGAAATTACATGTTACCATTTGTGCTGCTTGCAGCAATACAAGAATGTAAAACTACTTATAATGTCATTGTACAACATAATCATGTTGCTCTCCTTATATTGGGGTGCTTTCTTGCCTTTGTAGTGAATATACCCTTATTTCCTTTCGTTTTTCTACCACTCCTATGACGTTACTGGAGTGTCCTAGGCTTTAAGCCCCGTTCATATTTTATTATTTTCTCTGCTGTTTTTAATTGTGTACATTTGCTGCAACTTTTTATTGGGGTCGCTCACACTGCATGATGTACCTTCGTCATTTCAATAATATGTGATTGTAAATATTCATCCTCTCTTTTGATGCTGTCGCCTTGCTAGAAGTCATACCAGGTAAGGCATAAACTACTCGACAGTGTCTCCCTGATTTATAATTTTCAAGCATACACGTGTTTTAAATTGTCTTATGTTTTGTTCACAATTGTAAACATTCATGAATGTATATGTTTCAAAAGAAGCTGTATATTTGTTTGCACTTAACTGAAAAAAGAACAAGTCATTGTACCAAATAAAGTTATCTTTGAAAAGTAAAAAAAAAAAGTCTTCTTCTTCTTCTTCTTCTTCTTCTTCTTCTTCTTCTTCTTCGCCGCCTTCTTCTTCTCCTTCTTCTTCATCTTCTTCTTCTCCTCCTCCTCCTCCTCCTCCTTCTTCTTCTTCTTCTTCTTCTTCTTCTTCTACTTCTTCTTCTTCTCCTCCTCCTCCTCCTCCTTCTTCTTCTTCGTTTCCTTCTTCTTCTGCTCCTCCTCCTCCTCCTCCTCCTCCTTCTTCTTCTTCTTCTTCTTCTTCTTCTTCTTCTTCTTCTCCTCCTCCTCCTCCTCCTCCTCCTCCTCCTCCTCCTCCTCCTCCTTCTTCTTCTTCTTCTTCTTCTTCTTCTTCTTCTTCTTCTTCTTCTCCTTCCTCCTCTCCTTTTTTCTTTCCTTTTTTCTTTTTCTTTTTCTCCCTTTTTCTTCTTTTTCTTTATTTTTAGCTTTCTGTCATGATGTTTTGTTAGGAAATATATAACACGATAGTTTAAGAACGTGTGACAACGCTTTAAATACATGGCTTGCTTCATTTACACGGTGATAATTATCTTTGAACTTTTACAGAGAGTATTTTGTACTCGCTCGGGATGGACTCTTACCAGAGATTGTATCCATGCTCAACATCCGTTACTTAACCCCGATCCCCGCTATCGTTCTCAACCTCATCGGGTTGGTCTACCTAATCGAGGTCGACATCATCTCCATCATACGCTACGCAGGTTTCGTCTACGGTATCTTCCAGCTCCTTACAGTAGCCATCGTTCCGTATTACAGGTGGAAATACCCCAATCGAGAGAGAAAGATCAAGGTTAATCAGTTAGTCATTCATTTTTACTGATCCACAGAGAGAGAGAGAGAGAGAGAGAGAGAGAGAGAGAGAGAGCGGGAGGTGGTGTTGGTGGTGGGTGTGTGTGTGTGTGTGTGTGTGTGTGTGTGTGTGTGTGTGTGTGTGTATGTGGGGGAGGGGGGACGGGAGGCAGGGATGATTGTGGCCTGAGAGAGATAGTAATCTATAAAGCATGCGTATGCGCGGGGTGAGTTGTGTTGAGTGTGCATGTACGTGTGCAAGATAGAGAGAGAGAGAGAGAGAGAGAGAGAGAGAGAGAGAGAGAGAGAAAGAGAGAGAAAAAATGAAGATAGGAGAAAGATATGGACGCATTTGATGGATGAGGAGAAAAGAGAGCGATAGATGGGTATGTGGGCAAAATAAAAGCATGGATAGTTTACAATGAGGCCCCTAATTAACACAGTGATAAAAAATAATGATACGATGCGTACGTTTTTGCGAACGGGATTCGATGTACCAGTAATGTTAATCATTGTGTCAACATACCATTTCACTTCTCTTTCATAATCGTCCCTTGTCTAGCTACACCTGGTCCTGGTCATTATCTTCATGATAGGCCAATTCGGCATTGCCGTCATATCGATGTATCTGGACCCCGTGAATAAATCCATCGGAATAGCCGTTGTCCTCTCGGGTCTGCCGATCTACCTACTGTGCATCCACCCCCGCACCAGACTGAGGCAGGAGCGCCTACATGCTTGGACAGGTTGGCGAAATGTCTATAGCTATCATTTTGGTCTACTCACATTACGTCTAATCACCGTTTCGTCGACAAGAAAAAACTTGAAACTACTCTGTAAGATGAAAATCTACCTAACTAAAACCCCATATACCATTTCCCTGATACTGGCTCTTTACCTTTGGCCTATATAACCCTAACCGATATAAGATATTCAAGAAAGTGCTTGTAAAGTTGTAGATTTATTTTTTCAACATTAACACCCAAATCCGAAAGCGCAGTCGATCTTCTGGCACATATCGCACTCTATCTAGTTATACATTTTTGTTAACATGATTATTTTCACCTCTCATAGGCCTAATGACGTCTTTAGATAAACGACAGAGTAGTTAATGTTGTTATTCTCTCTTACAATGCACTTACATGTAATGCTTGTGTTATTACTGTTGTATTGTTCCGTGCAGTGGCTGTAACCCGCTTTCTGCAGAAGCTTTGCAACTGCGTCCATCAAGAAAAGAAGACGTTTTAGCCCGAACGTTCATCTCGTCACTATCCTCCTAATGGCTCCTAAATCGACACATCAAATTCCTTACTGAAAGTTAAGATTATTTTCTTGTGTACACGTGTGGGGAGGGGGTTCTTGATTTCTTTTCTTCAGTTGCTCCTGGCAATTCCTATTCAAATAGTAAATATGTATCGTTTAATTTGATTACAAGACAAGGTTATTGAACCGTTTTCTTCATTTCAGAATGGAAAGTTAACAGCCAAAATAATGACGCTATCAATCATTAAATGAAGTGTGATATTCACGATGTGTGGGGGAATATAATTATGGGGGCAACATTATGTTTTGAGCACTGCACTACCAAAAAAAATAATGATCAAATATTATCTCCATATTCTGTACCTTACCTGCAACCTCACATGACATGTGCTGTGCTCTCAAAATTTTGTTCTGCTTAACAACGTTATGCTTGGCATGCTTGGTGTTGTGATTACATAATTGGATGTTTGATTGATACCAACTTCAGGAACATACTGGACCATCTTCATATTGGATCTAAGAAACTTGTGTTTTTGGAGTAACTTTTCTTCCTGCATCTTTATATTTGAGTAGCTTCATCTTCACTGCACTGTCATGGGTCGAACGAGAAGCGAAAAAAAAAAACAGGCAAATTTTTATCACCGAAGCAAGGCCACATTCCATCGCCTAGCAAGCAACTGCTCACTATATATGATTAAGTTAATAACAACCTTCCCACTCTCTAATAGAATATTGTCAACTGGTAGATCACCGGTATGCCATATCAGGGACAGCTACAACACAAAGTAAATGTTCAATATCTTTCATTGGGGGTGAAATATTATGGAATCGTATCTCCAAAAACATAAGAGAATTGAAAACTAGAGTTGCTGTCCAAAAGCTGCTCATTAAGTATTCTAGAGCTTTCAGTTTCAACAGGAAACTGTTAAACTGTCAACATGTATCCGATTGTAACGTAATCAAGATTGTATGAGATGTTTATTATAATATTATTCTTTTATTGTTTACAGCAGTATGATTTAGAGTAGTTGTCAAGTAACGTGGATAAGATATTACTCTTATTATCTAAGAGATAAGATTAATTGTAAATACATGCATACTTCTATATTCATCATTATCATTACAAGTATTAGTGTTTACGCAGTCACTAGTTAAAGATAATTTTGTTACCGCCGCGCCGTACCAATAAGGAATCAGGCTCGACTGGCACTTGTGCTATACTTCTGATTCCCGTTAACAATGGTTAACAACTTCATTATCAACGTTTTTCACTTTTGTACAAAATGGTGTAAAATGCTGCATCATAAGTAACAAGCATTATTTTTACATTCATTGTTAGATTCTTGCCAGTTTTGTTTGTTTACTTTTTTTTATCTTTCTTTCTTTGTTAATTCAGTCATGTACATACAAGTTTTTTTTATTGTTTTTGTTGCTGTTATTGTTTTAAATTCAATCCAATTCAAATATTATACTCTTGCGTTTCCTTTATGCTCCGTAATAAGAAAAAATAACTAACTCTCGAGACTTCGTGTTTTAATTTCGTCTTCTTTTTCTTTGTTTGATTTGTCGTATCGTGACTCTTTTACTAATGTCATTTTTGTTGTGTATTTCCACCACTTTTGTTTGGGACACTTGCCGCCTTTATCGTAAAATAGCATATCTTCTGCATTTATGCCTATCGCAAGGAATTCAAAATTATTATTACTATAAACCTGTACGTTCGTTCATTATTCGTTAATGTATTCACAATATTGTTGAACTGCTAAAAAAAAAAAAAAAAAAAAAATGAAGGTTTTTAATATGCCTTACTGAAAACAAATTGAAGAATTGCCTGTTCATTCCATTATAACCGTGAGTCTTGTCCGATCGAGAAAACATAATAATGAAACTTCATGACGATTCGCGCTCATGCAGCTTCGTTGCTGCATTTCCTAATTTTCTTTTTCATGAGCATCGCAGGCTGTAGGCCAACTGCTCTCTATGATAATATTTGCATCAATATTACAAACTGGGGAAAGTCAAATGAAAGAGATTTTAGGGTGATACTGACAGAAATAGATGTAGGCCTAACATACGACAGAGGCAGAGAAGTGACAAGGGTACACTTATTTTTTAGGTTGACATTATTGAGGAGCTCTCTATGAGCATTACATGAGAGGGGGCTTTGAGTTTTATTTCATCTCATTTTGACTAAGGAAAGAAAATAATTGAAGCACTCTCCTATGGTAAGGCATGTTTGCACTTCAAAAGGATAAGATTGGTAACACCACGTCAAGGTTATCGCCGACGTTTTCATAAGTTTCTTTTTATTCATCTTTGTAGTCAAAAGCTCGGAACTTCCTTTTCATCTTCACCTGTTCTTGTAGGTTTGAACTTTGAAGAACTGACACACTTTTTGGAACATTGTGTCACGTGTTTGCTAATATACCATCGAATCATGCGCTATGCGTGCGCACTGCATTTTGTTTGTGCGTTGCTATGCTACCTACGCGCTTTGCGCCAAGCGCATGCGCTATATGCAGCGCGCACTCAGTTGTGCGCATGCGTGGAATTAGGTATATAAAAACATGCGCGCTTTTTTAAAATCACATCGCAAAGAAATTCAGTTGGTAACACCACGTCAAGGTTATCGCCGACATTTTCACAAGTTTTTTTTTATCCATCTTTGTAGTAAAAAGCTCATCCAAACTTCATCAAAATGCGTGAATGCATCTCTATCCACGTTGGACAAGCCGGAGTCCAGATTGGAAATGCCTGCTGGGAGCTTTACTGCCTGGAACATGGCATTCAGCCCGATGGTCAAATGCCATCTGACAAGACCATCGGCGGAGGTGATGACTCGTTCAACACGTTCTTCAGTGAGACGGGAGCTGGCAAGCACGTACCGCGTGCTGTGTTTGTGGACTTGGAACCCACCGTCGTAGATGAGGTTCGAACCGGCACCTACCGCCAGCTCTTCCACCCCGAGCAGCTCATCACCGGCAAGGAGGATGCCGCCAACAACTACGCCCGTGGTCACTACACTATCGGCAAGGAGATCGTTGATCTCGTGCTTGACAGAATCCGCAAGCTGGCGGACCAGTGCACCGGTCTGCAGGGTTTCCTCATCTTCCACAGCTTCGGAGGGGGCACGGGCTCTGGGTTTGCCTCTCTGCTGATGGAGCGTCTGTCTGTCGACTACGGGAAGAAGTCAAAGCTGGAGTTCGCCATCTACCCGGCCCCTCAGGTTTCAACTGCTGTCGTCGAGCCTTACAACTCCATCCTCACCACTCACACCACTCTTGAGCACTCCGACTGCGCATTCATGGTCGACAACGAGGCCATCTACGACATCTGCCGCCGTAACCTTGACATCGAGCGTCCTACCTACACCAACCTGAACCGTCTCATTGGCCAGATCGTCTCCTCAATCACCGCTTCTCTTCGCTTTGACGGTGCTCTTAACGTCGATCTGACCGAGTTCCAGACCAACCTCGTGCCCTACCCACGTATCCACTTCCCGCTGGTCACATACGCCCCCGTCATTTCCGCCGAGAAGGCTTATCACGAGCAGCTCAGCGTTGCTGAGATCACCAACGCCTGTTTCGAGCCCGCCAACCAGATGGTGAAGTGCGATCCCCGTCACGGCAAGTATATGGCCTGCTGCATGCTGTACCGCGGCGACGTCGTTCCCAAAGATGTCAACGCCGCTATCGCTACCATCAAGACCAAGCGCACCATCCAGTTCGTTGACTGGTGCCCAACTGGCTTCAAGGTCGGCATCAACTACCAGCCCCCCACCGTTGTCCCCGGCGGTGATCTGGCCAAGGTCCAGCGTGCCGTCTGCATGCTGAGCAACACCACGGCCATCGCTGAGGCCTGGGCCCGTCTCGACCACAAGTTCGATCTGATGTACGCCAAGCGTGCCTTCGTTCACTGGTACGTCGGAGAGGGGATGGAGGAGGGAGAGTTCTCTGAAGCTCGCGAGGATCTTGCAGCTCTCGAGAAGGACTACGAGGAGGTCGGCGTCGACTCTGTTGAAGGCGAGGCCGAGGAGGAAGGAGAAGAGTATTAGTCTTGCAGAATCAGTTGGACAGTTCCACTTGAAAGTCTTGGACTTGTAAACTTTGGAAAATATTATTTAGATTCCAGTCTAACTTTCCACAACTAAAAAAGACAAAATTTGTTGATTGCAATTGTTAAATCAAATTAATGCGAGATTTTCAAAGAGATTATCTTGTGTGCATAACCAGACAATGATATTTCAAAAATGTATTTGCAGTTTTGAACTTTCTATGATATGAAATTGGTCTAATGGATTGCATTCATCTTCAATTGATATTTCGGAAGAAAACAAACAGAAAAACTAGTATAAGAAAAATAGACTTCATTTAAGTCTCGAAATATAGACTATTGGTTCTGTTCACGCTTTGGGTCGACTGGCATTATTGGTCATGTTGGATTAAAGAGACAAACGTGAAAACACAAATATTACTTTCTTGTTGCATTTTCTACAGAATGGGAGAATTCAATGCATATAGTTGTGTGATTGACATTGTTTTGGGAGATGTTTTGTGAATTAAGTTGCTTGGTGGGTAGGATGAGGTGAATCACTACTGATGTTTGCTCTTTTATGGCGAGTCGATGATAGTTTTGTTCTTTTGTGAGAGTGCATATTTATGAAAATGATCTTTGAATGAAGAATGACTGGATACATAAAAGAAAACTTTTCATTTCTTAAATTTCTAAGTCCTTTTTGTTTTACCTTTATAACCCTTATTCTTTTTCCCCCTTGATTATTATCTCCTTCTTTGGGCACATTCCCTTCGTTGTTCTTACTGTTGCATGATTCCTCTTCTCTTTCCCTTAATTCTTTCATATCTGCTACCTTTCTTTGTTCCTTTATTCCTTTTTCTTGTTCATTCCCCTTTCATATTTTTCATCCCTCTTATACTTCTGTCCCCTTATTTTTTTTTCTTCTTCATATTTCTATCGCCTTCTTCCCCTTCGCCTTCCTCTTCTTTTTTCCTTTTTCTACTCCTTTCTTTCATTATTCTTCTTATCTTCATCGTCTCCGTCTTTTTTCTTCTTCCTCTTCCTTTTTTCTTTCTGTCCTTGATCTGGTTTTTCATCTTTCCTGTCTTCCTCTTCTTTGTTCTTCTTTCTTTCCCTCTTTCTTTCCTTTTCTTCTTTTTCTTATCTTCTTTTTCTCCCCCTTTCCTTTGTCTTCTTCCCCTTTTCTCTTAAATTCTCCTACTTCTTCTCCTTCCCTTTACTTCTTTCTGTTTCTTCTCTTTCTCTTTTTTCCCTCTTCTTCTTCCTTTCTTCTCTTCTTCTTTCTCTTTTCTTCTTCATCTTCCTTTTTTTCTTCTTTTTCTTTCCTTCTTCTTCTTCTTCTTCTTCTTCTTCTTCTTCTTCTTCTTCTTCTTCTTCTTCTTCTTCTTCTTCTTCTTCTTCTTCTTCTTCTTCTTCTTCTTCTTCTTCTTCTTCTTCTTCTTCTTCTTCTTCTTCTTCTTCTTCTTCTTCTTCTTCTTCTTCTTCTTCTTCTTCTTCTTCTTCTTCTTCTTCTTCTTCTTCTTCTTCTTCTTCTTCTTCTTCTTCTTCTTCTTCTTCTTCTTTTGCTTCTTGTTTATTCCCTATAATTTGTCTTTTTAATCCCTCAAGCTTCTACTTCTGTATCCTTCTTTTTCCCCTTTCTCCACCTTCCCCTCCTTCTTCCTTCCCTGTGTCTTCGTCTTCTTCTCCTTCTTTCTTTCCATTTTATCTTCCTTTATCTTCTTCTTGATTCTTCTCTCTTTCCTTTTTCTTTTGTTTCTTCCCCTTCTTTCCCTTTTCTTCATAATTCTTCGTTTGAATTCTTTCGTTTCTTCTTCTTCTTTCTTTCCATGTTCTTTTTCTTTCTTTTTCTTCTTTTTCTTCTTCTTCTTCTTCTTCTTCTTCTTCTTCTTCTTCTTCTTCTTCTTCTTCTTTTTCCTCTTCTTCTTCTTCTTCTTCTTCTTCTTCTTCTTCTTCTTCTTCTTCTTCTTGTTTATTCCCTACAATCTGTCTTTCTAGTTATTAATCCCTCAAGCTTCTACTTCTGTATCCTTCTTTTCCCCCTTATCCACCTCCTCCTCCTTCTTCCTTTCCTCTGTCTTCATCTTCTTCTTAATTCTCCTTCTTTCTTTCCTTTTCTTCTTATTCGTCTTCCTCTTTTTGTTTTTCTTTTTAAATTTTTCTCCTTCTTTCGTTCCTTTTCTCCATCTCATTCATTCCTTTATCTTCTTCTTGATTCTTCTTCTTTAATCTGTTTCTCCCCTTCTTGCCTTTTTATTCTTAATTCTTCTTTGAATTGTTTCTTTTCTTCTACCTCCTTCTTTCTTTCCATTTTCTTTTTTTCTTTCTTCTTTTTTCTTCTTCTTTTTCTTCTTCTTCTCAAGTTTTTTTTTCTTTTTCTTCTTTTAAATCACAAGCCTATTCATATCATTATTACATCAACAAATATTACGTCATCTTTATCAAAAGCATGATAATCCTTGTTTACACATGATTATGCTACGCTCATTAAGTACACTGACCTGTGGGAGCTCTGGCTTCATTATGCATGCATGAAGGAAGGTAGTGCGGTGACGTTTATGACGTAATAACAAAAAAGTCGGTCACCAAAATGTCACTCGTATCGTACTGTGTGTTGAGAAGGACCCGGCGAATTGTAATAAATGGAAATCTGCTTACAAGAGCACTGAACAGGGAATCAGAATGGGATCATTGTGTAACAAGTGAGTATACTGTGAAATTAAATTGCAGTTTTTCGCGTAGAATGACATTAAACAACAAGTTTATTTAAATGGGAAACATGTACGTTGATCCACACATATAAATCTGTGTAGGTAGAATGAAGTGTCACGCACACACAGATCTTACCAGTGCCTTGCCCATGGCCCATACCATGATTCAGTAACGCCGACGTTGCTCTCAGAATTTGAGAAAAATGTACAACATAGCACCTTACAACGAAAGGCATAGACACAGACATTTACAATGCTAATCACATTCCAAAAATCAACAGAAAAACTCAAAACTGGCCTGACAAAATAGTACAATAACGTATTTAGGCAAATTGGGGAATATTTTTTTTTTATAGAGTCTACTTCGATGTTTTATTCAGCTATTTTCCTCATTTCAATTGTTTCATTACTCATTAATGAATTTGTAGCTCAAGCTGACATTAGCTTTGGCAGGTTAAGGATTCGAACTGGAATTGGGTTAGGATAGGGTAGGGCTAGACAGAAATAACCGTCTCATTCGGGGCATTCTTTATTAATCGAAATTACATTTTTGGACTTACTCCCGAATAGAGACGGTATATACACACCGCATGCGCATTTGCGATCTTGTACACCGTACAAGTTCAATGCTTGAGTAGAAAGTTACCCGAATAGTGTAAAGTCTATAGGAAAACAGATTTTGAGATTATCATAGCTACTTAAAATGTTAACATAGTCTTTTAAGCTACGATGCAACAAATCTACTTCAATCAAAATTAGATCTATATAATATATTGATAAATTCTAGGACTAAGATTCCCCCAAATGTATCGAAAGGTGAAAATTAAAGACTTACTTTCAGACATTTTAAATTTGAGATTGTTCGACGGGTTGTTGGCTATGAATATTTAAATAGTCAATCGGTCCGAGGAAAAAAAATTAGCACATGGCAAACGAGCAGGAACAAAATGTGCGCATGCGTGAAATAACTTATACATCTATGCATTAGCATTAGCGTTTTCATATTCAAAATGGCGACTCGCATCGATCGCTATACAGTATACAGGTGTAATGTTCAGTCTCTAGATAGGGCGTTCAGAGGAGCCAGATGCAATCTCAGCGGATCCAACGTCTTACAGAGACTGATTTTTCGGTCTAGGTTAGGGCTTGCCTTAGGCCCCGCTTACACTGTGATAACCATTCTGAGAACGGTCTCAGAACGGTTACGGAATCTTCACTGGATTGGTTACACCGCAGTGCACGCGAGCCGAATCATAATCTGAAGAGCACCGGTATCCATGAGTAACGATTAGCCACGCCCAGTCTGTGGTCAAAGGTCAAATCGTATTTCCCGCACGCGCGCTCTCCGCGGCGAGGCATAGTATGCATGTACACACTCAATGTGCGTGTACAATGAGGTTCACTACAGTTGAAAGGAATTGGCATAGGGAAAGGGGAAGAGAAGAAAGGGAAGGAGCAGCAGTTTTAAACCGCGGTATATTTTGTCCAGTTCAGCATGAAACATGATGCTTTTTTATGCTTTTTTTTCATGCTGAACTGGACAAAATATACTGCGGGTTAAAACTTTGGCTCCTTCCCTTTCTTCCCTTTCCCTTTCCCTACACCAATTCCTTTGAGCTGGAGTGTATAAATTGGTTTATTGCCATTTGGTCCATTCCCAGTTGGTCCACTCACCATTTCATCTACAAGGATCCCCTTCGAATACTGTTTCAGATTAAAATACTGGGTTAACTTATCAACAACTCTAATCTACACCATAACCTCAACTGTTAACCCTAATCCAGACTCCCTACCCTAACCCTAACCCATACATACACTACAGCTCAAAGGAATTGGCATAGGGAAAGGGAAAGGGAAGAAAGGGAAGGAGCCTCAGTTTTAAACAGCGGTATATTTTGTCCAGTTCAGTATGAAACATGATAGTTTTTAGGCTAATGCATCTTGTTTCATACTGAACTGGACAAAAAATACCATGGTTTAAAACTGCGGCTCCTTCCCTTTCTTCCCTTTCCCTTTCCCTGTGCCAATTCCTTTGAGCTGCAGTGTATCAGCATGTGATGGTAGACAAACTGATGAGTGGACCAACCTGGATTGGACCAAATGCTAAATCACCTAAATTCCCCATAGATATAGCTGAACAAACTATTATAAACAATGCTTTAAGTGTCACCAGATAAGTTCTTGAGGAAAAGATACTGCAATATCCATAACTTTGAGTTCCATTCACTCTGGAAAAGTTTCTTTTGACCACCTGCCAATTGGTCCAGGGATTTACACTGTGGTACTTCATGAAAATCCCTACAATTAACTACATGTAGTTAAATACTGAGCTAGTCCACTGCTTTGCTGGAAAGGAAAAAAAAACTTACAGCCTGCAAGGCTGTAAGTCTGACTAATGGACCAAATGTTAATGAAAGTGTGATTAAGCAACAAACAATTCCTGTGGAAATGTAGCAGTTCTAATATTCATTACATTTTTTGATTTGTGACAATTTCTATAGGTAGTACTCATTTTGTACAATGACCTACTGGCTTCGTCCACACACAAAATTATGGACAAAATAATTAAATCTGTTGAAAATGAACTTGTGTGCACACTACATGTAGGAACCAACCCATTCATGTTGGCTTCTTACTTCTTTCAATTAAACTTATTGTTGCTAGTGATGATTGTTTGTGTCGCAATTTATGGTCAATAGAATCTAAAAAAGATTATGTTTCATGTGCCGCTGCAACACCTCGTCAAGTGTGATACAAAATTGTAGTAGGTAGGGTGTTTAAACTTATTATTACTTATTTTGTTTTGGTGTAGGTTACCCTAAAAATGGACATATATCCAGGCCAGCGAGGCATGCGAGCAGCTATGCAGCGAGCAGTATTAGCAGACACCAACACACACAGCCAGTGGCCTCGGTACCGCACGGGGGAGGAAGAGGAGGGGGCCCGATCAATCGATATGACAGCCTGATAGATAAAGGAGAGCTGAGGGATGATGCCCACCAGAGGGGGGTGATCCAAAGGTTGCAAGAGCTGCATGACACGGTGGAGGGTTACCAGCCAGCAGAGCTTTCATTCTTCGAGAAGGTAAGGAGTGGACAGGGACTTCTTGTCATCATATTCACATTGTCATGAAAATTATGTGTAACTGATCCCTTCATGGTTAATCAAGGAACACTCTGTGATAGTGTGTAAGTATATCATTAATTTCCCCTCAAGATTATCAACCTCATTTACATTGTATTTATTACCACACTGTTATGAAGAAAGTTGATTTTATTTATTTTATATTCTCCCTTGCACCCCTCCCCCATGTCATGCCCTCTTCCTTTTCCTATACATTCACTCATTATTCCATCTCTTCCCCCCCCCCTCCCTCTCTCCTATTGTGCCGTACACACTCTCTTCCTTCCTCTTCTACCCCACACCACCCTACCCCCATCCTCCACCCTATGTCATCTCCTACCTATCATCCGCCCCTCCCTGCACTCCTTCCACCCCTTCTTTCCTTACACCCCTCCCCCCAGGTGATGGGTAAGAGCCCCAAGCCGGGCCCTACAGGGCTGTACCTGTACGGCAGTGTAGGGACAGGCAAAACCATGCTCATGGATCTGTTCTATGAGGATGTCGAGGTGGACCAGAAGATGAGGATACATTTCAATTCCTTCATGCTGGACGTTCACAAGAGTAAGTTCATACTGAATGTAGTCAGCCGTGTAGGGTTAGGTTTTATTTATTTGTCTATTTATTTATACGTATTTAGTGTTTTTTAAACAGGATAGCCCCATCAGTGAGCTTGCACTGTTCTCCCTGGGGGCTCTGTGTACAAATAATGCAACAATACATAACAACATGAACATTGCTGACACAAATAAAATGCTTATGACAAGGCTGTAAACAAAAATGGCAACAAAGATCAATTGATGTAAAACATAACAAAAGAAGAATGAGGAACGGTGCTTCCGCATGCAAAAATGATATGATTGATACTAAATAGTTATACTTTATAAATATGTGAGATATAATAAAGGACAAAATGTACAAAGAGTATGAGTAAAGGTCAGGTTGAGGTTTGTGATTGGGCTTTAGATTAGGGTTATGCTTAGGTATAGTGTTGAGGTCTAATGTTCAATTACAAAGTTGGAATAGTGTCATGAATTGATGGCAGATTGTCATTCACAAGGGAAAGTGCATTGATTGTCAGAAGATTGCCTGACATGTCCTCTGGCTTCATATGCTCCAGACTATCTTTCATTAGAGATATTTCAGGTTTGCAATCGGGCTTAAGATTAAGGATAACGTAAAGGTTTGATCCAGGGTAGAAGTTGGACTAATGGAAGAAATGTTGTGGAGAAATCATTGCTGGAGTAGATTTCATTGAACCTTTAACCTCCTTTTACCAAGACCCTTGAGCAAGTCAGAATGGTTCTGCAGTGGTTTTAGGCCCTGTAATCAATACCACCACTATTCTTCGCTGACAAAGTGCTCTTCAATGGGATTTGAGTGAATTATTATTATTTTTTTTAGGTGTAGAGGGTCATTCCCATTTTAAAGTCTGGAGACTGAATTAAGTTTGATGTTATATCTCTGGTCACTGGATACAAGAACATGTCATGCACACATTTTATTATGTGCACCATCTCCACTCCCTAAGGAGTATCCCTTGCCCGCTTCATGATATCGGCCCTGGGTAAAGATCATTAACATCATCGTCCACCTCCTACCAGCTACCCATGTATACTCCTGGGTGGAGGGCAGCAATGTGGATATAGTATCTTGCTGAAGGACACAAGTGCCATGGGTGGGATTGAACCTGGGAACTTGAGATCTTCAGTCACAGTTCACAACCATTATACCATGACACCTCCACAATTATCGGTGACAAAATGCACACGTGGCAGCAAAGAGTTCATTCATTTACAGGATGGAGTACGCTATCCTTACTACTGGGTGACTGCCTAAAATTTCTTTGTAGATATTAAGTGACAACAAAGAGTTAATGTTGTGACCAATATCCTTCCCCTCCTACAGGGATTCATGAGATCAAGAAGCAGATGCCTAAGGACAAGGACAGCACCAAGCCCCAGGCCTTTGACCCCATTTCACCAGTGGCAGAGGAGATCAGTAAGGAGACATGGCTCCTTTGCTTTGATGAGTTTCAGGTAGGATGGCAGCCCAGTGGTTGAACCAATCCCATCATTTGGGGCGTCTTCATTAGCCCGATGTGGCGAAATAGCTAGCTAGTTCTGATTGGGTTAGCCTAGCCAGATCACGAAATAGCTAGCTATTTGCGTCTTCATTAGCCAGACCAGGCGATATAGCTAACTAGTCAAGAAAATTTCCCAAGAAATCTTGGGCTTGATGGAGCTAGCTCGGAGCGTCTTCATAAGCCTGAAAATTTCTCGAGCGCGCATAAGGCATTGTTTACATTAGGTTTTTATACGTGCGTGAAGGGCGAGCTCACAACCGAAGCCATGCGGCCGTGGCCTATTCCCGTCGTATGTGTGAACATTGGGATAATTTATGCATTCCGAGTTTCGAGATAGTGAAGACGCGATTGCAACTCCAGGCTAGTTCCCCAGATCAGCAAACTACCTTTGCTATTTCTTCTGATCGAGCTAATGAAGATGCACCTAATGAGGATTTTTATCTGATTACTCTCCATGTAGAAAAGATTGAAGCAAACTTTGCTTGGCATTGAAGATTTGCACGTGATTACTCCATATATGTATGATGGTGTGAAGATGTAAGACTAAATATGACAAAACCTGCCAGTTTCCTCAGGGAGTCTATGTCAGTTCATATATATTCATAGAGGAGTTCTGTTTTCGTCTGTGTTACAGTTGTATTCATAGACCTGATTTCTTTACAGCTGAAAGCAGATGGTATTACAAACAACGCTAATTGAGTTTATCCCTTCACTTCTGAGCAGGTAACAGACATTGCTGACGCCATGATACTGAAGCGTCTCTTCACTCAGCTATTCAATAATGGCGTGGTTGTCGTGGCAACGTCTAACAGGCACCCAGACGATCTCTATAAGAATGGCCTGCAGAGGAGCAACTTTGTCCCGTTTATCCCAATCTTGAAGGTGAGCATCAACCTTTAAAGCTGCTGGGAGGGGGGGGGGGGCATTTGTAGTTAACCTGTTGCTCACGGTTAGATTTTCTAGCTTTGTGAATCATAGTCTAGTTAGGATGTCAACGTTTGCCAACAAACTCTAGTAACCAAAGGGATGTGGCATAATTGTGTCCTGTAGGGTATTTGAAGTTTATTCAAAGCATGTCGTCTATTGTCCGAACAGCAGATTGTATGGGAGTCGTGCTGCTTAATCCCTGAGTGGACAAAGCTAGCCTGCATATATGCAGGTTCAGTATAGAACAGGTTAATTGGAAATTTAATCTTTAAAGCTTGGCCGAGTATTGCAGATACATGTATTTTGCTTCTCAGGCAAAAATTGTTCCAGAAAAATAATTTGCCCCAATTAAATTAATGCTACATGGCAAGGAAAAGCTTTTGCAGGTCAAAAAATAACATTGTGTGAAAATCATGGAAAATGTCAGTGCTGGCCACTGTAATACTGTTTATGAATTGAACAAGGATAGTTTTTCACTTTTCCTGAAAATGTTTGTGAAGTTTTAACTGTGAGATTTCATACATGTTATTGTTGGGGTATACTGCTGATCCACGCCAAAGTTCATGATTTTCGTAAAAGGTCTACTCTGTCTGTAAACCTACATGTTGATGACAATGATATGAAGAAATGTTTGGTGCCTACACTTGCATCATCCCTGAGGTGCTTGTGTTTTAAACTCACCAGTTTTATTGCTCTCATTTGTTGTAGAAATATTGCGATGTTCTGTCATTAGATTCAGGAATTGACTACAGAAAATTATCAGGTAAGAAATCAATATCTTTGAAGCTTTGAAAATTGTGAGATGTACAGTGTTTCCATCAGATTGCAATGTCCTAGTTGAGAAGGGTTGCACATTTGACAACTGATACGATTTTTTTACTATCAGTAATGTTTGGATAAATAGATACATTTAAACAACAAAAAAAGAAAAACAATTGTTTGTGGACATCAAAATGTACAAAATAATGTGATGAAAGTGATCCTATGACATCTTGTGACTTGGTTGCCAAGTTGCCTCCAAACAAAAGTGATCTTTGTTCCATTTCTTATGAGTTGTCTGATGTTTTTAGATTGCTCTATTCTTTTATTGAGTGCATCTAAGGTTTGGTCTGGATTGCCCATCAAACTCAAGTGATTGAAAGCTGTGTAATACCTCTCCATGCTATGTGATAGGATTTAAGTCAAAGTCCATGTTTAGACAAAGACATGATGTCAAATGATAACTGTAGCTGAAGAAACCATGCGAACATCCCCATGCCCTGCACGCTAGGCTGAATAACTAGCCTGAGAATATTTGGTCTGTGTTCTTCTCCTCTCACACATAGGTCTTCCCACGGATGGTCAGGTTTTCTTTGTTGAATCGGAGTGTGATGCGGAGGCGGCATGTGAACAGCTCTTCACCAAGATGTGCCAAAGTCAGGGAAAGGGTGAGTTTACATCCACGACTTATTGCAAGCTTTGATTATTTTACAGTTCGTTATATATTTTCCATTAAAGTTAAATTCAAAATTATTTTGATCCTAATAGACATTTGCAATTCTGAAATAACCTGAAGGAATAGTAATGCTACAGCTATTTGTCATGTTACAATGTTATCATTTGTATGCCAATGTTTACTTGATTGATTAAATGCCTCTCATACGTGTTAAATGTGGCTTTTCTTATGATGCATGATCGATTTTTCTTATCACTATTGTTAATGTTTGTGTTACTGTAAGGGGCATTTTTTTTTTTCAATTTTTAATTTTGATATTTTTGAGTCACTGTGAATTGAAGAGATGATATATTCACTCAAGAACCAAATAGAGAATGAGAGCTTGTGAATAAACAATAACATGGTTGACATTGCTTCAGGAATTACTGTCTCATTTCTTGACAAACATTGGTGTAAGTGTCCAGCAATTTGCTTTTTGCCTGTCCCTATTATTTTGTTACAAGTCAATCAGTATTTGTTCTTTTTTTGTAATGTTTACAGACGTATCAGAGAGGATACTGAGAGTGCTCGGGAGGGACTTGTATATCCCAAGGGCTTGTGGAAGGATTGCCAATTTCCATTTTAACGATCTGTGTTTGAAGGTATGTTGTTCCTACATTAAGTGTTCACTGGAATGTGACTCATCACTCCAGCCAGATTGGTATAACTTTTCAATAATTTAAATCTGCAACAATTTTGATTGCCGTGGAAACAGCTTATCAACTTAAAGCATTGTAGTGCCTGAAATATAACATGGCATACATTTTGTTGAAGAACTCAAGTTCAGTGATGTGTGTTTACAGGTATGTTGCTACTGCATCAAGTATGTGATTACTTGTGTTTGAAGGTATGTCGTTCCGTCATGAGGTGTGCAATAAAATGTGGGTCATCACTATAAGCCATGATGTTATTAGTTTACACTCATGTGTATTTGAACAATTGTAATATGAAACCAAGCATCAGATCTGCTACCAAGTTAGAAATCATACAAGTTGTAAAATGTAAGTTTAAAGAATATGTGCACCATATCAACACTAATGATACGTCTGTTTTATAATTATTAGTCTTTCAAATTCTCACATAGTCAATTTTTACTTTCACACACATAGAGACTATTTGAATGGTATTATGCATCTCTAAGAATTGAATGTTATTATTATTATTAAAGTCCAAAAGACCTGTATAAAATCACAACTAGTACTGTTGGGAATCGTTTTCAGTGGTTCATGTGTGAGAGTCCTTTGGCTGATTTTTTTTCTCTCTTTACATGAATACATAAAATAAAATTGTAGCAGATAGACTCTTGACTTCATGACCTATTTAAGTTTTAACTGATTGATATTCCAGGCGTTAGGAGCTGCAGATTATCTTGCCATTGGTCACAATTTTGATGTGGTATTTGTGAGGGGCATTCCTCAGATGTCGCTGAACTCCAAGTCATCAGCCAGGAGGTTCATTACCATGATTGATAACTTCTATGATTTGAAGGTGAGAGTCAAATGCAGGAGTTTTTGTGTATTCATTGATTTTATACATGCATACACTGATATCCTTATTTCTTCCCTTTTCTTTCTACTTGTCATTTTTATTTTTGTCCTTTTTCGTTCTTCTGCTTTCTTGCACCCATTGTTCTTCACCTTCTTCTTGCTTGGCCCCTACTTTGGCTTCCGTGTCTTTGTTATCTTTTCTTTCTACTTTTCATCTTTCCTTTCTTTCCCTTTGTTTTCGTCTTATTTTGTTCTTTACCCATTGTTCATCGACTTCTACTTTTGCAATCTCTTCATATTTATTCTTATGATCATTTTCCTCCTTTTATTTTGGTGATTTATACATTTTTTACCTATTATCTTTCTTTTTCCCTTTTCTGCTAGATTAAAAAAAACCTCATCAATGTATTGAATTATTCATTTGTTGTATTTATTGAGTAGCACTCCATCAACTTTAAACGGTCTTACTGAAATACCTGCATGCTTTCCATGCCAACACAACTCAAAGTAGCAATTTTCTAGACTGTGAAATAGCCCCCTCTATAGTCACCTGTCATTGTTTGTTTTTTTTTGTCCTGAAGTGTGCTCGATTTGAGTGTTGGCATTTTTATACAAACTCTACAAACTCTTTGTGGTTTTGATATGAATTCCATACCAAAACAATTCAAAGAAGCAGCACTGTAGACTATGATAGCCCTCTATAGTCACACGACACTGATAATTGCTATAATTTGCTTGCTGATGCAGCATTGTTAATTGTCCTATACTGGATGTGAATGTGATATGCAGTGCACAGACACCATTTTTGACAGGCGCCCTCACACAGAAAGATCGAGACAGTAACACATAAAGAGTGAATCGATCTATATTTCAGGTGCGGGTGATCTGCAGTGCAGAGGCGAAGGCAGAGGAGCTGTTTGTGACAGGCGCCCTCACACAGAAAGATCAGGAAGACGCTTTCATGCTTATGGATGACCTCAACATACAGAGGGTAAGCCTCAGTTGTTGTTTTTCCTGGATTTTTTGCTCACGTTATCTCTCTTTATGTCCCTCCATCTCTCTTATTATGCCTATCTGTTTATCTGTGTTGTGTCTGTATGTATCTTTCTCTCTCTCTCTCTCTCTCTCTCTCTCTCTCTCTCTCTCTTTCATTCCTACATTGGGGCATGTGTTTTTTGTTTTGTTTGTTCTTGTCAATAAGTCATGTTACATATAAAATGAAATTGTCAAACAATGGCAACTGTTGTGTAAGTGGGTCAAGTAGGTAAGAAATGTGCTCTTCTGGTCTGGACCTTTCTAGCTACTTTCTAATTATTTTCCCAAATTAAAAAGAAGCAAAGTTCTATTAAGTTTATTTTTAATCAAGGCTCAGAATTTTCCAAGTCCTGTATATCCCCCTTTAACTTGACCTTAATCCAATCAACAAATTTTCCCTCTACAAAATGATGTGTGTTTATGTTTGTGTACATTTGTTTTGTTTATGCCTCATAGGTTAAGCTTTTTGTTTTTTGTTTTTGTTGACTCAAAATCAGGGTTCAGACTCTTCAAAGTCCAGCATATCCAGCCATAACCTGTAGCAAACTCAAATTGCTGATCTTTCCCCCCTATGAAAGAAATGATGTGGATTTGTGTTTTGATTCACTTGTTTTGTTAATATACTTGTTTGTTTTCTCTTAATCAGAGCTCAGACTCTTCAAAATTCAGCATATATATTATCCAGCCATAACCTATAGCATAATCAATGCTCATGTTTTTGTTGATTTGTGTGCTCACTCTAAATCAGGGCTCGGACCTGTCCAAGTCCAGCATCTTCACAGGCGAGGAGGAGCTGTTTGCCTTTGAGCGTGCCGTGTCCAGACTGATGGAAATGCAGTCCCAGGAGTACTGGACCGTCGCTGAGCAGGAGAGGGAGGAGAGGCTGGCCAAGAGGAAGAAGAAGACCAAGAAGATAGAGGAGAAGACAGAGGAGAGCGCATCGTTATGATGATGGGCAAACTTGGAGTAAAACCCCTTTATTTAGTCTAGATATCTGTGAACTTATCACACACAATCTGTTTTGACCCACAGCAAAATTGCATCATTCTGCTGTAGCTTTAAAAATTGTATAACTTGCATTCGATCATAACTGCTATGGAGACAGCCAATGAACTATGAACAATGTTGATGTAACTATGGTAACTATAAGCAAGTGTAAGTTATAAAAGTTCTTGAGCTGTATGTGGAATATGGTCATATTTTCTGTGGACTTCATATACAATGGGTTGATTTTAACAGCATTAATTTACAAATATTCTATGCCCATTCATAAAGATTACATCTATTTTTATTTGTCTTTTATGTGCTCATAGAGTTTATGATTCATAACGACTGATGTGATTGTGTACTATACTCATCCTGTTTCTATTTGACACAAGAAATGTATGCTATTTATCACTTGGGTGTTTTGCAATTCATTTTCAGTGTGTGCATGGGCATTACATGAACAATGTTGCAGTTGTGGGTAGAATGACTTTGCAAATTTGATGAAGCATGTTCCTCATAAATCAATTTATATGGAAATTTAAGGAGTAGATTCACCCTTGGAGAGACTGTATGACTTGTATCGCCTCTTTATGCCATTTGGGGGGGGGGGGGGGGGGGGGTGGTTGTAATTACATGACCGGGGTATTTCTTTAAAGAAGAGGACACTGCAAGGTTTTGCATAATGATATTTCAATAGATGTAGTAAAATCAAGGTACATATGTAAAGGAGTATGAAATATCTCAGGGCCCATCATTAAGCTATTGTTGCATGAACCTGCTATCATATCATATACATGTTTCATGCAATGTTTTATACCTGTTTGTTATCGTAAAGGAATATGGTACCTTCTTTGAGCACATAGATGCGTGTGCGAGTGTTACACACAAATGCCTTAGGGTAGCATTTTGCCTGGCAGATCAACAGTGATAAGAAGAGATTATGCAGCTATGCAGCATTAATGCAGACCATTGCTGATCATGCACAAGGTAAAAGGTACAAATGTGCATATTCTGTTTAAGAAATTGGGCAGTGAATGTTACCACCAAGAAAAATCACTGGCTTTATTCAGTGAATTTTATGACAGTCATGTCAAGTGGGTGAACAATACAAACTGTCCACAATTGACCAAGAACACTTCTGTGTAGCCTGGGTGAAAAAATTACTTTGAAGAACGGCTCAATCGAGCTGGCCTCGAGTTCTAATCACATTCATACTAAACCATTAACTCACTTGATGCGCCACTTTCACATGTTTGGACTCATAATACACACGTATCCTACAGAATGGTATGTTGATAAGCATAGAAGGAATGAACTAACCCTCTATGTGGTACTGACACAGTAATAAACTAGTCATCCAGGGACACACACACCCTGTACAGTAATATATGTACTGCACCACCGATTAAGAAATTGTATTGGACGTTTTTTGTGTGCAGCGCATATTAAAGATGCAATTAATTATGATACAATTTGCAGTACTTCTGGGAAATGCTTGTTACTTTCAGCCATAACACATATTTCATCTACAATACGTGTGCTCTCAATATAAGATAGCTTACTGATGTGCAAATGCTTCCTTCAATTTGCTATACATGCGACCTGAAATCAAATTTGTGCCTCATATTTGACATACTGCAGTCTTTTAAAAATTGTAAATGTGAACGTTCTCAGCAGATTTTACAATAATTCCAAATTTTTGAATAGCATTTATGATTCTATGTTTTCGGAATCTTTTATCAATTTGTGAATATTCAATATCAAATTAATGTTTTATCTTCCCCAGCCAGAACATAGTGAGCACTTGCAAACAAGATTTGTGGGATTTCTATCAGTATTATGCAATGCATGGAGTACCCAAAAATGGCATTGTTAACCATTGGAATTATTTATTATTCTAAATTTAATTGTGAATTAAGTTCAAACAAACGATTTTTATGAAAGTTACATTTTTTGCAGTGTTTTTCCTCTTGGACATTTTTCTGGTAGTTTTTGCCATTCATTCAACCACAGCATAACCACTGTGGATAATGAAATCTTCCACATAATTATACTATATTAAAATATATATTTTCCTAGTGCTGGCATTGTATGCCATTTAGTACAAAACAATATACCCGTACAGATTGTATTCATGACATTGTTTCTAAAAATGTGTCACTTTGTTTGCTTTGTTAATTTTACAGAACCAAAACTCATGTTGATGTTTTTTAATGATATAGCAGGAAATCAAACCCCTTTTTTGTTAAATGCAATAAGATTAAAGAATGTGACATTGAAAACTCGAGGAAAATAGAAGGTGACGTGCCAAAATATATGAAATATACATCTGCTGGTTTGTCATACAATACTGCTTTTAATAGAAGATAATGAATATATTTTCTACATAGAGAGCACTTATTGTACTCGTTTGGAAGTCAAGCGAAATAAACTTGATACTTGTTTGAAAACAAGTTTGTGTGCGGTACGATTTTTTAAAAAGAGTTTGCAAACGCGTTTTGCATTCTCAATGTTGCAATCAATTTACTATGGTTATAGTGATCAATGTATTAGTGAGAGAATGTAAACTGAAAAAGTGATTTGAATGAGTGTTTTAATTTGGGTAGTATGATATTTCCCCTGCTTTAATTATGTTATTGCCACAAACATGAGATAGGGAATGCGAATTGATCATAACTTATCCTCCCTCCATTTTGGACATGAAGGAATTGTCATGATGTCATGATGATCAGAAAAAGTGTAATTTAGACAGATGCCAGTGTTTGACACAGCCATCTTTCGGGGTTTTTTTTTCTCTTCTCCCTGCCTCTCTCTCTCCCCCACCCCCTCTATCTCCCTCAATCCCTTCCTCCCCCTCTCTATCTCTGTCTCTTCTCTCTCCCTTCCTCCCCCTACCCCGTCTCTCTCTCTCTCTCTCTCTCTCTCCCTCTCTCTCTCCCTCTCCCTCTCTTTCATTATGTGTCTCTCTTCCTTTCAATGCTCTTTTTGAAAGTACTTACTTGATCCTAATCCAACCAACCGTCACCTTCAAAAACTGGACTAAATTATTATTACCCCCCACAAAAATAGAGCAGACTCACAATTCATTCTAAGACTCCCTTTTCGATTAGATTATTTCCAATTCATGACACTAAATTGGCTTGATTTAACATTTCTTACATTCTCACCTCGTTCCTACATGTGTATTGTATCTAATGGCAATTATGTGCTTGCAATCCGTGAAAGAACATTCGGTAAAAAAACGAAATCTTCAAATGTGCCCGCCATCACACGGCGTATGTAGGCTTGCTATGTGATAAGACGACATATAAATCAATCCTTTGGGAATGAGAGGTTGAGGCACTGTGATGAATTTCTGACACCAAAACTCCCACCACAATTCCTGTTCAGGAGAGTGGGCTCAGTGGAAGCCTAGGACCCGTCTTATAAATGGTTGCGATTTATATGAATGGATCAATCGCATATCCAATCCACTGTCTCTAACGAACAGAATGACAATTTATGTCAATCGCAATGCTACATAATTGGCACCCCCCCCCCCCCCACACACACACACACACCAACTCCACTGGGCCAACCACTCTCCGCCAACCTACAACATTATCAATATAATAATTTTGATATCACAAACGTAAAAAAAAATGTGTTTGGTTTTGTTTCTCTCTTTCTCCGCGACATCCCACCCACTCTTTCCTCTCTCTCTCTCTCCTTCTCTCTCTCTCTCTCTCTCTCTCTCTCTCTCTCTCTCTCTCTCTCTCTCACTCTCTCTCACTCTCTCCCCCTTTCTCTCTCTCTCTCTCTCTCTCTCTCTCGCTATCTCTCTCTCTCTCTCTCTCTCTCTCTCTCTCTCTCTCTCTCTCTCTATTTATCTACCTATCTATCTATCTTTCTCTTTCCCTCCCTTTTCCTGTCTCCCTCAATATCCATGCACGAAAGAAAAATGTTCCATTCTTGATTCTACTTTCCATGGAAAGCATTACGATGGCTTTAATAACCCTCGCGATCAATACGAAGAAAAATACATTAAAAAACCAAACTCCCTAAATTATGTTTTCCATAATCTCGAACGTATTTTAGAAATGCCCCACATTGAATCTAGCGTTCTCTAATCCGTAATTAACTCGCCGCCATTCTTCTCTGACACATTTACATTGTATGTCTCAAGGTTAAACCCTTGGATAAGATGTGACATCAAAGGCAGACATTAGACATGTTAGATGCTTAGATAATGAATACGAAACAGCATGTCCTCAAAAATACAGAAAAGAAGGAAACACACTATGAGGTCCCTCACCAAAAAAAAGAACTGCTTCATGTTCTTTCTCCCCCAATACTTAAATCCAGTGCGAAGGTTGTCTATTTTCTTCCTTCTACTGTCCCATTTTTTTCCATTTCTCTCTCCTGCCAATCCAAAGGACCCATTTTGGAGTTAGCTTCGTATTTTGTTGCTCATTACGAAAAGGTGTGAAAGTATGTTGTATTATTGCATCATAAAGCCCCATATGTGCATTGTCGCTGTCGGTAATTTCAACAGACCTCTCCTTTTAAAAGCGACAAGGCATGTTGCCTCGCTCCTATATTCTGTTACTTTTATTGACATCAGTCCTGGTACTTGCCTTTTCTCACCTAAATATCCTCTTAATTTTCCCACCTTTTCTTCGTCTTTCTGTTCGCTTTGCCATTTTCTTCCCTTTTTTGCCTTTGCCTTTTGAAAATATTGATCCTGCCCTGGAGGGGAATGGATTTATTATACAGCTGGACGTTTTAAAAGCCAAACAATTTCGGGATCCTTCTCTCCTCGTAAAGTCGGCGTGAGGGACTGAAGTCTTTGGTCGTTGTTTGAAGTATTAAGAAATAGACGCTAGGCGAATGGAGTATTGATATTTGTCATTATAATGAACTGCTACTCCTTTTGAGGGGATATATACCACGGGTGTGTATTGACAGCTAAGATGTCTTATGCTAGAAGCGATACACCTGTGTGTTCATAGCATAGAAATGGGTTTCGGTCAATCACTCTCCCTTTCTTTCAGTCTCGACCCCATCCCCTGTGTGACTTCAGGCTGATTCACCCCTCCCTCCCTCGCCCTCATCGTCACGGTATACACACACACACACACACACACACACACACACACACACACACACACACTCACACTCACACATCCAGCTTTCATTTTCTTTTCACATGGACTACCCACTACCACCCTAATCAGACCACCACCCCCCCCCCCCCGCCTCACCCAACCGATCTCTCTCTCTCAATATGCCTCCATCTCCTTCTCCCCCTCTCTCTGTATTTGCCCCCCCCCTTACACACACACACAAACACACACACACACACACACCACACGCACACACATACCCCCCTCTCTCTCTCTCTCTGTCTGTATGTATAATGTGCTTTATATCTTTCTAACTCTCTCTGTCTGTATGTTTATCTGTGTATCTGTCTCTGTCTCCCTGTCTGTATCTCTATCTTTCTCTGTCTCTGTCTGTCTGTATCTCTCTCACACACACACTACACACACATACACACACACGCACACACACACACACACACACACACACGCACACACACACACACACACACACACACAAACACACACACACATAAACTTACCTGTCCCTCTCTGCAAAAGGAGGTTATCTATTTAGTTTTGGGTGGGGTGGACTCGTAAGATTTGTGGAGAGGTATACCTCAAGGGTTCTCAACCACGGTAGCCAAAAGTTAATTGGTCCTGAGTTATAGTCCTCCTCTACCGTTTCTCCTCACTCTCTTCCCTCCCGCCCGAGGGTCAAATTCGAGAGATTATTCTCACCTTTAGTTTGATCCTAAGCCCCCTCTCCCTTTATCCCCAACCTCCCTCCTTCCTTGGATACTCGAGAAAGAGTAGAATAGAGACGAGACAAAATGTAGAACATAAATGAAAGAGAAAATATCATAGAACATCGGCCGAACAAGAAGCAAATAAGCCTTTTGAAAAGAAATCGACCAGGTGACATTTTGCACACCTAAATTTATGAGCTAACATATGGTTTAAGTTCTGGTTGATATATCGACGAAACTTCACCTTTTAATTTGATAATGTTATCGATGCAGAAGACAATTTATACATCATGCAAATGCGATGTCAACGCTTCTGCCAAGCAAGAAAGAGTTATAATTCTGATTGTAAAATATCGATCGGTAAAATATAGGTTAACATAATCATTTGCGATCACGGGGCTTATGCAGTTAAACAACTTGGTTGCTATTCTTTTCTTCAAAATGTGTTAAAACAAATATAGATTAACCATTACTTTCTCACAATGTTCAAATCAAACCGTTTCACCCTCAATTCTCAGTCTGGATTGTTCGAATGCATCTCATTTGCACACATTGCAATGTAGATACAATTAATATAGAGTTAAACTCCTGTCTCATCAATTTATTCACAGAACACTGAAACAAAGTGTAAAACAAATGTCATCAGCACTAATCATAATCACGTCTCATGCATGATTTAGCTCATACTAGAGATTGCAGTTACATGGAGAGAAATTGGTAAGGGAGAGAAAGGAGGAGAGGAGGAGAGAGAGACAGAGAGAGAGAGACGGGGGAGACAGGGACAGAGGGAGAAAGGGGGGGCAAGGGAAAGAATGAGGAAGAGAGAAAACATGGAGAGAGAGAGTGAGAGAGAGAAAGAAGGAGAGAGAGAAGGAGAGAGAGAGAGGGGGCGAGAGAGAGAGAGAGAGAGACAGACACAGAGAGAGGGAGAGGGGCGAAGGAGAGAATGAGGGAGAGAGAAAACAAGGAGAGAAGGTGAGGGAAAGAAGGAGAGAGAGAAAGAGAGAGCATTTTAAGACACCTTTCCAGACGTGTGATGGTCTGTTGTTGTACTATCCTGAACTTTAGAAGTCGTGCGTGACTCACCTCTCGCTGACTCTTCTTATGGAGGGGGGCGAAGCCACAACTCCATGAAATTTAAATCTCATTACGGCGTTTGGTTTTCTTCTAAGCCACCACGACTGTTAACCTCCCCAACCCGCGTCACCCAATTCAAGACACTTCAGACGTCTTATCTCAGTCCTCCTCGAGCCCCCCCCCCCACCCCTTCCTTCACCTCACCCCCATTATCCCTCTTTCCCCCCCACCCCCACCCCACCTCCTCAGACACACACATTAATACATACACACCTTACATAGCTTTTCCTCTCATTCTCATCATGGCTGGACATAAACATTTGAACATCAAACTGATTATCGTTCATCACTCTATTCATCATTTCAAAACTATTATACACAAAATTTTGTATGTGACTCTCGCAGGTATGAAACATTTGTCTTTACCGTCCTTGTATCTACCCCAGCCCTCCTCTTATCGTGAATGTTCAAGTAGAGTACAGTTATTCGGTACATTGTATTTTCTCTTTGTATTTTCCTTATTAGCCCATTAACCTCACTACGTCATTCATGTTATATGCGTATCACTCGTCCCAGTTCCCTACCTTATTCTCCGATCCTCAATATTTCACTATGTCTCTCAATATCTCTGTATAATAATGTTTGTTTCCATGACGTGTCTCTCTTTGTAAAAAATTCATTATCTCTGTGTCTATTCCAGTTACCCTCCCTGTCTCTCTGCGTATAGCTATAATTGTGGGTTTTACCCCGCCCCCCCCCCTCTCGCCCCCTCCTCTCTCTCTCTCTCTCTCTCTCTCTCTCTCTCTCTCTCTCTCCCCCACCCCACCACTCTCTGTCCACCTACCCCCGTACCCCTCCCACCCCCACGCCCATGACACCCGTCACCGTTCCCCGAGCTCTTACACCTTTACCTTCTTCTGCACCCGATCCTAAGCTATTTGGACATCGAAGCAGGTGTGAGAAACGCGATCCTAAGCCGGCCATTCAGGTGAGTACCAACGTGTCAAAGGGGAGGTTAAACCAGCGAGTGATTAAGTCACGATGAAAGGGTGCCGCCACTTGAGGAGATAAGTGGGTGCCAACCGGATTGTCTTTTGAGGACCCACGTCATCATCAGAGCGAAACGGTAGTCACCCCGTGGTTTGACGCTGTCATACTGTACACATTGTCTTCTTGAAGTTGTCATTGACTTTACAAAACATGACTTTATACTTCTGTCAGAAGTCTTGTTTGATATTGATTCTTTGTTATGTCTATTGTACTTACATTTATCATGTTGATTGCTTTGTTGAACCATTAAAGTTGCTATGTCAACTGTGTTCTTTTTATAATTGAAGTGAAATTGCATTTGGCAAGCATTTTGCTCTTCATGATTTCCACTTTATTTTAACGTCGGATGTCCTACAGGCCTATAGTAAGCCTACATAAATCCGAGACACAGCATTTCTTCAAAAGATATGAATAGCGTTTAGAAAAAAGCTTCATGGTAATTAAATTGTACATCTTGTATTTCAATCACATTTTACTTATTTTGACTTGTCCTTCTTCTTCTTCTTCTTCTTCTTCTTCTTCTTCTTCTTCTTCTTCTTCTTCTTCTTCTTCTTCTTCTTCTTCTTCTTCTTCTTCTTATTATTATTATTATTATTATTATTATTATGATTATTATTATTATCAATGACATCATTATCATTATTATCATCATCATTAATTTTGTTCTTCTCCATTTTCTGCTTCCTCTTGACCAGCGTCTTTCTCTCTTCTCCTATTTATTCATTAGCCCTATTTCTGATTCGTGCACCTATTACCCGTTTTTGCATGTCATGCCCTTCATTGTTATTGCCTTTGTCTTCGTCGCCATGGTAATTATGATCGATATAAAACGTGTAAAGAGTAGGCCTATTTTGTTTTGGTTTACACATTAATATGAGCTCCTCACGTATCATTCAGTACACACAACAGAAGACACACAACTCTCACCTTACTGCATCAGTTCTTACTCTTCTTTTCTTTATGTACGGTAATCGCTCATTTCCCCCTCATCGCTCTTGGTTTTATTTTCTGCTTGTCTGAAATTTTCTTTTACACTGCTTCTTCTTTGATAAAATAATGCGACTTTCTGCTTCCCATATCATGATTATAATCTCGCGTCTCGATAGCATTATCTTGCCATTCTTTCTCACTCCAGCATCGTCCTCATCGTTTGCTCTCGAACAGTGTCTAAGGCACGCGCGACTAAAGTGGCAAATTTTAAACGAATAATGAAGTAAGTGTTGTGCCAAGAAATGCGCGGTGTTGAAGCTGACATAATGACGGTCATATTTCCAACCCTCACTTGTTTCTGCATCTTCAAACTTACTCATCCCATCACGTTACGCCCTCCTTCAATGTCAATTTACATTTCACAGGTTTCTCCCTCTCTCACCGTTCTCCGTCAGCATATGTTATTAATTTCTTCATCAGCGTCAATAGATAAACGTTAGCCCTGCTGTCATGACAAGCTAAACTACCACCGTCCACTGTCTTCATTCCCCGTTGTGTGTATTTATAAAGGAACATCTTTGCATCTTCTTTGCATGCGCCGATTCGCACCCGCTCTTCAGCGGTTTTTGTATGCGCCGCGCCGTGCGTGCGGGCCGGGGGTTTTCCGCGTGACAGACACCTGCAAATCACAGACGTGCTTCGTAGACATAGCGGCGACAGGAGTGTCACTCAAGCCGCCGCGTCCCGGCCACAAACCGTCCCGCGCCAGGTGAGAAGTATTTTCTCACTTCCAGGAGTCTAGCCGGTGCTCCTTCTAGACACTTATGCGCATATTCGTTTATGTATATCTGCCACCTCCAACTCACGCACACACACACACACACACCCCACACACATACACACACATATACATACTCTCTCTCTCTCTCTCTCTCTCTCTCTCTCTCTCTCTCTCTCTCTCTCTCTCTCACACACACACACACACACACGCGCGCACATATAATACTCACAATCGCAAGGGAAAGAAAGACAGAACAAGAGAAATCACTGTCATCGCACTTTCATACATTTACTCAACAAGCACAGCGAGTAAACCAGAGAGTCAACACATTCCAACCACTTCGAGCTAGAATTACATGACGGAACACACAACAGCCCCACTTGAAAGTAAGTAAGTAAGGAAGAAAGAAAGAAAGCCGTTCTCTTTTCATCTTCACACCCTCGTCCTCCTCCTTTACACACGTCTTGATCCACTTCTCGAGCCGTGGAAAGAGAGAAAGAAGATTGGGAGTAGCACAAGTGGGCCTGAGTAAAGCCACTTGTGGCGATATTGTCACGATCCCGTCGTCGAGAGGCTGTAGTTAGCGGTCAGCTCTAGATGTGAACTCTCTACATGAAGATCTCGATCGCCACGGGCAAAGTATGGCTTGCACAGTTCCCCTTCCCACACTGGTCCTCACCTAAATGTATCGATATACTTATTGACATCACTACATCAATAATCAGTCTGTTAATCCCATATCCGCCCAAGCGAAAACTTCGAGGATTTTCTCTTTCCTTTCTAAAGAAAAGGATTTGTAAAGTATTATTTTCGAAGGTATGAATCAATGTTAAGCTATATTTCCTACCTGCAATATATGTGACAAATGTATGGCGGCAATATTCAGTTATGCCAAATGTATGATTCAATATTTGAAAAAAAACACATTATTTTTCAAATCAAATCAAATCAAATCAATATAGGCTACAATGCCCATTGTTTTCATTTACATGTCAGGTTATTTAATATCTCTGACCGTTCGGAATGCGTTTGTAATTTGTTTTTACTTAAGGGGTAGAAACTTAAGTACACAATTGTCTTAGCTTAGATACTTACTGTTCTTAAAACTTGCTTAAGTAAATACATACTAAAATTATATGAAGTGACCACTGCGTCAATGGGTCGATTCTAGTTGTGGATTGTCGAGGAGAGTTGAAACTTGACTTCGTGTTCAGCACATCACCCCAAGTCTGACGTATCCTTCTTTGTTGTCCTAATGTGCCCAATTAAGTTTAAGTTACTGCTTTCTTGTTTATCACTCTATCTTTTTTTTAAGTCTGTATTCATGTACTGTGTCATGTTTAGATATCGGTCCAATCAACATCACGAATACATTATACGGACAGGACATGTTTGCAGTATAATGATAGCCAGGACGCAAGAGCGGGGATAATATGTAATGAAGAAACTGTTTGCCAAAATATAAACTAATTTAGTTTTTCTTTCTGAAAGGATACGTTAACCACTGATCAATTATGCTGCCCGTAATGCTTTCATAATTTTCGAACAAGACAGTGTATAGTTAGTCATGAACTAGCCGCACAGGATTCCTGCCAATCTCCCCCCCCCCCCCCCCACACACACACACCTTCCCACCTCATCGCAACCACCACCACCACCACCACCACGCCCATCATCTACCCAACCAGAGCGGACAAACTTGTTTTGGCCGCAGCTCTTCTCATGTCGCATATCGATGAGGTCCTTCGTAGTTAACCGTGTTAGGCAAACATCACTCTGTCAGACCAAAGGATGATATTCAAGTATTCGTTATCATGGTTATGACATGTTAAAGATTTCGTGATTCTTTTGAACTACGAAACACTTTAATCTACATACCAGTTTGTAGGACTTTTTTTAACTACTTGATTGCAGAATGATTCTTGTGATTGTGATTATTATAGGGGGAAATGTTCATGAACCAACAAATATAAGTTTATGACGAAAAGGATCAAGCATAAGAAGAAAGGGAAGAGGAGATCAAGAAGGAGGAGAACATTTTAAGAAAAAGAAGAAGACGAAGAACAAGGACAAGAAAAACTAACAAGATAAAGCATATGGCAGAGACGGTGAAAGAAGATGGAGAGCAGAACGTTAGACAAATATGTGAAATAAAAGATGAGGGAAGAGATGCAGTGACGACGATAATGAGAAGATGAGTACGATGATGATTACGATGACGACGGTGATGACGGTCATGATGGCGATGTTGATGATGGCGATTATGATGATGTTGGCGGTATTGAATGCAATGGTGGTGATAACGGTGATACATTTGTAATGAGGATGAGGAGGATAACGATGATGATACTGATGATGGCGATGATACTGATGATGATGATGATGGTGATGATGGTGACGATGATGATGATGATGATGATAATAGTAATAATGCTAATGATGAAGCTGGTGTTGCTAACATCAGCGATGACGCTCGATTGATTATTTTAGGAGGGTATCCCTTATCATGTTTTTAGACTTTCTGAAAGGCTATTTAAGGTCAATCATTCGAGAAAAATAGAATATCGTATCCCTTGCTATTCTGGTCCATTCTGACCCAGAAAGCACACGTTCCAGAGTTCCCACCGAATCTCCTCACAATATAGAGGGATCTTAGCTGGCAGAGCAAGAGTCTTGGAAGGCTCCCAAGGCACGGGGGTTCTTTCAAGACGCTGACAAAAAAGTGACAGCGAACTGAGAAACAAATCGCTTTACGGTGACAAGAAGTCGCCCCCGGGTATAAACAGTCAGATTGTTAAACGACCGAGTGTTAAGTCCTAAAAAGCTAAACTTCAACTTCGGCTGGGGTTATTTGTGCTCGGTTTATTTCTGCTCCAACTTCACTTTTTTCCACGTCGTCGTCCTCTTCTTCTACTACTACTACTAGTTTTTTAATTCTTTCTTTGACGCACTACTTCCACCACCCAATACCCGTAGCGGATTTGATCTTGGCTTGCCTTCGCCTAAACACCTCGCTCTATAGACCGACTTCTTGTGCTGATCTGGAAGAAAAACAAACTCGTTTCTGACGAGGCCCCCGGGGGCAGTAGGGGATAGCCCTACAGCCCGCGGGCCAGGCCGCCCCGTCCTCGCGCTCACCTGAGTCCCAGGATTATGGTCGAACGAGGAGAGGGGGCGAAATACAAGTCGAGTTTTGCCTTTCATCGCAAAACAAAATATGATGAAGACGAGGAAGAATGAGAGGGAAAATGAGGGGGGAAGGAGAAAATAAATGAACAAAATGATACAGTTACTCTCTCTCTAACTCTGATAGATGGGGTTGAAAGGAAAGGGGGGTCGTTGGGGGAATTGGCAAGCGGGTACAATGGTTTGTGGAGGAAACGGAGTTTGTTGTTTCTTCGCCTAAAAGCCATACGTGCTTACCCAACTCAGAGGGTGTAACATTAAACGTCGACATGACTCCAAAGTGACTGGCTCACCGTTATACTCTGCTCTGCCAGGGGGGCTCTGCTGCCCCCTTTTTCTCTACCAAGATGACGAATGAACTAACAGAAGACGAAAAAAAGGAGGAAGAGGGGGGAGAAAAGCAGGGGGAATGGTTCGACCTTTGGCCCGTTAGTGATACCTTTTAATGGCGGGTGCGAAAAACATCAACAAACAAGAGTGTTTTCTTTGCTTTTATCCCTCGTTTTATTATTGCATCAAATTGTTGCATGATGGTGCCCTTCGCTATTGTTACTGTTACCATTACCTCCTTCTCACCTTCGAACCTCTTCAGCCCAGTCATTGCCTGTATTCTACTACTGGGCCTGGAATCTCTCGGCCATGCACGATGCTGCACCCGGGCACGACTGCGGGCGCGGCGCGGACGGAAGCGCGCACGCACACACACGGAACGGGAAATCTTCACCGGACAGCTACAAAGCGCCCTCTAATGAAAGAGTGGATGTCAAAGATGATGGGAGGAGGGCGAGATAATGGGGAGGGAGGAGGGAGGAGAAATGGAGGATTAAGAGGAAAAATCGAGGAGAAGCGGCAAGAAAAGAACGAGAACATAAGAATAAGAAGAATAAGACGAACGTGAAAGAAAAGAAGAAGATGATGAAAAGGGAAGACGACGATGAAAAACGTAAAAAAAAAAAAGAACATGATTAAAAAGGGGAAGAAGATGAGGAACAGCAACAACGACAACAAGTGTAAAATAGCTTTTAATCTGCCTGACATGTAAAGCTATAATTGATCATTAGAAAAACAAACGCATTATGAAACGTGTTGAACTCCAATTCATCAACCTCTTTATCCGAAGTACTGCTTTATGTGTTCATAAAAGTGGAACGGAGCAGGTCGCTCCACAGTCAAACGTTTAGGAATGGAAATCAGTCATAAGTTGACATTCACAATGTCAACGGACGACTGATCGATTGAAAATAGTCTGATATCAGCTGTTTACTAAGATTATATATTCAGTCTTTTGAAATATGCATTTCGTCATCGTCAGTCTGTGTTCGCTTATAAATGCATTGTGTGCCTAACGGGTACGTCATTGTTTCTTTCAAATGAGCTTGTGTGAACAATGGAATGAAGGGGCTGGAGAGGGGTTTTAAAGATAAATGATTCACAGTTATGTCATTTAAAGATGACTCGATGATTGTCGGTATGTGGCTACAAAAAGAAACTAAATTAAAAATACTTTTCTAATGTGATAAAAATTAATTAAAACGCTGATACATAACTTGAACAGAGTAAGAATTGTGTAAAGTTATTGCTTTTATCGTGCCTGTACATATATCTATTTGGAAAATATATTCTGTTTACGGCAAATTCACAGCAAATGCACTAACATCGTTCTTGCATCATGCATGATAAATGTTATAATGTTGATAGGCTTGAAGGAGGTTACAGTTTTTCAAAATTGTAAGGAATCTGATAAACAAGTATTATTGCTCTTGCTTCAGTCTCCTTGACTCAAAATGCGTCATCGGTCATAAGCCACGTCTAATAACACCCCGCTGTGAATGGGAGGGGACGGGTATTGGTTAAAGCCTCTCCCCTCCCACCCCCAACCCCACCCCAACTCGACCCCCCTCCCCTTTCCGTCCTCAGCCTAGACATTGATGAGATGAGGCTTTTGAGGGCAAAATCGACGTATATCTCGTCAAGCATTGCACTCCAATTCGTCAAATAAAGTTTTTAAGAAAGATATTTTACTTGGATTCTCTAAACGATTGACGCCCCTTGCCCTAGCTACCTCCTATGAAAATTTCTCTAGCAACGCCCTTTGTGACAGTACACTATGGCGTGGTGAATGTACACGCCATACATCACAGAATTTCTCTGATGGAGATTAACAATAGGGATGTTTACAAACTGCACCAATCATTCGCTCAAGTGCTCCGTGAATCGGAATAAACCACCAAAAGCGACCACAATTCGGATAAACTGTCATTCAAAAACGATGATGAAAAGGGGCGAATAGACAATAATTGATATGTTTACTGCGGTGACTTGTTTAGATGCATCAATCTTAAAGTTGCGTGTAAATGGGATCAATTAAGTACTCTATATTTTAATTCGTTTTTAATTCTTTGAGGTACTATATTCTTCCAATTCATCTTGTTCAGTATCTACTACTTTTTTTCTTCACCGTACATTCCTATCAGGCTTGCATTATGTATTTACTACTGTAGCTGCTACTATAAGCACTTCTAGTATTACTTCTACTACTACGATTACTACTACGACGACTACTACTACTACTACTACTACAACTACTACTACTACTACTACTACTACTACTACTACTACTACTACTACTACTACTACTACTACTACTACTACTGCTGCTGCTGCTGCTGCTGCTGCTGCTACTACTACCACTACTACTACTACTTCTACTACCACTACTACATCTTCTACTCATTGCTACTTTTTTTTTTCTTCATATACTTGTAGCATCAATAGTTCTGGTACTTGTAGTACTGGGTCCATGCTAGTAATAACTACTACTACTCCCAACTCTCTCTCTCTCTCTCTCTCTCTCTCTCTCTATCTATCTTTCTATCTTTCTCTCTCTCTCTCTCTCACTCACTTATCTCTCTCTCTCTCTTTCTTTTTTTTCTCTCCTTCTCTCTTCTCTTCTCTTTCCCTGCTCTCTCTTTCTATGTCTCGCTCTCTATGTATGTTTGTATGTCCCTAACACCCCCCCCCCACGCTCTCTCTCTCTCTCTCTTTCTCTGTCTCTGTTTCTCGATACGTTATCATATTATTTTTCACAAATCCGTCGAACACTCTAAGACATGACCCGACAGTGGTAACAGCCCGTGTTAAGAACAAGAAGAAAGTCGTTTCCTGTTTTCACTCCAAACCGCCGCCTGATGCGGCGCGCATAAAGAGGGAAATCATATTCAGTTTTCAGTTTGGATGGTTTCAGTGCTCAATGCATGGATCTAACTAATTAAATAGCCACTTCTTTTATTTGGTTTGTGCACAATACATCACAAGTCGCCGTTCAAACGACATAGGATATAATACATTGCGGTTTTGTGAACGTTGCTGGATTAGGACATTGCATGCTGATATATTACTCACTCGTCGCTGCGTGCCTTCAAAATATATTGTTATTCTAAAGAACGGAAATGACGTAGGGGGGCAAAGTTGCCCCCCCTCCATTCACCGCCATCCGCCGAAGGTGCTATTACTTGTCGAAATGGATATCAATATTTTGGGTGATGAGCTTTTTATATCTACATCTGCAGGGCTAATAATCATGGGGTCATTATATGTTCAGCTCATATAGATTTTAAAAGAATTATTACCAGCGATGATTAGTTTTTCCACCAGAAAACACGCACACACACACACACACACACACACACACACACACACACAAACATACACACACACATACACAAACACACACACACTCACATATACATATATATATATATATATATATATATACGATAATTTTGCTTATATCTGTTGACCCAATTGTACCGATTTCAAAACTTAAGAGTGTCTACCATGTTTGTCACCTACTAATTCTAGCAACAATTCTTTTGAATTATATAAACTCAAGACAGCAAGGTTCTTTCCGTGTTGAAATAATTCTTTAACATATCTCCCTAACACCCATCTTTACTTCGACTACTGTTCATTTAGTCTGATCATTGTGCATCATACATTGTTAGCTAATAACCCGCAATGTGAGCACAAACTTAAAGGGAATCAGACCCGGCGCTCAAGAGGGCGTTATTCCATGTAAGCGCATGAGCGGACAGTACGTGTTGTCCAATGACGGCAATGTTATTCGATAATTTCACCGGTTACGCAAATGCCATGTTCCGAATGCCCGAAGAATGTCGATTCTCAATCTAGGTATGCCGAAATACAGTTCGGCTCATGATTCGGCGGCTGTTCCCTGCTGGCTCCGCCCACTTGCATACGGTACTTCCAGCTAGCACTCACGTACGTAGACTAGTACTAGTAGTAGGCATAGCTCGCTCGGCTAGCGCTCACAACGTACGTGAAAGGGCAAGCAACGCATATCCGCAATCTACCAGTTTGATTGACAGCGTTACTCGTCAAACTTCGGAACTAAGATGGCGATGATTGTGACGTCATCCAACAGCGCCCTCTTGAGCTCCGGGTCGAAATTCCTTTAAACATGTAGGTTTAACAGTCAGGAGAGTGGCGCATCAAGCATATTTGAAACATGCACACGTCTCCAAGTAACAAATACATTTGTGTGTTTTTTACTTCTTTTTGTTGTATAAATTATTTTCTCTCCGTCATGAGCCAACACAATCTATAGTATCTTCACAAATAGCATAACAGATCATTGCTCGAAGCCCTTGTCTTAAAAAAGATAGTAAGTTAGGGAAATAAGATTGATCAAAATCTGACTTAAGGGTTTGACACCGACCTGAGGGGATTGACCGCGAATGTCAGTGCCTGCGTCCGGCTCGGAACGGCGGCAAGAACCGAAAGAGCTCCGGTGGATTACCAGGCTTGGGACTAAAATAACAAACATGCCTCTTCATTCATTCATTCATTCATTCATTCATTCATTCATTCATTCATTCATTCATGCATTCATTCATTCATTCGTACATTGGTTTTTCTGTTCCTTCGTACATTTAAGTAATAAATGGTACTTTGATCTAGGACCATTTTCTTTTCTTTAATTAACCAGTTCATTCATTCTTCCGTCCATGTGTTATGTTTGTATATGCATCCATTCGTTCGTTTCGTTATTTGATTTCTATTCATTCATCAATTCATTCATTTTCCTTAAAATCGTTCACATTATGTTTTATCATTGGTTCATTCATTAATGTACCTACCTAGTTGTTAATTCATTGATGTATTCGTTTGGTAATTTACTTCCTTCTTTCTTCACACTGCCCTATAGGAATGGTGTGTATAAAAAGTTAATTCATATGACAGACTCTTTTTTGTTCTTCATTGCTTCATTCTCTCTTAACGTCTTATTTTCTTCTTCGACAGCCTCTCATTTCTTTCGTATTCAAACACGCTGTCATTCTAAACACCCCAAGTTCAGAGCTACAAAACAGTCCGACATATTCCACATTAGACCACCTAACACTCGGTTGTTATTGTGATTGTCTGCAATAAACGAACAAATCCGAACAACATGATAATTTGCTTTCGATTCAAAATCAACACACAAAGTGCATTCCGCATTTATTAGTTGATCAACCGACCGCAAAATTGGTGGTTTGGGAGGACCCTTTATCCCTCCAAGATAAAGGACAATATGGAAGGTTTAATCCTTTTTTTTTTCATTTCAGTTTTGCAATTATCAGTTCCAGTTATGCTTTACACTATTTGTGAGGCATGTGATTCTATGACTTTAGAGGTAATTTGGCAGAGCTTAGTACATGTTGATTATGACCGTCGCATGTCCTCATCCCAAAAGTCAAATTATTCAGGGTTGTTATTTTGAAGAGAGATGATTATAGTTCTGAGCAACAAATCCTGATAATCCCCGCAGTTTGTTAGTATGACATTCCGCTGTACTTTTCTTTCTTTACCAGCTATTTTGCTGCGGACAAAATATGTGTGTGATAGATTCACACATGAATAGCTAAGATTACCCAAAAAAGGAAACTCTAGCATGAACCGAAGAAAGGAAGAAAAGACTCCAGAAGTTCAATGCCTTACACCACGGAGCGAGCTTAACTTTTATGGCAGGCTTCTTAACATTTCATTTATCTTCGACAAAATCTTTCTGTTTTCTTAAGTTCGCCTATTGTTCGCGACGACTCGGGTGTTCTAAATGAGTCGTAAAAAGGCAACATGAGGCGTATAGAGTTTGGGTTCAGTGTCTGCAGTACAACGGAGACTGCCTGCTGCTTGGCCCTGGCTCGATATTCAACATCCTGACTTGGGACGGCAGAGAAAAGGACTGATTTCACGCGCGATTCGGGAAAAAAGTTCACATTCGATTCACGAAAACAGTGCCCAGATCCAACGTGCACAGTGGATGCATATTTGTGTATATATCAGAGAGAGAGAGAGAGAGCGGAAGGGGGAGAAATGGGAGAGAAGTTGGAGGTAAAGGGAATGAGAAGGAGGGACAATCACTAAGAGACATTTAATGTTAAGAGAGCGAAAACAAATATCGAGAGAAATAGAGATAGAGCTAGAGGGAGGGGGAGAAGGAGAAGGGGAAAAACACAAGAAAGCATTCGAAGGATAGAAAGAGAGTGGGGGAGGAATGAAACATTTGGGGGTACAAATTTGGCCACGTGCTGTGTAAGCTGATTATTACAACTGTGTAGTGGATTGGAATGCCCCAGCACGAAAACGAACTGCAGTGATTGTGCATTGTCTTTTTCTTGCTGAAAAATATGTTCGCACCTTATTAATTCGTAACCCGCTTCGAATTTTCCCACGATTCTATAATCACGATAAAGTTTAACGACTCTTGTTTATCAGAGAGGGATTTTTTCAGTTGTTTTATAATATTTTGTGCTTTATTTTTCGGATACATGCAAAACATGTGTTTATTAATATGTATATAACATGCATAGTAATATGTAAATGTCAGTCTTATCGTGGTAAAACTTGGAGAAGTGCTTTTAAAACCAAGTGCATTTTGCGCCTCACCCGATCCGCTATCATGCTAACCCAAACCTCCTCTCTTTCTTCTCTTCTCTTCTCTTTCTTCTCTCTCTCTCTCTCTCTCTCTCTCTCTCTCTCTCTCTCTCCTTCTCTCTCTCTCTCACTCTCTCTGTCTCTCTCCCTTAGGCTTACATACACGCATATACACACACTCTCTCTGTCTTCCCTCTCTCTCTCTCTTTGTCTCTCTCTCTCTCTCTGTCTCTCTTTGTCTCTGTGTCTCTCATTCTCTTAGGCTTACATACACACATACATACACAGTGACATACATGTACACACATTCTCTCTCTCTCTCTCTCTAAATGATATACTTTCTCTCTTTCATCCTCAATATACAATGTACCTGAATCATTCCGGGCGCTTTAGTTATAAAATGCAAGAAACAATACCATTGGATCATAAAGCCTATAGGTTATAACCAAGGTGAAAATGAATCATCACTTTATCATTAAATTCGCGGAAATCAAACATATGAGGTTCAAATATCACAAACACAGGCGCAGAGACGTCACAACTTTCCAAATAGCCATAAAATTTAACAAATCACAAATACATCACTTTAATTTCAATGATTTTTCGCGTACCGCTACTTAATCTTTCAACGTTACATTTTATTGTGCTGCATAAACCACCGGCTGTAGATATTCCTTAAAGTAACAAATGCACTTTCATCACAGCTTACCTTGAATTAATCTTTTGGTAGAGTCATTATAGTGGGCATAGTTCCTTTTTTTTTGGAAGTTCGAATTGTTAACAAGAAATTAGTACCTCCTTGATGAAAGTGAGTATACAGTATTGTATCAATTTCTTGCAAATTGCTTCCTTTGCACCGCGGGGTATTTGCTCACATCATTTTCTACTTTTTCCGGGGTGAGATTTCACCTCGATTTTCCTATGTAAACGTGGCAGGTTTGCCTGGAACCCCGCGAGCTGTCCTGTTCGCGTTGTGTCTGACAGGGTTTGGTCTGTTTAGAGTCTGTGTGTTTAACGAAAATTTGCCTTTTCTTACGATATCAATCAAAGTCAGCGACGAGAGGTCACTGGTTGAGGCGACCCCGCGGGACATTCTCCGCGAGTAACATGATTGTCTACGTCACAATATGGTCGTACGACAAGTGGCGCCTGTGATTGGTTGATTGATCCCTTGATGTGATGCTCAGTGTAGCTTATCTTCTTGGAGAGAGGTGAAAAGATGATGAGAAAACAAAATCTTCAGCTAGTAAACAGAGGAACAAATGCAGAAGAGTAATACTGAATACTGCATGGTGATTTTACAAATAATTCTGGCTGGACATTCTGCGTTCATGGTGTTATGTCAGGTTAATTAATATTTTGTTGTGATATGTTATGTAAAAAGTAAAGGGTTCTCTAACGCCGAGAGTGATTCGATAGATATTCCGACTATAAATTAATGTAATTGAATAGCGTTTAGAACTATTAGCAAGGGATTTATTCTTCCTTTCCTTTGCCATGTTTATTCCAACGTATTATACTCTCACGGAGGAAATATATCACCTCATGTATAGCACCGTGTATTGTATGTTGAAATTAAATTGTTTGTGTAGATATGTCATAACTATATGAGGTTTAAGATCAATGCAGTATGTGCCTTGAGTTTAAAATGAAATAAATACTAATGTAATATTACTTAAGATTAGAGCATGACCGAATCACTTCACGAAAAAAATATCTCTGTACCCCAGTTGACACCCTTGTAATCAACTTTATTCCATATTTTTCTCTCTTTCGTTCTTTTTTCTTCTGTTGTTTAGTCCGACCGCAACTTCTTCCGAGCCCTCGGGGCAGACGACAACCCAGCCGGATATATCGATATCAACTCCACTGCTATCGCTAACAAACAACTGTCCCCTTCTCTTAAAGGATATCATTCTCTATTATCAATATTCTGAAAAGACAAAGTCCTGCCAGGTAGGCCTTCTTTACGACGGTGTATGGGGTTTGTTGCAAATCGGTCCATATCTATTCAAATCTGTAATTTTGCAAGTGTTGATTTCCATTAATGACCTATTCTTCGCCATGGTAAATATATACATTTTAATGTGTGATATGCATTGCCTTCATTTAAATATACCAAACGCTCTTAAAACCATTTACGAATGCATTTATGGAAGTCAATGAATCATTCCACTAAATATTTTTGATGTTCTTTACATTTGCATTGTAAATGTGAAGGCGTATCTGAATGAAAACGAAAATAGATTCATTGCATCATATAAGGATAATCAGAACCTTTAACTCGGAGAATAAATGCTTCCAGACATCTAATTGGTTGACACCAATCAACCATTATCTAATTAGCTACGTGTACGGAAAATAGCGCCGCGCAGGGTACGCCAGAAAGGTATCCACCGAATAGCACGCAACAAGGTCTGACAATGCCCGAAGGGGTGTTTCCGTAATTATTCCGATCAAAAACCTTGCGGTTGAGTCCGTGTTTTGCTAACTTTTGATCTTCTATCTTTGGTAGCGTTTCCCTGAAATGCCACCAATGCGATGTTTATCGCTTGGCCAGCTACAGTCAGTATTTGCACGATCAGTCTCTCTCGGTCTCTCTGTTTTTTTTCCAGGTCTGTATTTTCATGTAAATGAATATCGGGCAACAATGGAGGCATGATATTGGAAAATATGTTTGTGCCTTTTCGGAGAGTATTCGAACAAAAGAGGTCATTTCCTCTGGTCACAAAGTGAAATTTAAGAAATCATTACAAGTCAATTTAAGTACGCTATATCGAACAACTAGTATGGCGTGATACGGTGGATTCAGTGCAATGTTAACAATTCAAGCACATGATTTATGTAAACATTGCATGTATTATCATTTACTTATCAAACAATATATGTATCACTCTCAACAGACAAGCAGTTGACGTTATTTGGATAACTATGTTGATAAAGCATCTTCTTTTGTCACTTTTCATACTTGATAATTTCTTTGTTATTTATATATAGTGTGAAATAATGTGAAATATCTCATCACAGTTTAATAAAAAAAAAAATCACATATCACGTAAGTCTTTCTATCACTAGTATCAGCCTAGTTATCGGGCACCAATCTTTAATGCAATGATGTGTCTCATCATAACTTACTTAACTTAGGTCTTTTGCTTTTATGGTACATGAGTGCCCAAATATCAATAAATCGCATTCCTTTTCACACCTCATTTAACAATGTTTATGTATAATCATATTGACATTGTTGGACACAGACAAAACATAATGAATGTACGTGACCATTGTGTGTATGTGTGTATGCATATGCATATGCATATCTCCTCTCTCGATTGAACATATGCATATCCCTTAACAGCCACACAAATCACATCTTAACATATGCTTAAACTGGGATCGTCCTTTTTCTTGCACTATTCATTATTCAAATTATTTTTGTTAGCTTCAACTTAGTTGGTCTGATAATTTTATGTAATTAGCTTTAATATATACTTAATATATCAATATAAAGCTCGTTCAATGTATACCTTAACCATGTTAATCATATCATTCGCCACACAAATCGATTTTGACATGTATATATCATTGCACTTGTTCTATGTCTATTCGAGCTCTGAACTGCTGAACAGTCTTCTTCTTTGATGTACAACTAGCTTTTACATCTTCTTGTTATGCTTATCACATACCACCACGCAATAAATATCGGAGTTATCATTTTGTTCTTTTGTGCAGTATGCATACTTCCACGTATCATATGAGCTTAACCCTTTGTGTTCCAGGCGAAATACTGCTCTATGGGATATGCGTGTATAACTTATGCCAAAATGGACAGACGGTACATGAAGAGTTAGTGTAGATCCTTCTGTTTTTTGTGAGGGGTATTCCATCATTGTCAGTCACCCCCTTGTGTCCCCCTCTTCCACGTCGCTGCACCCCTCTTCCTGTCTGTCCCCATCAAGGCGTCAAGGAGAAGGGTAGCAGAACAAAAGACCAAGGGGCTAGAGGTCAGCTTCTAATGGCGGCTCGCGCCTCCAAAGCACCCCTCCTTTTCATGGCTAGAGAATAGCTCGAGTGGGTCTCGAACCCTCCACTTGCGTTACCCCGTTCACATTGAAACTTTGAGCACATAGTGCCATATCTCTGATTGCATCGTTATAGGTGTATATTGCACCTATAATTTGATTTGTCAATAATAAAACAGTTTGAAAGACGTCTCTCTTTCTATAGAATAAAACATACGTACATGATTGTTACCCATTTGAAATGTTCAAGTAAAGCATGGCAAAGAGATAAAAGTGTAATATTCCTACCATTTATGTGTGTAACATGTAACATGTATCTGTAACTAATTCACAAAGGCTTTGTAAGTGTAACTGAATCAATACTTTGCAATAGTTAATTCAAATAGTGCTAGCCAAGCAATGCAATGGCTCGCATCAACCATGTTCTGATTCATTTTCTCCAAGGGCTTCCTTTGAAATTTAGCCGTCGATATCAAAAGGATTACCCAAGTTATTTAAAATATGGGGAAGAAAAATTATGAAATTTAAAAGGTTTGGAAGTAAACTCTGCATTAATGTGATAACACGTCTTTGGTAAACATATAATCTCCGTGCTCTTATAAAGACCGATGTTAATTTTGTTCATTAAACCAATAGAATTGCCTCTTTTTTCGTTTTTGAAACATAATTTTTCATAAATTATACAAGATTACATAGCAATTTAAAAAGAATCAGATGACCTCTACTACTAATGAAGAAGACTTTTCTATCATCGGTCTAATGAATCGAAAAGCTTAAATACTCACCACTTCATTGTTAATATCTTAAAGTATAGGTGTCTTAAGCTGCAGCTTCGAAGCACATATTTACCAGGATCGGATAAACTGAAGATTGAAGATTGATTGAAGGTATTCTATTTTTTTTTGCAGATGGTTTTCTAATAATGGTATATCAGTGTGCAACAATGCAGAACGATTCATTTATTGGCTTATACTATGTTGTCTACAATATGTGGAATGAAAATCTAGCATAATTCCTTTCACAAAACACACGCTCATACATAATAATAACTTACTCACCTTTTCCGAAATTGTTTCCTCTTGCGAACGTGATAATACAAAGTATGAGAATATACACATTCTATAGATAAGTGTTCTTAAAAACATATTTTCATATCTGTTAGCGTTTACGATGTGAACGGCGCCATTGCGGTTACGTCTTCCTCCCCTTGTAACAATTTGGCGCCGTCAGCAGACTTTTTGGAACCAACATTTAGGTACGCTCTGACTGGCGATCACAAAGTCATCGAGAAGGGGTGCTTGGAAGAGGACCAACGCCTCCCCTGCCCCGCCCTTTTGTCTTCCAGCCAAACCACACGCTCCTAGACATACCAACGAATGGGATCAGAGACGAGGTGTCGCAACTACGTTAAGCAGTTGAACCCATACATTACCAGGCCATGAAAGCCCAATTAGCTTAATACACATATTCATGGCAATGAAAATGAAAGAGTTAAGAGAAGGTTGCAAAAAGAGCTGTTAGACTGTGAGTGAATGATGTACTTTTCTTGGAAGTAATTTCGTTCTAAAACGTTGTTCTAAATAAAAGCAGAACAATCATAGAATTTTTATTTAAAAGATAGCGGAAAGTCTGACAACTAATCAAAAAAATGCTTTACCAATAATTGGAACGCCACTGAATGAAAGCAAATTAACAACTCGGTAACGAGGCTGTGATGTCATAGCCTTGCTTAAAAATGAAATTGATGATAAACAAAAGGGTTTACAATAATAGGAGGGGGAAAGCTGTGAGTTTTACATAATAATACACTCTAACATCATATTAATACCGCTGTTATTTCTTTACAGCCGTTCCCTCGTTCAACCTGTCATATCAGATGAAGATATTGAAGTACTGAAATAAACTGCAGGAATACACACAACGTGTTTGTGTTGATTAGAAAAGAGAGTAATGCCATTTTGAAACTTTGTATGCATTATCGTGAATCGAGAAAATCCCCCGTGTATCAAGCTTTTGGCCTCATATCATTCCTCAGAACCGATGCCATCCATATGGTAATGGTGGTTGCGTCTACTAAAAGCATACCAGTAATATTTCTACAGCTATATCGCGCCATAATGGCTACACTAGACCTCTGTTTAGCTAATACTAGTTTGATGTGTTTGTGTATGTGTGTGCAGTTGTGTGTGGATGTGAGTGTGTATGTTTATGGGAGAATGTGTGTATATGTATATGTGTGTTTATATATATATATATATAAACATATGTGTGTGTGTGTGTATATATATATATATATATATATATATATGTGTGTGTGTGTGTGTGTGTGTGTGTGTGTGTGTGTGTGTGTGTGCATCGCATGATAATCACTGTATGCACATTATAAGTACACCAAGGCCTAGCACCAATCACCTAACTCTTCATTCTTTGACATGTTCAACACGTTAATTAGTTGAAATGAGCAATGTGAAATAAAACCACGGATAAATTAATTCGAATTTTATCAGTTCGAATTCAGGATTCGAGATTTATGTAGCTTTAGGTATAAAAACAACCTTGTACAAACTTGATGTCTTACATAATTCAATTATTCATATTTTGTTATGAACATGCCTAATTTATGAGGCAACAGATACGGGGACTCTGTCTAGACTATATGACACATTTGAAATGAATTAGCCAATGGCGTACCGCCAAACCTAACACTTGTGTTTGGAGAGGGAGATACCTTAAAATCGCAACTGCAACAATGGCTTTATTCCGCGAATCAATTTAACAGTACACCGACTTTCGATAATGCTGACGGAAACCCAGAAAATACGGCTCAAAACATCTTGAGAGGACGTGATCATCGACCAATGAAACCTCAAAACGATTAAACAATGCGAACATTGTGTGCGGTTATAACCGGTCACCGTGATGGGCGAGATACATGAAGCCAAAACGAAGCTACTACCAGGGCCAAGGCAATGACCTTGGTACGTACACTCCGCGCTGGTATTGATAAGAGGTAATGATGGTAGACAGTGCGAATTGCTATGGCATCATGATTTGATTACTTCCGGATGGCCCGGTAGCAGCCCCTGCACTATATGTTGCGATAGTAGGCCTATATCGCTAAGTAATATGACTGAATCCTGCACTGAACAGACTGGATACGTACCAAAGTACCACTTGGGGTTTAACATTGTACTGGGTATTCATGAATCTAACTGGTGCTGCCAAACAATTACCCGGCATAAATCATGTTTCTATCATTGTGATAACAGATGCAATAACTTCTAAAGCTGATCGGACGACATGTTGGTTGTCATGGAAGCTACGCACATCATTGCTCATTCTGTTGTGATACTCTCCTCCATTCACTCTCTATATCTATTTCTTTCTTTATGTCTCCTCTCTTTCAATGACTATCTCCTCCCCCCCCCCTCTCTCTCCCTCTCTCTCTCTCTCTCTCTCTCGCTCTCTCTGTCTCTCTCTGTTTTTCTCTGTCTCTGTATGTCTGTCTGTCTCTCTCTCTCTCTCTTATATATGTCTCTACATCTCTAAGTCACTCTGACTCTTTTTTCTCTATCCCTCTCTATAGTGTCGCCCCTCTTTTTCTTGTGCTTTTCTCTCTCAATATATCACTCTCTGTCTCTCCTACCAATTCTTTACCTCCCCTTCCACATTCTCTCTACCCCACTTCCCGCCCTGTAGGTGATACACACACCCTCATTTCCTACCCTCCTCCCTAACGTAAGGTTCACATTAAGGTCGCTCAAGAGGGTTCAAAGGTCGATATCAAGATCAAAGAATTCCGCGCTGACATTTTCAAATGCTTTACGAGATTTCACAACAATCGACACAAAGAAATTTGGATATGATTGTACGATTACTTGGTAACAAACCCATCCAGAAGGAAAATGTTTATTCACTGTTTTTATAGCACCAAGAAATATATCCATTCATAAAATGCCGTCGTGGTCAGAAAGTCTGCTCATGTATGTCATCGAGATTTCGGGGCATGAGCATCAAATCGATCTAGCGATCTTTGATGATTATTTTATCAGCCACAACCATCATCGTGCAATAGTTTAAACACAAAATAATTATTTGGCTTTCAACATGTTCAAAAAAGAAAGTGATTATATAAAGTGGTTTGAACTCTCTGTTCACTAATTCACGCATGCCACCCCTCCCCCTCCCCCAAGCCCTCCTCCCTGGCACCCCATACACACAGCCTTAGACAATAAAGCATTAAATATAGAAACACATGTTTCTATACCAAACATGCACCCCCCCCCCCCCACCACCACCACCACCTCCACCATCACCCCTCCACACACAAACAAGACACCACACACATCGTTTTCTTTAACACGAGCACTGTCTTGTAGATATCTAACTTTTTTTTTTTTAAATATTCCTAAGGGGCAAAACAGTTTGCAGAAGGCCCTTCCAATGATACACTAATACAGCGATTACACAATGGTAGAGGAGGGGGGGTGCACTTCCCTCAGCTCCCCCGTAATCAACTCTCTGGAGCTGTGAAGGGGGCCAGTGAACTCCCGTGTATTGAACCCTTGTGTCCAAGTCAAGGAGCCAACAAACAGGGGCACTCGTGTATATAAAGACACTTCGGGGCGATCTTCTTTTATCACGGTAATTGATGTCAAAATCAAACGCACACAAAAGGGGTCCTCGGCTCCTGAAAGCGGGGCACACCAAAATAGGATCCATCATTGTGCTGCACTGGCAGCAACTCGTAGGGAGGAAAGTGCATTGGTCTACCTGTACAGGGTGTTCCAACAACCCACTTATGAGGTATTTGTTTGTAAGGACGACTCGTGATATATTAGTTTATAAGTGTTTACTGTTATAGCTTCTGTCGGAGGTGGTTCATCTTACTGTATGTCATTTAAATAATGGACTTTATACTTACGTGTTTTGAACCACATGTTAAAGGTTATCACACCTCACAAGCCATCGGCGTTCTGGTGATGCCTTATATTCATTGTTCATGAAAGTTGTTTATTCTTGTTTGTTAAATGAATAAAGAATTGAATTGAATTGAATTGAAAGTGAATATTGATTGGACCCAAAAAGGAATAAATTGAAACTTTACATGAATGCATCAATCAATGTCATCACATGGCATTTTGTTTGTTCATGAACATAAATAGTGGCTGCACTTGTATCACGCATACAAAGCTTTTACAACACATAAGGTATTTTATAGGCGTGCAAAACAAAGTAGAAACACACTGCATGATCATGAGATGCCAATCTTTAGGGCAAAGTTTGTATCTAAGCTGAAGGAAAGCTATCAAGGACCGTTTTCACTGGTTTCATTTTGCTTCCATCTCGGGAAATCTTTCAAGATTGAGTTGACAAAATTACATCACGTTCTTTCAGAAACAGATGTCTGAATACCTCTCTCTCCTTCCTTTTCTATTTCTTTTTCAGTTTTTCCTTCTACTCTCTTGTTTACTCTTACTGGTCAATCTCCTTCACCATTTTCCTCGCCCTCTCGCTCCCTCTCCTTCTTCGCCTCCTTCACATAATCTCCTTTCCTCCACCTCTCCGACATATATTGAGACACTGTATACCTACGGAGAGATCAGAATTCCACGCGATAGGGTTTTTAAGGGATAGAGATGCACCTTTGAGTCCACTGTAGAGTCGAGCATACTTTTTGTTGGAGCTCTGAATCAGGTAAGAGGGCCCGAATAATCCATCACAGACATAAAGGGAAGGGTCTCACCCCAGTTAATCTCATTGTGTACCTGAATTTTGATGAACCACCTGTACCGATGGGACGTTATTGATGAGGAAGAATAAAGGAAACTGTAACAACAAAACTTGGGAGAGGCAGGGAGATCATAGAGCAGGGGCAGTGGAAGGATTGGGAAGACAGATGGCGTGTGTTTCTGAAGAATGAAGAAAGGGAAAAGATATAAAGCCACACTTGGTATGATATTTGTTATTGATGTTGCTTCTTTTTTTGTTTTTGGTCGTGGAATGATTTAATAATCATGTGTTACTGAACCCCAGGGGGGTGTTTCACCAAGCTGTTTGTAAGTTACGAACGACTTCTTAAGCTAAATCAGATTCTCAATGAACAAAGTGTGGTATCGCAATTAGCACAAGAAAGGATCACCAGTCGTTCGTAAAGTCGTTCGTAATTTACGAACAGCTTGGTGAAACACCCCCCAGGCAGACCAGTACCAACTTTATATTTTTAAAACGGGAGCATAGTAAATTCAGTTTCCTTACTTTGTATGCAAAATATTACATCTTTATCACTAAATATAAAAATAACCTATTATCACTTTCGAATTTTAAAAATATGTTTAATTATTATAAAGATATTGAAAAGTACATTTATACCCGAAAATGCAAATTTGTTATGTATGCAGACAGATGGAGTGGTATTTCTTTATTTTAAGATAGTAGGGCCTATATACATGCAAATTGTTGTCTGTGTTCATTTTGATTGTTATTGTTCATATTTCGAGAATTTTTGAATAAAATTGATTTTTAAAAAAAAAATTATTGCAGCGGTATGTGAGCTACCAGCCGAAAAACAAATGAAAACATATTACAAAACATGTGAAAAAAATCGTACGAATAACATATGAATATATGATGTATATACGTGTATGTTTTGGATTTTTCATAATGAGTGTACATACGGACAAGAAAAAATTAACTTGGTGAAGGTAATCATAGAAATACATCATTTATGCCAGTGTTTACATCATGAAAATGGAGTTGAAGACAAACAATGACATGATAGAAATTAAAATTTCTTAATTTTCATTTGTAATAATTTCCCAACACTACACGTGGCAAAAACCATGGAGAGGAGCATATGGTTTAATACAGATATATTGATTCAAAATAGGAAACGATGTACAAACGTGTACAAAATTGATGAAAATGTGCAACCATGTGGCTCTTGTTTATTTCGTGCGTTATCATCCCATCTACTTTCGGTCTCTTAACCTGTTAACTTTTATAATTATTTGAGATATCAATATTAGTGTACAAACTAAATGATTAGATATGAAGAGAAAAAGGTAGATTAAAAAGGGGGTGATAGAGACGAGGGAAGGGTGACAAGGAGTATAATATATAGAGAGAGGGGGAGACGGATAAATATATAGATAGGCAGCAACAGGATTAGCAGGGTGGGAAAAATGGGTGAGAGCAAGAGAAAGATAGAAAGATAGATAGATAGATAGATAGATAGATAGATAGATAGATAGATAGATAGAAAGATAGATAGATAGATAGATAGATAGATAGATAGAGGAACAGACAGACAAACATACAGACAAATGAACAGACAATCAGACAGATACATAAACAAACAAACAGACAGATGGAGGGAGAAATCGAGGATCACACATTATACAAAAAAATCCGAATTTGACCTAGAACTACCTTAGATACGAGTGTCCTACAATCTTATTAAAATATGAAAAATTGACCTAAAAACTGTTTCACCAAGACGGATGGATCTATTCATTGACGGCGGTTATTACACTAAAACACCTATCCGTCAATTAGAAAATTGTTGTTGACATCGTCCCGTTAATATCTATAATATTAACTCGTATCCAACAAGGGCAATATGAAGAATATGAAATAATTATATAGCCTCTTTCCGTCGCCTGAGGCTTGGATCGTCCGTGCTGAAAGCTTTCAGGAACAGTGGTGTGTCTCTGACCGCCTTTTGACGGCCTTTGTCATCGCGGCGGTTCACCCTGGCATTGTCAGGATTATATTCCTTCCTACATTTCATGAGAAGTTTGTATTAATTGATGGCTGGGGTCGTGACGACATTTATGACGATTTACCGGAGATAACACAGACGGGGGTCTTCCCCTCGGGACTAGTCCGAGTCTTCGACCAGCCCTGATTAGACTAGACCAAACCTTTAGTTCTCTTGTTGTTTTGTTAACGACGGCGACTGCAGAACTATAACTATTGCAGTTGTAGTTGATCTATTGTATGGAAAATTGTAATCACTATTTTTAAGAGTATTATCGCGTTGTCCCCTTTCTTCAACAAAGTCAAGTTTATCTGTTCCTCCTTTGAGGGGCTCTGTTCACCTGAAGGCTAACTGCTGCACTAACAATCCTTGTTCATGTCGTAAAAAAAACGAGTGTGCACAAAATGTCATGTGCGTGAGCTGTGCCTCATGAATAGCTTTGGAAGAATGAATAACGTGAAACGGAGGTATCATTATTCGAATAGTCGCACACTTATGTATGCGAGACTCATTTAATCTTCTAATTATCAATATTTATTACACTTTCACGTGTGTGATATGTATATAGTATGTTATGTATTACATGGATTTTTTTCTTGAAATATTGTCATCATTAATATGAGTTCTGTCCTTACTGTTATCGTTATCCTCATTATGTATTATTAGCTATTATAATTGTTTGAATTACTATATGGATTATACTTGTCATGTTTAACGTTATTACGATGAAGACATATTCTATTTGGTATTCTCATTATCATTCATTTTGTCTTCTCCCATTTTGCAAAATAACAAAGACGCTTACTTTAACTCATTCTAATTACACTTTCTTTCGTATTTCGGTTACCTTGATAACCGATACTCTGATACAAAACTTCAAACTGCGTGAGGTAAATTAATGTGATTGTCCAAATAGGAATCATCCATAACTCACATGACTAACTAGGGGCGTGACATTTCAAATGAATCTCCCTGGTCGTTAACCTCGAATATGCACTTTATGTGTGGCAAAATCACTCGAGAAGATGCAATTAGATTTCTCATTTGGGTCCTTAACTATGCGAAGGATATTGAGTGTCAGTCCATTCTTAAGGACTTATACAACGGGACACTAATCCTATTCATGGGATGGCCTGAGTGTTGATTGCGTTTTCATTCACACCTCTAAGATCATTGCAGGGGGGTAGGAGAGGATGGAAGGGTGGGGGATCGGTGCCCTGCTGACTGATAATCGGGCTAAAGTCCCTTTTCGAATTGCATCCATCTCCTGATTCTTCTCTGTACCATTCGTTATTTCAGCAGGTTTTCCATCACATACGTAAAACCAGTGAATGATTATTTATTCATGCACCGAAACGAGTATTAAAACGATTAAGATAAAACTTGTAGTTGTTCTTCAATTTGGTTCCACCATGTCCAACAGCCCATTCTTTGCAAAAGTTTTGTCACGTTACGTTAAGTCTCTATGCACATGACATTGGAGTTTTATTTGTTTTCCTTGAGTAGAATTACGCCCTCCACCCAAAAACAAATAATTATGATTATAATTAATAAACAATGATCAAACAATATCTCAAGCCTTATTGTCTTTGTGTGTTCGGATTAGGATTTTGGATTTCTTAGGATTTTGTAAGACCCCTGAGCAGTGATTTGTTCTCTACAAAATATTGATATTTACCTGGTCATAATCATTGTCAGTAAAGTTAATTAGAAAATAAATTATACTACTTTATCACTGTTTTTAACCAAATATGGTCTAAAAGTGTGAAATCCAATTATGACTCATTAATCACAATATATGGTTGTAAATTAACAGCACGATTAAGATACTTTTTGCGTGGGCCACTTCAAAAGGTTAATAACTCGAATAAAAACAAATATTCCGAAGGATTTTTATCCAATCATAATTTTGGAAACGAGCAGAATGTGTTTTTCTTCCTTCTGCAATTCTTTAACATACTAAAAGGAATTTTGACACACAACACACAACACAATAAAAACATTCCTAAAATTATTCTGTCTTCACAATTTATCCACTCATGTGTGTTATGTATAACAAGCTACCGCAGTTCATACTCATAAGCTCTGAAAGTACTTACTCTATAGTTAACGTCATAGAGTGGCCATATTGCGTTCCTCTTTTTAAAAGGTGTCAAGCGAATTGCCTTTATAAGGACTAACGCATTGTGTGAGAGTGATTTTATTCAATGTTCTTTGCTCCTTTTCTCTAAACTGTTTTCGGGCAAGGTACGAGGCTATAATACGGGATATTTTAAGGTAAACTCGGCAGAAAGTTACTTTGTTAAAGTCTGCTGTTATGGGAGGGAGACTTAGGAGGGTGTATGAGTGGAGCGTTTTGAAAGCGTTTGGGGTATAGAGTGGCGATCAAGCGAATAACAGGGGAACAATAGGGAGATCAAGCTGGAAGTCACAAAGACGGATTCTTTTCGCCCATGTAAGGCAGCGGATGGGGTCGTGAGAACCAGAAGTGTTTTTCCTGTGAGGGATCTTCTGCATAGAGGAGGATGGTGGGAGAAAGATGAAAGTGAAGACATAGAGGAAGAGGAGGAGGAGGAGGAATTGGAAGAAGGAGAAGGATTATGCGGAAGGAGGGGGAGAAAGAGGCGAAGGAAGAGAATAGGAGTAGGAGAAAAAAGGAAATATGAGGAAGATAATGAGGATGAGGAAGATAAAGAGCGGGTAGAAGGAGGAAGTAGAGGGAAGAGGGAAAGGAGGGGGAAGATGAGGAGGAGGACGAGGAGGAGGCGGAGAAGAAGAAGAACAACAACAACAAGAACAACAACAACAAGGAAATGAGCAGAAAAATAATTTAAGAGGAGGAAGAGGAGAAAAATAAGGAGGAGGAGGAGGAGGAGGAAAAGAAGTTATAGAGGGCAGTGTTCGATTAACATGAAACCAAACAGCATCTCCACGGCTTCAGGCTGTCATATTCCCCAAAGTCCAAACATACTGGACACTCCTCCCCCACCCCCGCTCCTCCTACCTACCCCAACCCCTTTCCCTCTCACGCAATTCAAAATTATGCACTAATCATTTATATTTCATAACACCATCGTGACAGCATCGTCACGAGCCCTTATGGAAATCAGCGGATACGCAAACAGCGTATGTTTATTGTCGCTCTGATCAATAAGACACGGCGATTTTAGACACGGCATTCCCAACGTAACTATAACTCTCGATGCACCACGTGTATCTTTGTAATACTTGCGCAAACTACATGACAGTGATGTGAAAAGGGTTAAGGGTTCACGTTTGCAAGTACGTGCTCTTTGCAGACATTAATGCTTTAATTTCGTCACCTTTCAAGGATTTGTTCCTATGAATACAATATACAGTAGAAGTGGTAAGCTGAGAATGCATTACAACTGTGCAACTCATTCGTAATGTATGTCAGGTCATGAGTGCTGGAATTATACCGAGTCTCCCCCAAGTCAGTCAGTGCTCCTCATGTTCTCTCCCTTAATGACCACATCTCTACCGCCTCTCACCTTATCTCCCCTCAATCATGTCAATGTCTCTCCATCGCGCGTTATTCTCCTTTCCGTTTCACCCCACCCCCAACCCACCGCCTCTCTCTCTCTCTCTCTCTCTCTCTCTCTCTCTCTCTCTCTCTCTCTCTCCTCTTATTCTCTATCTCTCTTTCTCTCCCTCTCTCTCTCTCTCTCTCTCTCTCTCACACACACACACACACACACACACACACACACACTAATATCACACATGTAAAAACGCTATCTCAGTCACACACACACACACTAATATCACACATGTAAAAACGCTATCTCAGTCACACACACACACACACATACACAGACATTCTTTATCGTTCATCTATCTTTATCTCTCCATCCCTTCCGTTCACACACACGCACACACTCATCTTTTTTTCTCTCTTTCTCTTCATGTCTCTGTCATTTCTTCTAAATGTCTTCCCAGCTCAATTTATCTCTTTATCTCTCTCTCTCTCTCTCTCTCTCTCTCTCTCTTTCTCTTTTATCCACATCTTTAACACTTGTGTTACTTTCTCTCGTTCTTTCATCTCTTCTCAGTGTCTGCTGTGTCCGTGTATTAGTTTATACACGCCTAGTATGGGCAAAACAATACCGCATACCATTTTTCTCTATATTTCCAATTGAGAAGTTAACAAATATTTTGCAGCGCTTTTAATCTCGACCATTTAGAAAAATCACAGCATTAAGAGTCTTTATACTTATTTTAATCAGAGACAATAGCGTGAAATTCATCAGAAAAAATGGGAATGGTAGACAGTAGA
>OZ022585.1:13037268-13120528 GCA_963669155.1 Arbacia lixula
TCCCGGTGAATGTATGTTTAGCCTGGGGGTCGATCGCTGTGATGAAAAAAGAGGTCAACATTTTTAGAAGCCAATTGCTAATAATAGCCAATTCATTATTGGGGGAGGTGGACAGAAGAAAATATGCGCGGCGTACAGCATATGGGCGTAGCCACGATGTATTGGCTGGGGACAATGGGGGGGGGGGGGGGTTCTTCAATTTGTCCATGTAATACAAATTATGAGAGTGACGTTAATGCGCATTTGTTGAACATTATTCAAATATTGCTCATACGTCACCACTGGAGAGTCGTTCTGACATAACTACGAATCCCAATTCTCTTTTCATTTCAGGATCACATCATTATGAAGGAATCGCCTCGCAATCAAAGGTGACCAGGACACGTGATGATGACGTAGATGTAAGGGTTTGATTCCCGTCATAAGGGTCCTGTCATAAGAAAAGTATAAAGTCGATTTGCTTAAAGTTAAGGCGCACATTTACTTTAGTATTTACGACTCCAGATTAATGAAATGCTTTACTAAAGAGAGGAGAAAATGTATTTGAAAAATCTTACCAATTTGCCATGACACATGAATAAAAGTGGACGCGGACGGCGCACAAAATTATATGATTGTAATGCATTTTTCTTACAATCTATCTAATAACTCCGAAACATTCTTAAGCTGTTTGCCTTGACATTCCTGCTTCATAAAAGTGTATATCTTGTAGGATTTACGAATACGAATCTTGAAATAGTTATATGTATACATGCATGATACCGCCAAGAAATTAAAAGATGTATTTCCAATCTTCTTAACGAAGTAAAGTGGTACTTCTCTCTCCCCCTCCCCTCACCCCTCACCCTTACCCCTCCCCTTCCTCTTCCATCGTTGGGATATGTCAACGGTGTGATATAACACGTGAGTGGTCTAACTTGGGAGCCTGGCCGTCCGGGAGATTTTCGGCTCCAATGGGAAGTGAAGCTGCAGATATCAGTCGGGCGTTGGCATGGATTCCTTTGAACCCCGGTGTTTTGAAACCCGGAGCTGCTTCGGCATATGACTCAGAAACCCACCCTTGGGAATGCTCCAAATTTCTCAAGTTTAAGAGGAAGGTTACGCCGGGCTTTGTGCTGCGTACAACAACATGTATCCAGTTTGGAGCGGCGTCCCTGGTTTTGTCACCACTGCCAAGAGAGTATAGGCCCGCAAACATTTCTTGTCGTACTGTCCTCACATTGCAATGTTTCTTTATAAACTCTGTGCATAATCAGGTTAACGAGAGCTGAATGTAATGCGCGTGCCAATGCGCACAACAAGAAAGGGTTGCGTCAGTGGAAAAGATAAGCAATGGGAACGCACCGAAATATCAGTACCTATATAGCCGGGAAGACCTGACAAATGCAACAGTATATGCATACATTCGTATAGTAGGTCTGTATCTAGTCGTGTGTATGTGGGTGTGTATGAATGAGGACGTGTGTCGTGTGAAACGCATTCTGTTCTGAAGCAATGGAAACACGCCCCGTAGATAACCAATAGGGAGGAGAGGGCAATGGAAAACTGTGACAAAGTTAGACAACCTCAAGGTCTGTAGGTGTTGGAGGCTATTATCCCCGCCTTTCAGAAAGGAAAATTGAGCGCAAAATGGCCAGGTATTGTTCGCGATTTGACCAGGGAAAACAGGGGCATCCAGGGTTCAAGTTGGAGTCATGCATTTCTGTTGTTTTGTTTTCTTAAGAAGGAGCTGAGGCAAAGCACCGGGACTTGGATAGTCGAGTCCCCCTATTTTGCTCATCAAATCTTGTCCGGGGGCTTAACAGTGATACCGCTCATAGCCATATAAAAGACAGTGTCCAAATCATCAATTCTATTTGTGTATCACTTTATTTGACAAAATAACACTGCATTTTGTTCTTCTAAATATCTACAACATCACTTTTGCATACATATTTTAAGCTTTTGTTATTCCTAATTTATTATCATTATATCGTATGAAAGTATGCATTTGTTAAGGTTCCATTTCGCAGAAACAATAAAGTTCTTAAGAACATTGATATTCGGTTTGGAAATTATTTTATGTCGTGTTTCCCTGACGAGTAAAGTCTAACGAACCATAGTGGAATCATAAAATCAATAAACATGACTACTAAACGAAATGTCTTGTCACGTGCACATCTTGTTGTGAGCAATAGAAAATAAGTGGAATATATCAATCGGGCCTTCGGGGGTGTCTTGACTGGCAAATCTAAAAGTCATGAAAGGGAAGAAATATTTTAAAAGATAACAATGCAACCCGTCAAAGTACTACTCCGCCGCCCTGTTATATGTTGACTTTTGTCAGCTCTTTCCCATGCCATTTGAATTGATTGTTAATGTATCCACAATCGCATTGCGAGCGTTTGACTTTGCTGGGAGTCCCTTAGCACCTTTTACCGCCTTTATGGTTTTCATAAGTAAGGGGGGAGGCGGGAGAGTGAAGGTGGGTTAAGGGGCAGAGGAGAAAGAGAGAAGATAAGAGGGGAATGGGGTAAAGAGAGGATGAATGGGGGGGGGGGGAAATGTTGTGGAAGAAAGGGTGAGGGAAGAGCAAATGAAGGTGGAGAGAAATTGAAGAGAAATTGAAGATTTAAGAGGGAGGCGGTATAGAGAGATGGAAAGAGAATGAAAGATATGGGTAAGTGACGAGTAATTTTGAACATGTGGAAAATACACGTATAACGTGGCATAGAGACGGAAAGTTACATAATGCGACGAAAAGTGAGAATAGAAAAGGCAGATTAAGAGAGCGAATAGAATATAAACTAGGGAGAGGGAGATACTATAATGGAAAGAGAGAAGGGGAAGAGAAATACAAAGAGAAATACAGGAAATAGCAAAGACAGCAACGGGGAGAAAAACAGATAGTGGCAGAAATGAAGAGAGGGAGAGAATAAGAGAGAGAGAGAGAGAGAGAGAGAGAGAGAGAGAGAGAGAGAGTGAGAGAGAGAGTGAGAGAGGGGGAGAGAGAGAGAGAGGAAGAGAGAGAGAGAGAGAGAGAGAGAGAGAGAGAGAGAGAGAATAAAAGTAAGAGATAGAGAATAGAGAAGTGAGAGGGAGACAAACGGAGAGAAAGAGAGAGATTAGAGAAGGACATATTTCTGTGAGTACGTGCTATGACTGTCTGCCTTGGAAGCTGTAAATGTATTCTTCCTCTGTATCCCGTCCGCACCTTAACAGTGCAAGAAAGCAGCAAGTTCTCCGCTCATATTATTGACGTTTACACCCAGTAAAACACGATTAAGTTCCCTTTCCCGCCAAAAATGGATCAGATGATCAGATGAAATATTTCCACTAAGCAGACGACGCACCGAGTACATGCTGCACCGGAGCAACGCCCATACAAGTATTATTCAAGGTCTACACTCAAGTTGCCCAACATTGCAAAAGATATAATAAATTGAAAATAAGTTTTGAAAAATAAGAAGAGACTTCCAATTGCTCCTCATTCTTTTTTATTTTCCTTTCAAATTCTGTCTCTCCGTTACTCTTTTATTTTCTTTATATTATATTTTCTCTTTCATCTTTTTCTATCTTCTACCCAAGCTTTCCCTATATCGTAATTGACTGCCTCTTAATCCCTCTGTATATTTGTCAATATCTCTCTATCTCTCCGACTTTCCCTTTCTTTCTCTCCTTCTCTCTTTATATCTCGCTCTGTATACGTCTCTTTTTTTCTCTCTAGTTCTCTTATTCTTGGCCCATCTTTGTTTCTCTCTCCAAATTGTTTCTTTCTATAAATCTCTCTCTCTCTCTCTCTCTCTCTCTCTCTCTCTCTCTCTCTCTGTCTGCCTGTCTGTCTGTCTATCTGTATGTCTGGCTCTCTTTCTCTCCCTATCTCTCTCCATCTCTCTCTCTTTCTCTCTCTCCATCTCTCTCTCCAATTCTCTCTCTCTCTCTCTCTCTCTCTCTCTCTCTCTCTCTCTCCATCTCTTACTCTCTACCTATCTACATATCCACGAACACTTGTGACATATCTCAAGAACCCACATTGAGAACATAGTTACTGCGTCCACTCCTGCACATTGGAATACATTTTACGTAATATCACACTTATCAATAAAGGTTAATAAAAAGCGAATCAGTAAAAAGTACATTTACAGATTGTGTTTGTTTTCTTAAACGTGCTTAAGCACCAATCGGTGTGGAAATAGTCCATTAACGGCGACTTTAAAAGGCTTCCTTCATTTCCGACATCACATCATTTCAGAAGGTGGCGAAAGGCTCTCTGAACACGCCCCCATTCCCCCCTTAATCTTGATCTTTTTACTTCTTCGCTAAGAACACCCCTTTGTGTGTGTCTCCCTCCCCCTTCTGTATTCTTGCCGCTTTCAATCCAGTCATTTTCCGATTGATTGCGGCATGTCAAAAAAGGAAACGTTTAACGCGATTTGGATTCATTAAAAGCAAAAAAATCTGCTTCACTTTCTCCTCACTCTCACCCTTTCTCCTTTTTTTTTCTACCTTATTCTTTTTATAAATTCTGGCTGCCTTCCAGTTCCGTCATCTTCCCATTTTGAAATTCCTCCTTTCGGCATTTCGGCTCACATTCTCTGTTCCCCCTTCAAGACAGCCTGACAAGGAAAGGCAGATAAAAAGAACAAATACCAAGAAAGGAGACAAGGTGTAAGAAACGTGAAAAGGGCGGCTAGAATGTATAACCAGATTCACTGGAGTTGCGATTATACTTAGCTTTTGTGCGCGCGGAACAGTTAGAAAGCGACTTCTGCCATTGTGTCTGAGGGTAATTAAGTACGGACAGGCCTTTGTCTCGTCAAGCATTGCCAGGTGTTATCAAAGAGATTCTTGCTTCAGCCGTTAACCGTTGTCACACCGGCAACAAAACCCCAATTACCGCCACCAAAAGACGAGAATTTAAGGTCTTCGTTTTCATCGGGGGCCACAATCGCGACAAACGTGACAAAGGGGTCAGAAACAGGGACCGGCATCCTTCCAGTAGGGGTATGTTGTTTAAAAGTTATAAGCCTGCAAACTCCGATACGTGACTGTGATGGGGTGTTTCTCAATCTGAAATCACTCCCGAGTGGTAGGTCGTGTTGCTTTTGCCAAGAACAGGAGGCTGTTCTCAGATGGCCCTACTTTGATTTAGATTTGTCATCCAGTAAGCACTATACGAGTGCTAACACTTTAAACTATGACCATCATCACAATGTATCTTTTAATTGTATGAACCTCCTTCTTAGTATTCTTCTTTGCTTTCCTTTCCCTACACCCTTTGCGATCATTGTACTTTCATCATTCTCCTTGTTCTGCAGCTTAAAATGACATCCCGTTCCCTTTCTTCATCTTCTTTTTATTTTACTCCTTTGCTCATTCTTGTTCTCCTCCTCCTCCTACTCTTTCCTCATCTAGATACTATGTCCATGTATTCACTATTGCTCTCCTAAATGTAACGTAAACATGTACTAGGTTAAACAATAAATCACAGCTAATTGAGGATTAAAGTCTGAATGTGAAATGGGGCGTATTTGTTGTATATTAACACGGTATTTCTCCCGGAAAATTGCGGTTTTATTTAATTCCTAAAGCTTGTTTGCAACTGCGTGTTTGAAAAGGATGACTTACATCTCCGCCCTCAGTTAAGTCCTTGAGACGTAGAATGAGAAGCGCTCCTTTCACTGGGCAATTCTTAAGACGGGGAGGCGAAGTCTGCCACTAAGAACATGACCAGCTTAACACCTTCATGTATGGCCCTATGTGTTAACACGAATGCTATACAACTATGTGCTAAGTTTTATAGCTGTAGATCCTCTTTTCTCCTCTCACATTTTTGCCTCCAAACGTAGGTTTAACGAAAGAAAGGATGAGGTGTAGCAATGATGCATACATGTATGCTGTTTGAATTACTGCATTGGTTGAAAGATTTGAAAGAGGTGGCGCGATTTGCACTTTCACATTTGAAAGCATGAATGTGCGGATTATAAGCAGACACTGGGTTAAGGCCTCGAGAAATATACGGGATAATCCACCAATGGATGAGAGTAAATTCAAGACCTAGTCACTAATTGTAATGGTTGAAATCAACTTGTTTAACATTCGCACCAATATAGACGCAAAATCTACTCTCTGTGAGACAACTAGCTGCTCTCTCAAGTCTACGGGATCTGTCTATTATACACCATTGTCAAACTGAGGAGTAACGCTTTCTATTGTTCATATTTTTAATTCAGGGTCAATTCTAAATAAGTATATTCTACTTCTAGGTTGACTCCACATTGTCATAAATTGTATTTGTGTTTATGTTATTTTCGTTATTATGTATATGTAACTTATATTTTCGTGTCATCTTTTGTTACCTTTTTGCTGTTTCATGAAGAATGAAATAAACTAATTCAATTCAATTCAATTCATAATAGTACCGTGCGTTCATATTGCTTTGCTTTTTGTCATTGCTTGATTTGTCGGGTACTGTTTTATGTCGATAGTTTTCCTTCTAATGTGTAAAAACGTGTTCAATTATTGGAAATTTTGTAGGACGTGACTCCGTTTCGGGGTATTATTTCATTTTAAATAGAATATCCCACAGCTTTATATTGAAATGGCTTGACACAGAGAGGCTCCGTATTTGAACATAGACTTAGCCTTCAACATTTTAAACGATTGTGAAAACCCTGCTTCTATGCCACGCAGAATGTAGAGATCTTTCGGATGTGTGCGTATTGTGTATGCAACAATTCAAAATAAAATTTTGCCGATAGAGAAACTTAGGCACATCATATAAATATAAAACATCTCCCGTAATTTTCTTTCCTCTGGCAACATTTTCCCCCAGTACGCAAATGCAATTTCGCAAATTAGATATCTTTCATGAAACAATGATTAGTCTATGTTTCTAACATGAAGCGTATAAATCCACAAGGCTCGATTTTTACAGGCTACCCACATTTGTTGTATATTGCGATTCTACAAAGGCACAAAATAATAGACCATTTTCGTTATGTATGCAAATTTGATTCACGTCGTTCAAACAATACATTACTAATGGTAACCCCAAAGCTTGTCCGAGGTTTGTCCGAGTAGCAACACCTAATATATTCAGAGTACGTTCCATCCATTCAAATTGAATCACAAAATACAGGTGGATGTAATAACGCGTCACCAGGCAGTTAGAGGGAAAGTTGTGCATACATTACGAAAATGGATTATTGATATTATATATGCACATTCGGCGGTAGTGAAAATGTTCAGGAACATCTTGTTTCTTTAAAACAAACGTGTAAAATAGAACATTATTGCATTTAGACAGATCTAAAGTTTAGATGAAACAACAATTATTTCTGTACAAAGACTTGATAATTGTGTTTCTGGCGAAAAAAAACCCATCAGAACGAATGGTGAAGACATCTTCATATATGCCAATTGAAATGAATGTATTTCCTTCCACATATAAACATAAAATAAACAAGAACATAAAATAATTTTATGTTTTTATGTATAAACAGATTAATGAATATAGACAGATGATTCACAGTGTTTTGTTACTACATATTGTTTCCTGTTGTCTAGGTAACTCCTGAACCACTCCAAGACCTTACCTCTGACACCGAAATACGACAACAATATGCCATGATCAACTCTGTTCAAGGGCCTGTGATTCTGCAGAATCGCGTTTTGAATCATGATTCTAATCATGATTCTAGGGCAAGAAAGTGTCATATGAACGCAACCCAAGAATACACAAATAGTATGTAGTCTGTTGTACAGGGATTTACTTATTTTGTGTTTAAGTGTCAGTAGGGCATGTGATGTGCTGTGGGTTTCACGGCAGCCAAACTGTCAATTAAATCTCTCAAGTTTCGAGCTTACCATCTTTAAATTTTGTTTAGATAAGGGCGGCTCATGGTAGTCTCCTTGGTAACGAATACACTCGGAAAGTGAAAGTGGCACTATTCCTTGATTGGTTGCAAGGTACAGACATAAACCGTAACTCTAAACCCTTCACGTACAATACAAAATGCTACTCTATTGGTTGCGTCTGTCTTACTGGTAGCAAAGAATGCACAAAGAGAGACAACAAGCAAGCACTATACACTATATCACTATGTTTCTGGAGAAGAAACTCTTTCGATTAAAGTTTCTATATCGTATCATAATTCTGTGGAGAGGGGCGCGGTATGAGGACTTACGGACGGGATTGGTTTCGCTGTTTTCATCCAAATCATTCAAAATAAACTTTTACATGGCTTATCCTGTCAATTGCATAAAATTGCAGGATTTACCAGAGGAAATGGGGCCGTAAACGCTTGAGACATATATGAATATAAATATGAATATTTTCAAGTAATCATTCTCAGAATACTGAAAAGATCTTAGACGCAAACATTTTTATTCGTTTTTATTAGATACAACTTCCTTTTTGGATACACCTTTCATTATTATCTACATCTTCATCAGAACAAAACAAAAATAATCCTCTCTGTAAATATATATACATATATATTTAAAAATCGCCAGATATTGCTGTATTTGACTTTAAAGGACAATTCACCCTGAAGAAAAGTTGGTTTCACTAAAGCAGGAGGATAAAAGAAACATATTAGTGAAGGTTTGACGAAAATTGGTGAAAAGATAAGAAAGTTTGATTGTTCAGAGTTTTTATTTTGTGACGTCACGTGCGAGGTGCTCTCCCATGTGTTGTACCTTTTTTCCATAAATTGCCGTTTTTCTTTTCTTTGATGTAGGAATCCATTCTTTTCATAGCGGTATGTGTGACTAATGATTATAATATCAAACGCACAGGTGAAATGGTAAATATCCTTTTGAGAAAATTTACATTTAAAAAAAGATAAAACAAATTGTACACTACATATGGGAGAGAACCTCACATGTGACGTCACAAAATCAAAACTTCAAAAACTAATAACTTTCTTTTCCTTTTGCCGATTTTCATCAAACCTTCACTAATGTTTCTTTCATGTGTCTGCTTTTATAGAAACGAACATAATTTCAGGGTGAACTATCCGTTTAATCTCAATCACTGTGGTATCGTGGGACAACTGTAGAAAGTCGTAATGCGTATTTGATTGTAGTACCACTGTCGTGAACTATTTTTCCACCATCCAGGCATTACTGCACTGGTAGTACATGTAGTGCCAATGATGGTAATCGTCTGGCCAATCAAAAGTTAAGACAAATGAGGATACACAAGTTATGTGTAGGTAGGCCTTGGTCAAGTCTAGCTAACGGTACGTTGAGTGGCGGAAATGAATCGGGCGCAGGTATACGGACACATAAGTAAGTGTAGACACCTTATTAGAGGAATGCTGACGGTTCGCTCGGTTTTTCACGTAGTGAGCTGCGTATAGCGCGTGCATTCGTGCACTCACATCCCGTGGCGTTTTAGTTTTCTGCCGGGGTCTCCTTTCGACCAATCGGCTGGCCCGCCGCTCTGGGAGTGAGTCTACTCAAGCGCGGCCGTTCAAGTGCGAAAGAGGTGGAGCTAGAACTAGGTAGCTGGGGCATGCGGTTGAGATCTGATGGAGTGGGGCAGGAAGAGAACGGGAGAGAAAAAGGAAACAACAGAGTAAAGAAAAAAAAAACTCTTTTATCCACCGAGCTGAAGTTACCCTCATTACGAGCCCGCTAAACGCCAAGGTGTGTTGGAGAGTTCATTCTACGGACACACTCTCGTCCTCCACATCCGCGGTAGGAGCTCCCGTTGGTTTTGGGCTGGTTAATCCAAACCGCGAGACTTTGAATAATAAGCTCAACTAACTCGTGGGCCACACATCTCGTACAACAGGTTGCTATAGCGCCAATGCTCTCCCTCTCGTCTTCTCACCTATACCGCCGACGCATCATTCCGGTATCATTTGAGCAGACGACACGTCGATTTAGACCAATAGCGCCGCGGCAGCTTCTACCATTCCACACCGCGCATACCAGGTGCTTTCACGCCGACTCCTCCCCGACATCCGACATCCACCTTTCCGCTAGACCCGCCGTGGAGTCAACCCTCGACCAATTCGACCCCACGAATTTGCTTACCTCGTATATAGACTATAACCCCTCTACAACAACAACATTTATTCCTGCTCTTTGACGTGAAGAACTTGTAAACTTTCATATACTCCTAGCAAGTGTTTGAGTTTTGGTTTGGTGTTAGATAACTTAATGAGAGGGGACTACGAGATAGCGACCTTAGCCGGAGGAGCGGCGTCGAGCAGTAAACGGAATATGAGTGCCACCAAGCCACCAAGCACGTCGAGTAAGTAGGCTCTCAATGTCATCTTCCCTTTCTTCTTGATTGATTCGTGTGTTTTTTCATAATTATGATAGGAAAATGAGATCACATCGAGTAGGCATTGCGAACATTACTTTCACTTCACCATTCACAGCTAATTTCAGGTTTTAGACTACAAATGTTGGGAAACAGGTAAGATAATCTCGAGTAAGTACATGTAATTCCATTTCAACCCCTCGTCATAATGTATTGCTTTGGTCAGTATATTGGTAAGGCAAATCTTTCTTCCATATTCGAAATCTGATGAATTTACGAAGTGATGATTTCAACTCACTGTTATTATCTTAAGGACTGGATTCAAATTAGATCAAATAAGATCACCAATGGTGCCATGTTTACACATTAATGGGGTATTGTAGCATTAAGATATATCTCAAACTCTTCGACGCAATGCGATATCAAATATTCAGCATCTCGTTCCAACCTCTTTGAAGTTCATTGCGGAATTAACAGTAATTCACATGTGTAGATTCCTGTTTGAAAAATTATGATTATGATTAATCTTGTATTTCAGGACGTTTGACGCCATCATAACAGTGTATCATAACAGTTATTACGTCAGTTATTATATCAGTTATTACATCATAACAGTTCCTATATGCCAGTATTACGTTTGTTATGCATGTGCTGATTACGTATGACACCTATTTTAGCGTTTTTCACTAACATAATAGCGTAATGAACATGACATTTATTGTCATCTTTAATTGAGAAATGTTGATAATTGATTTCTATGATTGGTGTTTGTCATCATTACCTTCATCGCCATTAAAGATGGCCCGTCCCTTTTACAAACATCTGCAAACTTCATGAAAGTTTGCACATATTTATCAAGTATCTTTGGGAAATGTGAAATTTTAAGGTCAGAGGTACTATAACTCCCGTAGGATAAATGAAAATCTAACTAGCTGTCACTGTGATTTGATTCCAATTGATTACCGACCGTTGACACAATTTGAAATTACGACTTTTTTCGTGGTACGAAAAAAGAAAGCTCGATCAATTATCGAAGATTATTTCCTCAAAACAGAATATTACGCTTCTTGTCGATTCCAGGAAAATGTTATATAGCCACTCTCTCTCACATGATGACAAAGTCAGGGAACTTTCCGAATTAGGTCTGCACAAGGGACGGGCTACCTTTAAACTGAAATTATTGTTCCTCATCACGCTAGTTTATTATAAATAGAAATACACAATTGTGCGCAGATATATATATAGTTAAGTAATAATCTGATCGGACACAGAGGACATGTGGAAAGTGCATTTTCAAGAGAGATATTTGATTTAACTAAATTGCAAGATTCAGGCAGAACAGTTCTCAACATGACTCAGATGTGATATTTTTGACTCTGTGCAATTTGCAGATTATTCGCTACCAATCTTCCAATCGCACTCAAAATGTGTACGTTTTATTTTGGGAAAAATTAAGAGTTTATTAACAGATAATATGTCTAGGATTATATTAGTATCCTGTTCAGGAGTATCAACGTTTTATTACGGGAACATAATGTTCATAATCATCGAAAACTGCGAGTTTCATCTACACAAAATTATAACGTAAATTCACATTCATCCAAACTAGCTGCAGTAAGATCAGACAGTTATCTAGTTGACGCAATAACTACGCTACAAACTTTTTTGTCATTTACGATGTTTATATTCCAAAATTTATCTCATTTCAATAATGTAGTTTAGAGGACACGTTTTCGTGATAAAGATTTACCATTTTGACCTTGCTACAGAGATGTATATGTATATTCGTAGCCACGTGACTACTATACGGGAAGTTTATGGTAAACAAGACAACTTTACTCTAGATAGATTAAACTATATTTAGGGTAATGGCTATACATATTAATGCAAAACTTGCATTATGTTTTTTTTGTATATAGTTTGCAAAATTGATAATTGTGCCAAGATTTTTCATATCAGCCTTTGAAATTAAAGCTATGTTAAGTACAAAAATATTTCTGACAGTATTTACAGGACAAAATCAAGCAGTTGCGGTATACGATAATAGAGCCACAACAATCGACATCACAAACCAGCTAGGAATGTTCGACTGTAGGAATGGAAACTATTCCTATCACTGAAAGGATGAATAGATAGTGGAAGGAAACATCGGTATCATGATAAAATGCATACTACGATGCACAGGACGGTACAATGTGATGTAGGCATTATGTTCATATTAACTGTTGCATTATAATGAAGAAAAGTGAGATGGATGGAGGGTTAAGAAATAAATGGGACTTTTCTACTTCAAAGCAATCAGTATCTTCATATCCAATATATGACACAGGAGACAGGTGAGGCACACAAGTGTAGTCCTTCAGCAAAAGGAAGTTTTGCGTACAAGTTTCGCCATGATTTATTGTTCTTTAGCAAGATATTCCTGAAACAATATCCCCCTTTCTTCGTACATTCGAATATCATTCAAACCTACACATTCGTTTTCTTGCTAATCATAAAAGTACATGTAATATTAGTATAAACTGCGTGACAGGCAAGTGAACCGCATTTGGTTCCTGTTTTTTTTTGTTAGTTTTATGTGCGCCATTAAGGCATTACTGAACCAGAAATACGCACCAATCTTATAAAGCAGAGATGAAGTATACGGGCATAAGTGTCGCCCTCGGCGACCCACTAAATATGTGTGTAAGTGAAGTGTACTTTTTGTTAATAAAGCATCTTATTTCGCTTTCATATCGACATTGTTTAATTCAGTTTGCTGTCTTGCATTTCCTAAGTAATTCTTACAGATTCTTTTTAAGTCAAGCCGAAAGTGAAAACACTTGAATACAAGTTGGAAAGTACCTCATTAAATTTTAATTGGACATTGTACTACTACCTCTAGCGTCTTAAGTTTTAAGGTAGTTGTTTCGTAACGCAAGGAGGAAGTAACTATGTCAATTTAGAGATTGATTCACACTTGTTATCTAGGTAACAAATGTATCGCAAATGCCATGTTCACAAACAAAATGTCTTAATGAATAATTAAGTAAGTGCCTTTTGAATAAATGTGTCTTTAGAATGAGCTACACCAATGGGAATTCACTTAAAATGAGAATTTATGGACTTATCAGTACTAAGTATCATAATGTGTGTGCAGTGATGAAACTATATAAAATGTTATAAAGTAAACTACATTATGAACACTGATCTAAATGTTTTTTTTTTGTAATTTGAAACGTTATCTTTAAAGCATTCAACGTTTACACTCAATCCTTGACGAACCAGCATTATAAAATTTGAAAGAAAATTTGAGTCATGTATCGCTTGGATAGATCACTTAATTGTTATGAAGTAATTTAAGAGGAATTAAAGCGGAAAATTCTTTTGCATCGATTTGTTGATATTTGTAGGGAACATTTGGATACATCCATGATCATCAGACGAAAACATAATGCGATAAAATGAAAAATAAGAAATAAAAAATAATTTCCCAAATTGATATGAGTAAGATTGTTCACAGGTATTGTTAGAGTACATTCTGCGCCTATTTGAAAGAATTAAAATCGCAAGTTTGGATTATATAAACATAAATAAATAAACGTAAAAAGTTAATGGGATAGGTAAGGAAATATTTCACTTTCATAACATACTAATATCGAAATTGGAAGTCCACTTTCAATAAAACAAACTTCGATGTAGTGCGCACGAATTTTGTTTTTCGTTTTTTAATTACAATTCTTTAGGATGAAGTAGAACACGCATCACTTCGCTTGATAAAAAACAATACTAGACTGTTATCAACTTCTTTCAATATTGGATAAAGTAGAATAAACTATTATGCTGTTAATTTCCCTTATACAGTTCTTTTGATAATTTGCAGCTCTAAATTTGTATTTGAAAGCTAATAAGAAGACGATGACAATACATCATTACTTTCTAAAAATGCACAATCGTAGCTATGCTTGGTGGCTTTACTCATTTATCATTCACTTCTGTTTTTGATATCGTTATTTTACAAAATACATTTTTCATATATTTTCTATCCTGTTCTTTTTTTCGTTTCCCACTACTTATTTTCTCGCTTGTCTTCAGGACCAGCCACTCATCCTCCTTCTTTTCCGTTTTATATTCTTCCTCCACTTTCCCCCTATCTTCCCCTTCCCTCCCTCCCTCCCCTCTTCCCTACCCCTTCCTCCTCTTTTTTTCTCTACTCCATCCACGTTTTTATTGCAGTTTACTGATTGATGTTCTTATCATAAAATGTCTTTCTTTAACTTTATCATAACTAGTATCGTTGATACCATCTCCATCACCACTCTTTCCATTTCTGTGTGACTTTCTTTTCTTTCTTCTCCTCCACCACTCTGCCTTCATCTTGTCTTCCTTATTGTTGTTGTTATCTTTGTTGTCGATATTCTTGATTGGATGGCGTCCTAGTTGTCATGCATTCTGTTAAGAGCTGGCCTATATTCTACTCCATGACATCATACCCGGGACATATATATAGGATCGGTCAGTTACCCGTCCCTTTCACTCCCTTTCTCTCAATAATTGAATTCTTCTTCCGTGCACTTTTTACGCGTGTTTTGGCAGGTCGTTACACGCTTCACAGCGAAATTATTTTAGCTTTATCTTTTCGTCTAACAGAATAAGTTTCCGCAAGCTACAAAGCCAAAAGATATCCTTTATATAGCTTCCCTTAATCTCGTTAGACTTGCACTCCATTTAGCAAAGCACCCATCGTTGTCTTCTCGTAATCCCTGGTCCTTTGACCGAAACCAAGGGGCCGGTATTTAACCAAGGAAGCTAATTACACCCCTATTGAAACTCCGGGTGCCATTAATGTATTAGCAGGCCCTTTCCCTGCCCACGAAGGAAAGAAATGAAAAGGAAAATAACCAAAGGGGCGGTTTGTAAAAAACGTTACGCGGAGTCCATTAACTTATAGAAGTCGCTTCGGCTTGAAAGGGGGAAAGGGGGAGGAGATGTTTCAAAGGTGGCCCCAACAATACCAGGATTGGCGCTTGGACTTCTTTCGTGTAATTATATCGGTACTGTCACGGAATAATGCGGCCTGGATCGGATTCATTGTCACGATTAATCTGCCAGGAATCCATAAGTCATTAGACTTAAAGGGATTCGTTTAACGAGGTGATAATAACACCCCTTTCAGAGCGCTTCGACCCATGTAAGCTCTGGATAGTATCAAACCCGTGCGAGATCGATACGGAAGGAGGGTTTGCATGGGTGCTGGGTGGTTTGGATGGGAGGGGGGGGGGGGGGGGGGGTTGAATCTATAGAGGGGGTGGACATGTAGAGGAAAGACGAAAGACAGCGACTGCATACTATTCCCTTACCTTGGTTCACAGCAAGTTCTCGTGATCATGCCTCTTACTATATCACTATATCAATTTTACTCAATTTGTCTCAAAATGTATCTGATTACTATATCAGTTCAAAACAAACAAATATTATTTTCAGATGATATCTAGCTTGGAGCAATGTAACCTTACAAAGCTTCGCGCCACCACCATTACCGCTGCCCCCCCCCTCCCCCCTCCCCCCCCCCCCACCCTCTTCTCAATCACCCAACAAACATGTGAATCCAGGAGAGTTTATCGCCATTGTACATGTGTACAAGTTGCGTAAAGAAAGAAAAGTCCTCAATTAGCTTTCTAAATAAAACTCTATAATATGGGATAAGTCCCGGAATTTTAAAACGGGGCTCTATTACTTAATCCACGTGATATAGGAGTTCGTTTACCCCACCAAAAGTCCAAAAATGGTGTTTGTCACCTTTTAGTCGCACTCCATCAACGTCAGAGAAACCATATGAAGCACGTTCAAATTTGAGGTTTTCCTCTTTTCTTATGACAGGGAGTAAAGGAAACCTAACAAGAAACAATTTGTCTTCTTCCGTAGTTAATGACCAACCTGTCGTTATTTTGTAACGCGACATTCCTTCTTTATTCCCTTTCTATCTTTCGCGCTCTCTTTCTTTCTCTCTCTCCCTTCTGTCTTTCTGTTCTCGTGGTGTATTTACCATACTCTTCTCTCTCTCTCTCTCTCTCTCTCTCTCTCTCTCTCTCTCTCTCTCCCTCTCTCTCTCTCTCTCTCTCTCCCTCTCTCTCTCTCTCTCCCTCTCTCTAGCACACACACACACACACACACACACACACACTCCCTCCCCTTCTCTCCCCTCTCTCTATCTCTCTCTCTCTTTCTCCCCCCTCCCCCTCTTTCTTATGTTGCTTATATATACTTCGTTATATTGCAATGATCATCATGATAGTGTTCATCACAGCCATGTCATACGTGTTTATCATTGATTGATCAATTTCATTCCCTACATTAGATTACTGTGTCGACTTGATATGGTATCTTAAACAGATTTACAAAGTTATCTTTTTCTCGTTTTCAGTTTTTCACTGATTTTCGAGCTCTGAATGTTAACTCACTGGTACGATTTAGGAATTAGCTGTTGATTTTATATTACGTTTGTTCTATCCTGCTTTCGATCCCGATATTTGGGGAAGTGCAGGAAAGGGATTATTAGATAAGCTGCAAAAGCTGCAAAATAGAGCCCTGCGAGCTATCTTAGATGTTGATTGGAAATATCCAAGTGATTTATTATTTTAACCGTTGCAAATTAATAACTGTATAGACAAATTGACAATAAGGAGAAATAAGCGTGGACTAATGAATATACATAAAATACTACATGGAATGTCTGCCCATAGCATTCATAAATATTTCTCATTAAAAACGTATTACTATGGGCTAAGGAAAACAACATTGCTATTAGACTTGCCGCTGCCTCTTACAAATAATTACAAAACATAGTCTTGCCTATCGGAGAGCCAAAATGTGGAATGAATTACCTAATGAAATGAGAATCTTGCCGAATTTTAACAAATTTAAGACTGCCATCAATAAATTTCTTGCCTCTTAAGGTATCTGACTTTCACATAGCATAAAGCTATCACACTGTTAAATCACATGTATTAATGATAGAACAAAAGTAGCAAATTGATTTTTTCCCTTTCTGTCTCTTCAAGATATTTTTTCTTCTTCTTCTTCTTTCTTTCTTTTAAAAGATTAAGTATGTACATTTTTATATATGTTTTTGTTTTTATTTTGATTGTATTGTTCGTATATTTTGTTATTTTTTTTGATAATGTATTATGTTCAAATGTATGATGTGTTATGTTTTTATCATGCACGACCCCCCTGAAAAACAGCCTTTGGCTGAAGTGGGTCACCGTGCTAACATAAAATGAATTGAACTGAGCTTTAGCACTGATTGTGATGGTATTTAGAATAAGCAGTTCGACAGCTTACAGAGTTGATTAAAACCATTAAAGGATACACAGAGCTTTGTTCCAAACGTCACAGAAAATAGCAATTAGATGATAGTTCATAGCAGGAACGCGGGTAATACACAAATATTATTGTTGACTTCGTATAGTGGGTAGGAGTGTTTTTTCCTTTTCCTTTTCGTAAAACTGTAATAAGCATGAAAAGTGTAACTGATTTTAAACACTTACATGCCACAATCGCATCATTGCACCATCCATACACATAAGTCATACATAATGGCTTTTTGTTTCGCGTTCAAGGAGTTCAGCTTTACAGACAAAGAATTTGCCCCCGTTTTGTCTCAATTTATCAACTTCAAATACCGGGGTCCAAGTGGTTTGTTGGTGAATGGTGATACATCAAATATGGTTATTCCTTCCAACAAGTGATTTTTTTTCTGATTGATTATTTATTTTTACCGCCTTGAACGGCACGGTCCGGAGCTTGACTGTTACGACTGTATAACCACGCGAAGTGAAGCGCAATGATGATTTTTGTGTCCGCCTAGTCATGCAATATTAACTGAAATAGTAATTATGAAGTACGTTTACCACTTGTTCTTCCTACCATAAGTTGAATCCCTCAACCGGCCACTCCCACGTGCTCTCAGAGATCAAGCGGGTAATATCGGATCATCCACCGCCCAAGTCTCCCCGACTCAGTCGATTGAGCAGTCGGTGAAACGAGCGCGTACTCAGCATGAGCGCGGCATGGCTGTATATTTTACCGTCAACAACATATCGCTTATAGTTGATTTTGCATCCGCTTTTCCCGACATTGCTGAAAAGCAAACGTTTTTTTAATTGCGAATTATAGGGGGGGGGGGGGGTAAAAAGAATGCGATATTTGTTTAGTACGTAATTGAACTATAAAGGTATTATAGGAATGTCATGCGTATGAGCGTGATGAGAGAAGCATTGGTGACCAAGACGAGAGACGATACTGTACATACGGATGAGTTTGCAGAACTTGGGCTTAAAATTTTTTCCCGTTATGATTGATAAACGCAAAAGGTGCGTTCTCATAGAAGCAGGTTTCCGATACTGCTTGTGACAATGTCATCCATATTGGGTCGGTCGTACGATTTGTACAATCCGGCGAAGTATTTATATGATTAATCTACCAACCTGTCATTCAAACAAACTGGTTTTGCCGTGGCGGCAAACACGGGTTGTATACTGCATCGCACGAAGGCTAATATAAACTCGCCCTTAAAACAAGTCGTAGCCTGCGGCAGTTAGAGAGCGGCAACGAGAAATCGCTTCTTAAGGGTGTGTTCACATGGACGCGGTGTGACGCTACCGCTTGCCATAATGACAATGTGTCATGTCATTTATTTTCATCTCTTAAAGAAAACATTTAAATATAACATTACAATATATGCAGAGTCTAACAAACAAACAAAAGAGAAATACAAGTATATCGGGCCGTTCATATGAATTCTCTCCTGGAGTAAAGTAGTCGACCGACTTAGCATTCAGAGACTGATTAAATGCTTTCATTCCTTGCCGAGGTGGGACACCACCGGCGTCAAAGTCCAGGCGAAAGCGGCAAACGGCAATCCACTGCCATGTGACTGTACCAACTCAGTATAACATGTCCTGCATACGCAGAGGTGGAGACACATAATATAATACGCGTGAACAGAGAAAGTGGATTTAGTATGACTCCAACATTCTGTAATGCGATTGACTGCGATTGCTCCTACCATCCTTTCATGGTTAACATGATGAAAGGGAATGGAACATAATCCTACAGACAGTATGCAAATCAATGACTCGAAAAAAAAAGTACTAAGGAATGCAATGGGCCTTGGGATTTATCACGTTTATGACCTAAACTCCACCAGAAATATTGAGATACGTTTCATTGATTTATTCATGCTTTATGTCCATATGCAGGGTAGTCTCATTCGGAGCCCAAGTGCCTTTTTTTTTTCAAGAGAGCCCTGTATCCATACAAATTGCTATACAGTTATACGTAGTTTGAAACAACATTGATACAATCTCGTTAACCATGTGTGATGTTTGTAAGCTGTACAGCTGAAGAAGGAGTGTGACATATGATATATTATATAGAGTATATCATACAGAAAATATATTTGTATTTCGTAATGTAATATGTTTATAGTTCGCACGCTTCGTAACCAGAACACACCCAATGAAAAGGGAGTGGGGAGATAGGGGAGAGGAGGAGATGGATGAGAGGGCGGGGGGTCGGATTGGGTATACATCTACAGATAAAACTCTTGAGAGTCTGGAATGAGCTTTAAATCGTGTTGATACCAGGCAGCGCATCATCGCAGGTGGCTTAAAAAAGCTTGCCAGGTTAACAAAGCATGCAACAATCAAATTTAATCATCCACGAGTGGATATCGAAACAAATTAAAAGGTTAATTGTTGAAATATCATATCAATGTATGCACCATGCATGATTACAAGCCTAAGTTAAAGCTCTGTTTGATAGTCATAATATTAGAAGGAAAATTATTCACCTGTCGCTCTATCTCTTTGTCCTATGATACTAAACGCGTTCCTCCTCCGTGCTTAGCAGTAAAAGTTTACCCCCGTTCATTGTTGCATCGGGTCTATAAACCACGGTAAGGCGCCTATCAGAGTAATTCAAGTTTAAACTTTATATCTGGAAGGTGCGTATAGATCTTTTTAGATTATTATCGGCTGTTTTGTTTTATAGTTCTCCGTCTCATGATGGTGCTTAACAGTAAATGTGGTTTGGATATATGGGATTAATTAATCACAGCCGCTCTCGTAACATGTTTGATAGCACGGTACTCGATTTGTTAGCTTAACCAATAGTCAACGATTTCCTGGTTGAGCCAGAATGGTCGTTTGCTGTAAAGTCATAACACCCGCTGTCATCGAAAGCACCTGGCTAAGGATTAGTCTATCTTTCATACACTTTCACCGCGCTGGCGCCTTCCAAATAATATCTTCAAAAGAAAGGTAGAAGCACAATGATTTGGCTGTCACGCCATTTTAACGTTCGGTCAGAAAATGCCTTGTCAGTAAACCTGAGATCAGCAGAATAATTCGAATGCTTGGAAATCATCACATTTCTGGTTATCCCTTTTTCATCCTTAAGCTCTTCTGAGTCAGACAATCTGTTGCTGGGTGGGTTTGGTATGTACTGCATGTACTAAGATACATGATGTGTTAATGCACACAACCTCCATCGAGAATACCTTTATCTGGCGCACCAAGAGTTCAGCGTAATCCTACACCCTGCATTTTGTATCTGGGGTCCCTGTGTGTCTTTTCTAAGTTGAAAGAAGAAAACATGAATAGTGTAAAACCTTATGAGACCAATTCGCCAAAACTTTACGGAGCATATACAAAGATCGATCAACAAACGAACAATAATGATTATGTGGTATTGAAAGAGCATGAATGTAATAACTCAAATGGTAAAAATTTCTTCTGCGACTTATTTTCTGTTGCCTGAAAATGGCAGACTCTAATATTGATATACGTTTGAAAATCGTACACGTATTCAACAGGCCTAAAGTCATAGGAGTCTTATTGTCTTGTTAATACACGTACATTGATACCCTTTTCCGTGGTGATTAATTGGTCCGATCACAAGAGGATTTCACTTTCTGGCTTTTGGTTGTGCATAAACCTACTTTCAGCGGTCCATAAGAGCCCTCGATGTCTTCCTGAACAAACGGCCGATCTCATTTGTCATGGACATTAATGTCTGCTTCCACGTCGTTATTCTCATGGTTAAAGATGGCCCGTCCCTTTTACAAACATCTGCAAACTTCATGAGAGTTTGCAAATATATTTAGCACGTATCTTTGGGATACCAACTGTGAAATTTTAAGTTCAGAGGTACTATAACTCCCGTAGAATAAATGAAAATCTAACTAGTTTTCATTAAGATTTGATTCCAAATCATTGCCGACCGTTGACAAAATTTGAAATTAAGACTATTTTCGTGGTACGAAAAAAGAAAGCTCGATCAATAATCGAATATTATTTCCTCACAACCGAATATTGCGCTTTGTCGGTTCAGGGACTGGTTATATAGCCACTCTCTCAAATGATAACAAAGTCAGGGAACTTTCAGAATAAGGTCTGCAAAAGGGGCGGGCTACCTTTAAATATCACATAGTGGTGCAGATCGGTATTGTGGTTGAATACATGCGAGACCTAGATATACATTAAGATCATCGTGTTAACTGTCCTGAAAGCTGAAGAGTCATTCCATTGAGGGGAAACTACTTTACTGACTTCTCGCGTGCGATGACTGGCTTGCTTTCAACATTTTCACTTTGATCTGAATTGATTTGATTTTAATATAAGCCTAACACTACACACGGGTAACAGCTCTAATTCACAACCGCTTATTGGAATATTGCTAAAATTACCTTATCATGATAATTGAGCGTGAGCAGTATTTAAGTTTAGTTAAAATGTAGGTATTTGTGATCTTTTGTGTGTTTTTGGAAGGTATTGCTCAATCCAATACACATCCACAAGGAGACTGTAACAGAAACACGATATGAATATTGATTAGTGCAAACGACTCGATTAATGTCAATGTTTAAAAAAACATGCTTTAGATAAGATGCTTATATGACGCTTAAATAGACTGTACTTCCTAAATACATGAATACAAAACATCTTCCTATTATTTATTTTGATTTGATTGCCAAATGTTCTCCTCCGCAGCTGTATAGTGGTTTTGAATGGTATATTGTTGACCTTCCAAATTCAGACGCACCAAATTGTGCTGTTGCTGTGGCTATGAATGAAGACATGTGAAAAGAGATCAATTACTGTAGTAAGAGAAGGGCCTATGATTCGTAAGATTCATTGTATGGAATAGTCTAGACAGAGATTTTTAATATGAAATACATGGTGAGTTAGATTTGGTTTGACATGTTTTACTGGCCAGCTGTCCAGTGTAATCACTTAAATGTCTCAAAGCCCATTGACCCTCAGTAAAAATTGACGCTTAGAACCACATTTAACTAAATGATGTCATAATGTGTCAGATCTTGAGAGTAATGCTGCGTCAACGCGTGTATGAGGTTTGCTTTGTTGCACAGAAAAACGCAGTTGGGGCTTTGAGATTCACACTAGGGCCCGTTGACCTTTTGGCGTAGTGGTCAAAACATTCACCATCTTCAAAGAACCTCGGCAGATGTACAGTCTGCAGCAGTATACTTAAGGGTGACACTTTCTACACAGTTGACCTTCCGTATGTGGTAATGCTACTCGTAAGTGAAGCGTAAGTCTACGAGGAAAGAGGAATGGAAGTTGCGTGTACAATCATAACATATGTCACGAGTCTTAATAAGTTGGAACGAAATGATGAAGTTTTTAGAAATACATGAACACAAGGCTTTGTTGCCAAATACGATATTAGCCAGGGTGTTGTTGATCGTACCTCCTAAATCTAATATCCATTCTTCATTATTAATAGGTCTCCTTCTGATATAATTCTATAATTCTATAATCATAACTAGAAATGTGTTTTGTCGTTCATATATTCACTTGGCACTTCGAGTTATGATTTCAATGTTCTGCTTATTGAAGGTGATGTGTACCTTGAGTAGGTATAGCAGTTAAAGTTGTGTAAACTGTTAATGTTATTGTTATCTCCTTAAAAGTGTAGCAACTGATAAGTGACTCTTAATGGATTTAATTGACTTTTAAATTCTGTACGTGAATATTTGTAAAATATCATGGTAATGATACCGGTCAGGTCAAACTTGAAGAATGACATTAGATGTAAAGCAAAACGTCACAGTTATGATAATTTATTGTTTATGTGTTGGTATTATTATTCTACACATAGTACAAGATAATAAAATACTGAGTTATAAACATGATAAAGAAGGTACGGATCGTTCAATTTGTGCGCTCTGTCGTAGCAAACGTTACGTGCATTGACACCTCTTAAAATGCACAAATTAAGCATGTTTGTTTCTGTGTATGTGTGGGGGAAAAGTAGTTGAACTCTCTTTCCAACTTCGCTTGAGGCATGACAGGCAACGTTGTTTGTTGGTGTCAATGGCTATGTGGTTCTTGTAATCCTTCGACTTCAACAGCTCAGATACCATTGTCACTGCAACGGATGACCACAACTCGGATATTTTCGGTACACAACGTTACAAGAAAATCCGATGTGACTGTCAATTTCTTGGTTTGCCTTTCGCCCATCACTCCACTCGAGAAGAAAGAAACGAGTTGTCATCTTTTGTTTACGGAGACAATAACTAACGGGCAGTCAAGTCATTAAGAATTCTTCAACATGCATTTCAACTTCTTTCTTTGTGAGTGGTGATAAAGAAGGGAGGGGGGCAGGAGAGGAGAATAGGAAGAGGGGAATGGACATGTATTGTTTGGGGAATAACAACTGGCAACCCCCCGCGCCAAGGGTGAATGTACTACCAGCGGGGAGAGGCTCCTCCAGCGCGTTGAGGAGGGTTTATCCCCCCGCACCGCCCGCGTAGGGACAGGGACTTAGAAGGTCGTCGAGCTGCTCAAGTGCCTGTTCAGTTTGTCAATCATCTGACCACGCCGGAAGATTGATACATGTTGGAGTGTGTGTGTGCGTGTGAAAGATGTGTCATCGCTGTCTCTTCTCGTTTCTTGTATCTGTCTATATCGTTCTAACATCTCTCTCTACCCCCCCCCCCCCCACACACACACACACTCTCTCTCTCTCTCCTCTCTCTCTCTATTATACATCTAATATATTTCTGTCTCATTTTATTTGTCTTCATCTCTCTCTCTTTCTCTTTCTCTCTCTCTCTCTCTTTCTCACCCTCTCTCTCTCTCTCTCTCTCTCTCTCTCCCTCTCTCTCTCTCTCTCTCTCTCCCTCTCTCTAGCTAAACACCTATTTCTCTATCTCATCCCCCCTCTCTCTATCTATATATCCACTCTTGCTCTATCTTTTTCTCTCTCTCCTTCAGCTGGTGAAATGACTTTGAGATTATTGATTTGATAAATTAATATTTGAGCATATTCCAAAGTGACTAATATTAACTTTTCATGGGTAAAGTTTTACAGGTTGCACAAACAGTATGTTCTTCCTCTCTCTCCTTCCCACGTTTCACCCGCGATATGTTGGAACGAAATGTATTAACGTGCACTTGAGATTAACAGCATGACTATGTCTTTGTCTGTCAGTATACCCCCTCCCCCCCCCCTCTCTCTCTCTCTCTCTCTCTCTCTCTCTCTCTCACTCTCTCTCACACACACACTTTCTCTGTCTCTCTCTCTCTCTCTCTCATTCTCTCTCTCTCTCTCTAGACATTATTTTGACTCTCTTTCACACCAGTCTTCGTATATAAAATTGAAAACACGTCGTTTTTCGACGCCTTTTGAAAAGCGTGATAATTAGGGCGAGCTTTTCTCCCCTCGTTAACTTCTTCGCTCCCCAATCAATAGGCATTATCAGATTTTTGTAGAAAGCTTTTATTCTTTTTGCACCACCCAGCGCAGTCACCATCTGTGCATCAGAAAATACCGAGTTAAATCCATGAAAAGAAAAGAAAAAGAACCTTTTATTATTAACACCACTGCCTACCTGACGGTAAACGAGGGGGGAAAGGGGAGAAAGGAAACTGGACTGGATTTGAACGTGCCTTGCACGTTTAGTCCTGTTGACTTTGAGTTCGATCGATCAACTTTTAGCTAAGGGGATAAATAGGTATCGATCGGGTAAACTGCGGCATGCGTTAAGATCGATTAAGCTATACAAACGATACCATTTTGTCAGCTATTGATCCATGAGGAAGCGATGAGAAGAGGTGGATCAGGGGCACTTTCGATACCTCCCATCCTCTATCCACCCCCCCCCCTCCCAATTTTCCTTGGACGTTCCTCCTCGGGGGGCGCAAAGAGACTTCTCTTTTCGGTGAGAGTTGCTTACATACAATTCCAGAATGATTTAAGCGAAGAGATGCGAATCTAATTGTCTGGAAGGTGTGAAGTTCTCTTATGTATAGGCCTATAATCCAATATGAGAGCAGATAATAGAAAGGTATCGAGTGTTAGAGAAAGGATTGGCAGGATGACAAGAAAAACCCACCTGGTGAAAAGATAATTGTATCCCTTTGTATATTCATGATCTATGTTTAAAGCGGATGTTTACCTATTTGTTATCGTTTATAGCACCAAATGCACGTCAATGTGACAGGAACATGAACGAACCCACAATCTGGTAACACAATGAACATGACAAGTGCGCTTTTTATCCCTCGCCCTCTTCGGTCTTTTCTTCCTTTCCTCTGTCTTCTTCTCTTTTATTACTTCTTCATCATGATAGTCTTCTTCTCCTTCTTTCCAACCGCCTCCTTACTCATCTCATATTTCTTCTTCTTCTTCTTCTTCTTCTTCTTCTTCTTCTTCTTCTTCTTCTTCTTCTTCTTCTTCTTCTTCTTCTTCTTCTTCTTCTTCTTCTTCTTCTTCTTCATTCTCATCCTCCCCCTTTTTCAGCTCCTTCTCTTTATTCATCTTTATCCTCTTCATATTCTATTTCTCCCTTTTTAACAAGTGTCTCAATTACTATTTAATAACTCAGAGACGTCTAAAAAAAAGAATAATATTTCTTTCTGTTCGATCGCTTTTTAAAGCTTACGGCTGAACTTTGATGTGACATCTCTGGGCTTCTATTACTTTGTATATTTTATTCGTCTACAATCGTAGGCGCAGCCTTCTCACATATATGTGGTTATAGATATGTATCTATTACGATATCATGTACATATATACTCTTCCATTCATTTCCGTGTTTGCCTCTTCTCCCCGCCCAGGTCGCATCCTCGATATCCCGTGCAAGGTGTGCGGCGACCGTAGCTCCGGCAAGCACTACGGCGTCTACGCCTGCGACGGCTGCAGCGGTTTCTTCAAGCGCAGCATCAGGCGGAACCGCACATACGTCTGCAAGAACCGCAGCGGTGGCGGGCCCTGCCCGGTCGACAAGACGCACCGAAACCAGTGCCGTGCTTGCCGCCTCAAGAAGTGCCTGCAGGTGGACATGAACAAAGATGGTAGGTGGCGTGATGGAGGAGGTTGCTGGCTTGTTGTGTGTCGGTTGATGGTGGGATTGTGTTTGGTGGTTGTTGGTATACTCAGATGGTAGGTGGCGTGATAGAGGAGGTTGTTGGCTTGTTGTGACTAGGTTGTTGGTGGGATAGTGTTTGGTTGGTTGGTTGTTGGTAAGCTAGTTAGATGGTGGATGGTGTTGTTGGTAAGCTAGTTAGATGGTGGGTGGTGTGATGGAGAAAGTTGTCAGCTTGATGCGAGTCGGTTGAGGGTGGGATAGTGTTTGGTTGGTTGGTTAGTTAAGGACTTGAGGGATCGGTTAATTGATTGGATAATGGTTGCTTCCCTGTTTGATTATTCGTTGGTATGTAAGTTGGTTGGTCAGTTGTTGGTTGGGTTGGTTTATGGATCGTATGCATTGTATGACATATGTATAGAAGGAGAGATTTTCAAGGATGTTCATATTGATGATGATGATGACCATAGATGACTATAATCTTAATGATGAAGGTGGTAGTGGTAGTGGTGGCGGTGGTGGTGGTGGTGGTGGTGGTGGTGGTGGTGGTAGTGGTGGTGGTGGTAATGGTAGTGGTGGTGGTGGTGGTGGTGGTGGTAGTGGTGGTGGTGGTGGTGGTGGTGGTAGTGGTGGTGGTGGTAATGGTAGTGGTGGTTGTGGTGGTGGTGATGGTGGTGGTAGTGGTGGTGGTGGTAATGGTGATGGTGGTGGTGGTGGTGGTGGTGGTGGTGGTGGTGGTGATGGTGGTGGTGGTGGTGGTGGTGGTGGTGAAGGTGGTGGATGAAGTAACTGTGATCACTCGTGTTATAGGTCATAGTAATACTGTGTCACATGTGGAATGATAGTGTTGATCTCACTTAAAGTTGATTGATCATGGCAATAGGGGTCGTCTGACAGCAGAGCCTCCGTTAAGGTGTTATGAAAATGCGCATCTGGGCAAAGGGGTCTGAAGTACAGTAGTGACTCCCTTCCCACCACCTTCTGCCCAACCTTCTCTCTTCTCTTCACCCTCTTGGCCAGAAGACTTTAAAAAAATTCCATCACTCCCTGAAAGTACAAACTCCAATATCAAAGAGAAACCAAAAGCTATTCTTTAAAACGCATTACAGAAAGCGCCAGAACAGATATTCCCCTTTCAATTTGAGAGTTTCGCTTAGATGCACGACATGATACATGTCGAGAGGATCAAAAAATGTTGAATAGCCTACTTTGGTATAGAGCTTATGAGACTCGGACGTGTTTCATTTGAAGACAATTGATGTGCGCATGAATGCAGGCGAGAAAGCCTTCCAAAGGTGAACAGAAAGTGCTCTAAGGTGAGAAAAAGGAAACACTTTTGATTGATTTCATTAAGCGCTTTAAGCTCAAGCTCGCTCTCTCGCTCTATCATCTCTATCTTTCTCTCCCTCTCTCTCCCTCTCTACTACGCTCTTCCCCGTCCCACCTCGGCCTCAATCCCGTCCGTTGCTTTCTTTCCAAACAGCCCAATTAAATGCCAAACATATAAAGCGTTAAATTGGCACATTACTTTGACACGTTTCGACGAATTAAAAGTCGGCTAAATTGAATAGGACGACGAGCAAACACGATGAACACGATGAGTGACAAAGAAGCGAGTGTGATGAGAGGATTCTTCCAAAAGGTGTCACCACCGGGTCGAGGGGAGGGAGGGGGAGGGGGGCGGGGGGGGGGGGGGGGGGGCAAGGGAGGGCATGATGAAACACTATGAGTGAAGGGGCAACTTCAAGTATCTCTATCTGTCTATGTTGCGTGGGACAGGTGGTGATCTCATGGATCAATAACACTGATATATCACACCATTTCACTAGTTTAAATGTATCAATGGGTATCATAAGGTTTGCACAATACAAGGGCTTCTTCATAATCTGACATCGCGACAATAAATGGAAATACTTGGGATATCGCCTCTCTTCCAAGCAAATAGAGATATCTAAGAATAAATTAGAATATCATTATTACAATTGAGTTCTTAAAAACGTTTTCATCCGTATTTTGAAGGGTGCCCCTCTACCATTCAGAATCCCCCCCCCCATCCCCTATTGGTTTAAATTTTCTAAGCGGGGCAGCTTCTCCCGTCGCACCCTGAGCGTGCACTATTTGGGTCAATGGTTTGAGAGACCGCTGGAAGGCAAATACTACGGTAAAGTGGGATGATTCGATCATGTCGATGGCTATTACAATAATAATATTAAACACGGATAATCTAAACACGGCAAGTGAGCTTTGCGTCATTTTCACACCTCGTGTCGATGTCTGTCAAGCTGTGCATCGAAGCTGTGCATGTGAACAAGCCTACCGTTTCAAGAAACTGTTCATCAAATTGATCAGTGATGCCTGGGTGACATCGCGAACAATAGACAATGATCTGTCTCGAAGACAGCTACCTGCGAGAGAGAGAGAGAGAGAGAGAGAGAGAGAGAGAGAGAGAGAGGGGGGGAGGGAGGGAGGGAGAGAGAGAGAGAGAGAGAGAGAGAGAGAGAGAGAGAGAGAGAGAGAGAAAGAGAGAGAAGATGAGAGGAATAAAATAAAGACAGGAAGATGATTCTCGCTCAGATGAAAAGCTGAAAGATCAACATACTTAGCCGTTAAGAGCTGCCTATAAAGGTAAACCGTGCCCCAAGGTAGCAACGCGCCCAGGCATTCTGCACACCTGGACTTTTTGTTTGGCCGAGTTTGCCCAAGTCCTTCTCGAGAAGTTAGTGGGTATCGAGTACGATTGCAGTCAGGGTTTGTATGTTTCTCTAGCGGAAGTGGCTGAGGGGTGTAGCCATGCATCGAAGGTGTATAGTGAGGGGTATAAAGTGGGTTCATTATAGGGGGTTGCAGCGCCTGTTAGCTTAAAAAAAGGGGGGTGTCTCCCGGGATGCCAATCTTATAATTAGTGGCCAGCAAGTGCCACAAATATTTTCTTTAACAATATATTTTTTCATTAAAACCTCTGTCGACGGGATGGGGGTGGAAGGTCACATGGCGCAACTCCCTCCCTAAACAATATCTAAAGAGGATGAGGGATAAAGGAGGGAGGGAAAGATGTGGAGCATTTAGGAGGAAACCGTGCATCATACACTACTGGAGAGATAACCTTGCCGAAGCCAAGATGCGACTTTATGAAAGACATACGACAAGTGAACAAAGTGGAAAGGGGGAGAAAACGTTGTAAGGTTACTTTTAAGAAAATGCACAAAGACATAGTAGGCCTACAGTACGGCGGGAGGGTGGTATTTTACAACGAGCGGAAAAAATTATTGTTGCAGGTAAGGTCAACGCTTCATCATCACCAAAAAGCAAGCTACATATTAGTCAGATGATAATCGAGTATGCCTTAATTTAGTAAGATAAGTCTGGAACGCCACCGAACGGCACATCGCCGGATATTGGCTCTCAGCACGAAATAAAAACGAAGTGAGGAGAAGAAAGAGACGAAAAAATCGTCTCAAGTATTTACTACCAACTGGTTAGCAAAGTATCATTGGGACGATATGATAATAGCCTGTCTAATCGTGTTATAGCGAGTAGTACCCATGCAAGGATCCTCGTGTTTGAACAAGGGTTCGGGTGATAATAGCCCTCGCGAGACCAAGTAGCTCTTTCTCGGACCCTCAGAAAAATACAGTGATAGGTTACTTAGAGGCGAACAAAACGAGTGGTTAAGAGGAGAAGGATGGTGATGAGGGGAGGTGACATGGAGTGGGGGTTCGAAGCCACTTGAGTCGAAGTCAAGCCAGCTAAGAAGCCACAAGGGGCGAAAGATAAATACCCAGCAATCCACGAGTACACACCGAAATGAGAAAAAGACGGGGGGAGGGAGAGAGAGAGAGAGAGAGAGAGAGAGAGAGAGAGAGAGAGAGAGAGAGAGAGAAAGAGGGGGGGGGGGGTAATGAACAGATACCGTTAGCTTCTAATGGATGTGTAAAATGAGGAAAGTTTGGTAATCCCTTTGAACGCTGATGATAGACCCACTGTTTTGTAAATCATACCCTTTTACTCTGTTTGTCGAAGGACCGTTAGAACAGGTGATTTTTGACGCCTCGGTTTATATTGTCTCGTTTTCGTCATTATTTGGAGGTAGCGCTGTGATGTACTACACACGTCACCACAGTGTCAAGTATTGGCCTACGTCGGGTATCATGTTTATAATCTTTCCCATATTGTTGTTATATAATTATCCAAATATCTATATAATATTTTCATTTGAGGGTTAAATGTTTCAAAGGACCTAAAATCACAATTCGATTATCTTGGAATACAACATGCATAATAATGGTAGTTGTTAACATCTATTTTACTATTATCAAAATGTTCAAATAAGATTGTATAAAATATTATCAAAATAATAAAATGATTCATGTATTGACTGTATATAAATATTGTCATAAGATTGCTCATTGATTTGTTTTTCTTGTATGTTCTCATCTAGATTCCAGTTAATCAATTGTTTTTCTACAATCAATATTTTACTTCTTCTCTTTATTCCCCTTTCTCCTGCTCAATATCATTCTAATCATTACATTTTCCTGCCCCTCCTCCTCCTCCTCCTCCTCCTCCTCCTCCTCCTCCTCCTCCCCCTCTTCCTCCTCCTCCTCCGAGTTTTCCCCTTTCTTCATAATGTATCGTGTATCCCTCCTCTCCCCCTCCCACCATTTCTTCTGGTAATAATGAAGTGGTGTAGAACTATATAAAAACACCTCATTTTCCTAAGAAGGAAAGGTGTCGAGGGAGACGAATGAGGAATAGAGTACATAGATCAGTCACAGTGGAAGGTGTTTAATATCTTTGTGAGATGTTGACATTCTGCGACCATCCTCACACACTTCAAACTCTCGACTCCATGTTTGCCCAGCGATGGGGGAGAGCGTAGTGGGGTACGGTCTTCACCATCCGTCCAAAGTCAAGGAATCTGTCGTGATTAACCCTGTCAGTATCAAAGAAAGATGTGCTTTGTAGGTGTGTGAGCATTAACAATGCAAGATTGATCCAATCACGAAAAAGGAGTTAACTCTTTCGGCTTCAGGCAAAGATGCGCCTGATAGGATTTGTTTGCAATAGTAACTCAATGGCGAATAAAGAGTTAACTTTTCATGTACCAAATAAAGCCGGGCTCTACAAGATTTGTGTGCATTACCTGTGCAACAATGACTCAACATCCTCAATGATTGACATGATTGATAAAGAGTTAATGGTATGTTACGTACACATTAGAAGTAGAGACAATGCATGAGATTAATGTATGACATTGAGGAACATGTAAATGTTACATGGACAAGAACAGCACATAACATGAAAAATGAAGAGCACTTCCTTCAGCGGTGGAGTAACCTAGGCCAAAAAGATAAATAAGTAAATAGATAGACTGGTTGGTTGATAGAAATTTGGAAAAAGCGGAGAAAATCGCGAACTTGTATCCTTAGAATTACAAATCTTTTTTAAAATACATATTTACGTGTTGTTGTTTTTTTAATCATTACAAATCACAATATCTACAAATGATTTACATGAGTAAGATACAGAATCACTAAACGTTAAGAAGAGTAATTGTTGGGAAGAAAATCTTATTAAATTTATTTTTAAAAAAACCCTCTAGAACAAAAAAAAATCGCCCAACTGATTCAGCGGATGGGTGTTGCTCATGTCAAAGTTGCTCCTCAGATCAAATGATCGGCGAATATAGTATGATACGAAAAAAAATCATAATCTACGTATATCTCTGGCAGCTTTTTTCAGATACTCATGGCAACACTGGTTGCTACGTTGGTGAAACTTCCAACAGGGCTTGTTTCGAAACGACTAAAAGCAGTGATCGCTAATGGGTAGTTAGTAAACGAAGAATCATGTCGGTAAAGCTGGTTTAGTCTGTCTCGATCAGAGTTGTGGGAACACACTTTGTGACTTGGGGAGTGAGACATGAATGTCGGACTTTGTCGGCAGACACGACTGCCGGACTGTTTTTTCTTAGACTCGTCACCGAAAGAGCGCCGCACATTTCGGGGACGCAGCTGCGCAAACAGGCATCGTGCTCGCGACAAAAGCCCGTGTCTCACCATACGCCCTCCGAACCCCTTCAAACTATTTAAGAAATTGACAGACGGAGAGAAGAAGAGGCGCGGGTCAAAGGGGGAAGAGAAAAGAATAAATGTGACATACATGACATACACTAACTGCTTCCCATGTTTAAACAATGGTTTCTCCGAGTGTGTGTCCCCTGGCGTATGATTTGGCTGGGTGAAGTGACAAGTGAGAGGACGAAACGACAGATCGTGTGTACATTTTCTACCTGGTAGACCCGACTGTTCATGCCGCTCGAACAGGTAAAATACAACCAATGGCGCCAATTGTCGCAGGATATTGAGTCCCGTGGATAAACATGTCCGACCGTTGTGATGTTTAATATAGAAGTAATGCAAACGTGATTAAGTGACGACTGTTGCTTGTTCGATTGTGACTCTCCGTAATATTCACTCGGTCGGTCTGACATTATTATTGAACAAATTTCCATTCCTTTTGTAAGCCTACTAGTTGATGAAATGCGCAAAATAAGAAAGATATATAAGAATTCCAACGTTAAGTGATCATTGTATTTATATTCCCTTTCCAAGATACACAATACACAATACATTCATGAGCGTTATGGGAATGGTGCCATCACCTGCAACGATTACAAAGAAGTAATATAGCTTCACAAATGACTTCTTCTTCTTTGTCCTCTTCGCATGAATATAATGTATATCTTCCGTATTACGTTTGCTAACAACAAAGATGGACACAGTTAACTGTGTAAATATCTAATGGATCAATAAGTAGCTTTACGTTGTGTAAAAGACGCCTTTTCTCCCCCCCCCCCCCTCTTTCTCGTTCTTTATGCAAGCATACATTATTTACCTGTCCATCTAGAATTAATTGTTACCATTCAATACTTTCATAGAAGTATGACGTGTGACCTTGTACCGATGCGAAAAGCAAACGAAATACAAACAAATTGTATGCCTGTCAAAGCTATTAACTTCAGATCTCCATGACTCAGTTTAAAGTTATTTCAGCTTTTATTATCCTTCTCAAGACGGCTTTATTTCCTTTCTTTAATATTCCTGTCATTTCTTCTCTTCTCAAGCGCCCTCTCTGAGGGGCATTGCCAAAAGTCGAAGTGATCAAATATTGACAAAAATCAATGTCGTGCTGTGAGGCATTTTGCTGCCTCTTGTGACTCTGACAAGATTTCAGAAGAATCCAGCTTACCGCTCATTTAATGGAGGTGTGGAAAGTGGTACGTCAGTACGATGGCGTTCTTATGCCTTATCAGATCAGTGGGAAAAGAGAGATGAGAACGCAATTCGACTCATGATACTATTGACAGTGGCTGATGCAGCGTGAAAAGTTATGTTTAATTGTCCAGCGGGGGCTTAACAAGCGAAAGGAATTGGGAGATGTTGCGACCCAATCAACAAAGGACAAGTCACACACTGTATACCATGTATACATTTTCCAGTCATGATAGGTATGACTGGTTCTATTGTTACCATATAAAATGGAAACTTCCTGACTGTGTGTCCGCGTGACTCATACACTAAGTCAGTCCATATCAGCAGGTGCAATATGGCGCAGTTGCTTTCCACAGGTTAGATTCAGTTTGAAATTCTAATCATGTATACTTAACTAATTCCTTACGGTTCAGTAACTATATTCATATTTTCATGGACTATCAAATCCACATTACCAGTGCCAAACGAGTATCAAAGTCAAAACTTACACCATACATAAAGATAGAGCATTTAACATTCCACATGTACATCGCACAGACTTTTACCAAATTTTTTACACATCTTGAAGCAACATTTGTAGCAGGACGATCACACAGATCGATTCATACCCCCACCCAGCGCTCCGTCTTGTCCTTTTCCCACATTCATCCAGTAAGAGCTCACAGTTATGTCTAGAGAGCGACCCACTGAATCGGCGTCAAATCGGTGCAACGAGCGACTACCTTTCGCCTTCAATTTCCGCCCATGTTGTTTTCCAGATGGCGCCGCGATTCATCAGGAACTCTTACCGTGCTTACTGCCAGGATATGAAGCAGACAGAGCTTTATCCTTCAGACTTTTGAAACCATAATCCCATAATAGAATAGCAGACATTCTTTTTGTGGCAGAGATTATGTTGTCGTTCTTTTCGTTGTCGTTGTTGTGAGGATTATTCAGGCCGTCTTAACCTCGAACAGTTTTACAAGTGCATCTTGACAATGAAAGGCTAATGCCATAATGACCCTTCTTTCATTAGTTTGATCTTTTTAAACCTTTCAAACTCCGTGGATCAGGGATGTCGTGGGATTAGCGATGCTAATCTAATTAATGGATGAGTACATGATGAAGCCCGGGGGTTCATTAGAGCAAACAATGGCAAACGTTGAAGCAGATTTGTACAGTTTAAAAGCCGTTCGATACTAGATGAATTGACGTAGGAGTATGCAACGAAATTATCCAATAACCGCCTTTTCTGTCTTCATTTTTAAGGTTCAAGGTAAGGTTTTAGAGGACAGTTTGCCATTTAGAGTGCTCTTGAAATTAATCGTAAAGTCTAAGCGACCGATTTTAAGATTAGTTAATGCCCTATGGGCTGCGCTCAAAGAAGCATGAAAATATGCATCCAGCATGTGATGATAATGATGACTTTTATTGATATAAATGAGATCAATAATAAGTAGTTGGTAGTCATGGTAGCAGCCTAGGTTCTAGGCTTTGGGGTGTGGCATTTTTCTTGTCCTTTTCACTTGTCTAGTCTCAATGGTGGGAGCAATGTCGAGGGTGATGGTAGTGGTAGTGATGGTGATGATCATAATAATGATAATACAGATGATAATGATGATGATGATGATGAAGAAGAAGAAGAAGATGATGATAATGATGATGATGATGATGATGATGATGATGATGATGATGATGAACGATGATGATGATGATGATGATGATGAACGATGATGATGATGATGATGATGATGATGATGAAGATGATGATGATGATGATGATGATGATGATGATGATGACGATGATGATGAAATTGATGATAGTAAATATGATGATGCTAAAAGTGATAATGGTAATAAGTATGCTGAGTATGACGGGGTAGTAAAAGTAACCCGATAAATAATATTAAAAATAGTGATGATGAAAGTGATATCAATAGTTGATGATTTTTATGATAAAGTTTGTAATGGTGGTGATGGTGCTGGAGTGATAGCATGATGATGATCATGATGATGGTGATGTGCCTACTGGTGATGACAGTGGTTGCTGTGACGACAGTGTACCATGTACGACAAGTACACATGATGTACATCGTGTGGTATGCCCACCACGAGCTCTTGCTTTGAGGATTCTTGCCGCCTCCATCGTGTATTTTTGTAGATACAAAAACACTTGTATGTTATTGTAATGGAATTATGATCATTATTGCAAATCTCAGTGAAATAATTCACTATTTGGATATGGTTAAAAGTTTGTTGTGTTTTTATGAAAATTGTGATTATGACGGAAACGAAATAAATGTTTCGAATATATCTTTTTACCCCGTTACTCCTATCCTCTTCCACAGCGGTTCAGCACGAACGCGGACCTCGCAACTCGACAATCAAGAAGCAAATGGCGCTCTACCTGAAAGAGTCAGCAGCTGCGGCTGCCGCAGCGGCAGCCGGTGATCTACCTCCCCCGCTCCTCCCCGGTGGATATCTCCCCGGTCCCGCTCTCTTTCACCCTCAGCTGCTCAGCGTAGAGCCGTACCCAAGCATCATCCTCAGTTCACCGGTCGACTACGCGCCGTTCCCGCCCCAAGCCTTGCCGTGCTACCCAACACCAAAGGTAATGCCTAACGAGAACAACATTACGATTGATCTATTATTGTGTACGATGAAGGTAAAGTTTCACTTTAAAACCGTGATCCACATCATGAAGCACTTTACTTCATGGACACTTCCTAAATATAACATACTTAAGAACAAGTCAAAGTCACATTATAAAAAAAAAAAAAACACTAGCATTAAGTAATCAGCTACCTCGGTACTGAGAATATAAAACACATTGGCCGATCTTACTTCCCAAATGAGCAGTTCAACTATTGTGTGGCTTGCATAACAAAAAAGAGAAAGAAAATAAGCCATAGTATATCCAGGAAATAAATCTCCAGGTTTCAGCATTTATTTGACTTGCTTTTTTAAAAAAAAGATGGAGCATGCGATCTTTAAAACTCGATCGGTGGAAGCCACATTTTTGTTTATGATATCAATATAGTTATGTTGTTCTCCAGCATTTGAAAAATGTGTTGTCAAAATAATGTATTTGTTTCGTCTATTTGATCTCCCATTCTCTCTCTCTGACTAGTACCCTCACGAGCCGACCTCTCCGATCTCGCCCACCCCACCCTACGGGACTGTAGAAGCGATCTGTGAGACGGCCGCACGGCTCCTCTTCATGAGCATTAAATGGGTTAAGAATGTCCCCGCCTTCATCAACCTACCCTACTCAGATCAAGTAAGATTTCTCGATGTTTTTGTTTGCTTCTTCATCTTCTTCTTCTTCTTCTTCTTCTTCTTCTTCTTCTTCTTCTTCTTCTTCTTCTTCTTCTTCTTCTTCTTCTTTCTTCTTTTTTTCTTCTCCTTCTTCTTCTTCTTCTTCGTCAGTTTCTCCTTCTTCTCCTCCTTCTTCTTCTCCTTCTTTCTTCTTCTTCTTCTTCTTCTTTTTCTTCTTCTTCTTCTTTCTTCTTTTTTTCTTCTCCTTCTTCTTCTTCTTCTTCGTCAGTTTCTCCTTCTTCTCCTCCTTCTTCTTCTCCTTCTTTCTTCTTCTTCTTCTTCTTCTTCTTCTTCTTCTTCTTCTTCTTCTTCTTCTTCTTCTTCTTCTTCTTCTTCTTCTTCTTCTTCTTCTTCTTCTTCTTCTTCTTCTTCTTCTTCTTTAAGGACATTCTGTTTCATCCCCTATGTTTGATTATTTTATCTGTTCTACTTCATTATTGTGAAAAATCTAACGCGCTTCGACCAATTCTTAATCATTATGCTTTTCTTTAGGGAACATCTTCATTCTATTACATTCAGACGCGATCTCATTGTTAACTATTTCCGTATCATGTTTAAAGAAGGAAATATTTGTTTCTTCAAAGGTAGAGAGACATGAAAACAAATGCATGCATATGTGTCAGGTTTTTTTTGTACAAATATCACCATACACGGAATACACATTCAGGTTTTCTACGTTGCCTTTTAATGTTAAGATCAGCATTGCTTTCATTGGCTTGAAAAACGGGTTAACATTAATGAATGTTTGGCAGCGTGTACATTACTAATAAACATATTTTTTCGCTGCTTCCTTTTCAGCTCACATTATTAGAGGAAGGATGGAGGGAGCTGTTCATACTGGGAGCAGCGCAGTGGCAGATGTCGGTGGATGGTCCAGGGCTCATGGCATCAGCTGGTATGATCGATCACGTGACCTGTACCCTTTGTGTGCCATCTATTATGCTCCTCTCTAGGATTTATGGATGTTATTTGTGGGGAAAAGTCTCATGTGGAAAATGATGATTTAAATGATAGTAGACGCATAATAACAAGATATTAAAAAAACATAATGCAAAGGGAAGCCGTTATGACAGTTATCATGTTGTTGTTGCTGAAGCTGTTGTTGTTGTTGTAGTAGTTGAGAGTTTTAGTTCAGGACACTTTACTGTAATATAGGGCACTCTGTAACTAAACAATAAGGTTTATTTCACTTGTTTAGTCACAAACAGTGACAAAGAGATAAACATGAATGTGTGCAATTGTGAGGTATTGGCATTTTTTTTATTACAGTCATGACAGTATGCAGGTAACATTGCTCAGACGAAAAAAAAAATGTTACTACGCCGTAGGATGACACAACCTTCAAGTTCATTTTCATTTACATCGATTGGTATTCTCTTCTCGTTCTCTAATAGGTATGAAACCAGACACAACTCCGGCCGAGAAGTTGGCGGCTATCTCGAGCGAGCTGCGCGTCTTACAAGAATTGATCGCAAAGTTCAGACAGCTCAACGTCGATGCAACGGAATACGCGTGCCTAAAGGGCATCGTCATCTTCAAAACAGGTAGGTACTAGAAGGCTGAGAATTTGTCATTCCCCCTTATCTTTAGTACATTTTTGTTTCGCTTATGATATTAGAGGAACCATTAATTTGCCCTTTAATTACGAGTTTGTCATGACATTGCCTTTAGGATTGAGATTTACCACAAACGTGAGAAAGCAAATCATGATAAAGCAATGGTGAAATATGAGTTATCGTGCTCATGAAAGCGGCTTACAAACATAATTTTTCTGCTGTGACGCAAATACGCTGATGGGCAAAGAAATACATGTATAAGGACATACAGAAGAACACTTCAAGAGGTTACAGACAAACGAACCGACATACAGATACATACATACACATGAGCTAGTGAGAAAGGGGGCATCATATTTTGTATGTCGCTGCTGATTAAGCATTTTGTTTAAATTGTTCACACACCTATCTTAATAATATTGTCTCTCGTCCTTTTCTTGCTTATTCCAGATGTGGGCGGGGTCAAAGAGACGCCCTCTATCGTCTCATTACAGGATCAGTCCCAGCTCGCCCTAGGCAAGTACATCGCTGTGCGTCACCCATCCCAGCCGCATCGCTTCGGCAAGCTGCTGCTGCTGCTGCCCAGCGTGCGGGCCATCAGACCAACCACCCTGGAACAGATCTTCTTCCGCAAGGCCGTCGGCTCCACGCCCTTCCACACTCTGCTCACCGACCTTTACAAGAACGAGAACTTCTGAGGATCAGTGAAGACTCTTGTTAACCCTTGAAGTGCCTGACAAGACACTGCTGCTCTATACCTTGAGCCATGTGTGAATCAAGGTCATATAAAGGGTTAATTGAATAGCCTGACAAGCTGATCACGGTTCGTTCTGTTCCGCTATCACCCACGGTCCATAACCCTCTCAGTGCCAAACAAATCTAAGCTATATGGAACGTGTGTGTATTACTTGTTAATTAATCCACACGTGGCACATGAAGGGTGGTTTGAGGATGGTAACGTGGGCACCATTCAGCATATTCGCACCCCTGTCATGGAATTGACGCCCTACCTGATCCGTCTTACGGTCCTAAGGATCATTAGGAAAACAGTGCCTCGAGTTTATCTTGACGATATTAAGTGCCTGATAATCTATACGGTAGAACGCACAATCTGCGAGAGTTATTATGGTGCAAAACGCCATTCCGATGATTGAAAACGTCATTCATAAGTATGAGCCACGATGGAGTTCGATCACCTCAAAGTGTTGATGTCTGTAGTTGCATCTGAAATCCCGCCCTCTTTGGCTTCGTTTACCATCTCTAACATGTTAGCATGTAAGGTGGGAAATACCATTGCTATATCGAAACTTGTTTTGAAATCAAAGTTTCCCCCCCCCCCCCTCTCTCTCTACATTACCTATGTGATTAATATTCTTTTTTACCCTAGGTAGAAAGAAGGGAAACTATTAGGAGAAAAAATGTCAACAAATTGATATAACAACCCCCCCCCCCTCCCCACCGCCAACCCCCCTCCCATTTTACCCTTTCCACCACCACCATCACTATGTGTGTCATTCCATATTGTATTGATTAATGGAAGTGGCCTCATTACATTTCACACACACTCATACACACTCAGCCCTCTACCCCTCTATCTCAACATACACAAATTCCAGCATGACACATAATATGGTTCATGTTACATATAGGTTCTCAATTATTGTAACTTACCATCAATGGTAACAGCCAATGAGTTATCATTTATGCACGCGTTGCCATGGTAATTAGCATTGATGGTAAGTTACAATGATAGAAAACCTATACGCAGCGTGGCCTAGGTTACATTGATACCCACCGGGTCTTTAGATCGGAACAGCATTATTTTCACGACTCTAGCACGTCTAGCGCCGAGAATTATCCAATTCCGTTTATATCATGTTTAACATTGCCCACTGCGGTCTTCATGTGAAACTTGTCCCCATCAGAACATTTGTCTTCTAACCATGGTTATGTTTATTTCTCGAGAACATAGCCTATTCGTGTGCCCTTTATATATGTTATAATACGAAGCCTTACCACTTTGACGTTGATGGTATTAATTATCTGTCATGATAAAATTGTGTGATGCAATATTTTCATTTGCAAATAACCTTGTAAACTTACGTTGGCCAATATTTTGTAGCATTATCGGCCTCATGAATGTAAATGTACTCGTGAAATCATGTTGGTATTGGAAATACTGTATATTATTATGAGACAATCGAAAATGAATCGAAATTATGAGAAATGTACATAATTTATTTTATTCTAGGTCTATGTCCATAATTATGACAACACTTAGTATTAAACCTTTGAAACATTCCACTGTTCATGGACCAGAAAAATATGTAGAAATGATGATGTTGATGTGAATGTGCCTTCTTTTAAATGACTTGCGAGTCATTACATTTAACATAACATTTCAACACATTTTTTTTTCAATTATCTTTTTGTTATTCCATACCTTCAATTGAAGTATACTAAATTTCAACACATATAGACACATACACACATGCGCGCGCACGCACACACGCACGCACACACACACACACACACACACACATAAACACACACACACAACACACACACACATACTCATACTCACACTCCCATAATGTACCGATATTACACCTTAAACACATAAAGAGTTGGGAGATACCATTGCATTTCTCACACGCACTTTGTTACCACGTGTTACCATAGATAATATTGACCGGGCGGTGAATATGTATTGCACTTCGTCGATGTGTTTTTTTTTTCTTCCCATCTCGACAGGTAAAACTAATAAATGAATAAAGTATATATATGATGTCAAAAACAATATACAGTGTATTACCGCCGAAGCATTGGGCTTTGTCAACGAATAGTAATACAATGATTGTGCCTTCAAGACGGTGTTGACTGTATACATTTTATCACGTACCAAAGACTTATAGCATTTGATAACAGTTTCTATATTTCATTTATATTTTTCATATTATCTTTAAGTTCAAACTCTACAGAACCTTGACATTTCTAGGCCTAAATGTGTTGGGCTCTAGAACTATATTCTGTACTTTGGAAGTCATCAAATTCTGTTTTGTATCTTTCACGCAAACACACGAATAATTGTATAACGTGCCTTTCACCAAAGATGGAATTGTGCCTTGCGACTACACTACACAAACACGAACGTGTTAAATGAAGCACTAGTTAATGCCGTTCTCTATATATAAATACCACAATAGTGATGGATTTTAAGACGATGGTGTTTAATGCGATACCAAGAACGTTGGGTTTACCACCAGTGTTGTAAACATTTAACACCAAAGAAGAAGAATTTCAACAACCTTCCTTGGTGTCAAATCAACTCTTTCTTAGGATTAAATCCCGATTGTTAAACCCAGCATTCTTTGCATTACATTTACAAAAAATACTCATTATACATTTATTTACGACGAAGCAGACCCGTGGTATAGAATTTAACACCATCATTTTGCGGCGTACTTGATTACTGTAAAATTGGTCTTAATGTTGGTTTGTGACCGGTTAAGCTGTATTGCTACATGTATAATTTTCTGATAAGTTTGTTGTTAGAATTTGGGACTTCAGGCAAACGTGCCTTGATTAAAAAGCTTCATACTGTTTTTTTTTCTACTGTCTTATATCAAATGCAATATGTACATAATATTTCTGAGATGTATGTCCGTCTGTCTGTCTTCTCATAAAATAAATTACTAGGCAGTGCTTAACAAAGAACGGGCCATGCAAACTGTGTTGTGCAGGAGATACTTTACATGTCCTCTGTGCGATTCTGTGATGAAACTTTTTAGCTCCTCTTTTTTATACTTGCAAATAGATATCTTTCAAATATATGGCCGCGTATGGAATCATACATGTATGGGGCAAAGACAAGTTACATAGGCTTCTTACGATATGGATGTGTGAAATATATAGTATGTTGCAGTTAACTATGCCAGAAAGGTAGCTGCTCTGTGGGTAATTCGTGTAAAGCTGGTGAAAAAATGATTTCATTGCGCACAAAGAGTTCATCTCCAAAACTGTCTTGCATTATCTTACGTAAATACCACCTACCAATAAATCATGAGAATTGTTTATTCTGTAAGCAAAAACACGGTTATGCCTTTGGGATTAAATCTTATTGACTTTGAAGCAACCACTGTTTTATTATTATTCTTACTGCAAAAATTGCTTTAATAACTCTTTCTATTTTGACTTGACTGTATTCCCTTTGTGTGTGTACTTTAAAAATTTGTCAATTTGCAAATAAAGAATGTACAAAGATGATACACGACACGACAAGACGCTGTCACGACAATAAACGTTCACAAATGTAAAAAAACTACCATCTTTAATGGTGTTGCTGTGTGTAACCTGTCTCAAATCATGTGTGTGTGTATATGTGTGTGTGTATATGTGTGTGTGTGTGTATGTGTGTGTGTGTGTGTGTGAGTGTGTGGAGTGTGTGTGTGTATGTGTGTGGGGGTGTGCGTGTGTGTGTATGTGTGTGTGTGTGTATGTGTGTGTGTGTATGTGTGTGTGTGTGTGCGCGCGCGCCAAGCTGTGTGGAAACATTTTAAGGTGGAAAAACAGATGTTGATGAATATGAATCACATCGATACCCCTAAAAACACACACACTCCACGCCCCCCCCCCTCTCTCTTTCTCTCTCTCTCTCTCTCTCTCTCTCTCTCTATATATATATATATATATATATATCCTCTATCCTCTCCAACAATTTCACAGCAATATAAATAAACTGTACCAGCACTGCATCTGTTTATTTTTTCGTTTATTTCAATATTGTCTTGCTGATTGTAGCAGTTAATAGTGTATCTTATGTATAAATATGTACAAAAAGTCTGTCATAAATATAAGATCACAGTCATGTATAAAACGGACAGTAAGAAGTTGTACCAGTGATATGTAGTACTGGTATGTGTATATGAATATGAAAGCATTGAAATACACAGAATACAATGATCATTGAATACACACAACATTATAGATAGGACACTCATATATATCAGAGAAATATTTTAGCAAGGGGTAAAGGGGTTTTGTATCAATTAGTAATTCCTAATAATGATAGCATTCCAGTGTGGTGCAACATTGGAAACTACTTCACTGTCTTGTATAAAAACTTACATAACATTAGCTCCAAACAACATACATAATGTACATACATCAACAAATGAAATATTAAAATTTGAAAGTCACTTGCAGTTTGAGGCAGGGAAGTAAAACTTAAGTGCATACACATTCTAAGACTTTGGTGTATTTTAAATTAAATGCACTTCTATTGATTCTTCTGGACCACATAGTTTTAGTCAGCAAGCCTTGTCAAGACTGTTAAAACAATCGTTAGGTTTGTGTTTGCTTAGACTGAAAGGGTTGTTCAACACCATTATCTATGACTTGAGAAACATGTCCTTTGATAGAATCCATGCTTGACGGAATCCACCCAACTTAAAGAAGAGTTTTTCGAACAGGTGTGTCCATTAATGTTTTTGTCAGCAGGTGGAAAAATCGCTTATATATATCAATACTATTATAATTCCCTGTAAATGCCCTATATTGCTCTGGGTTTTTTTTTCAAGAAAGGTGTACATTAGTTAAATGTGGATTAGAAATGCATTAAAAAAACCCATGCAGTGACAAAATTGACCAGGCACTGAGCTTTCGTGCAGATACGGCATTTATAAACATATCTTATATTCATACTAGTACTGTCCCTTGAAAATTTCCTGCATTGTATCTCTAAACCAAACATGAGGAAAGAAGAAAGAAAGTACTGGTGTGCATCAGTTAAAATTTGGTCGATAATGTGATAACAACATGATACTGTCAAAAATTGTGCGATTCTTTTACAAGTACATGTAGAATGATTCTGTGGTTGTCTTGGTTTCTATCAAACTTTGAGTAAACCACTGCTCCTAATGAAATCACTTTTTTTCTCAGATCAATGGCTTTCCACTGAAAGGTACCAGCACACGTCATTCTGGTAGCAATCCTCCAACAATCGAAACTTAACAGCATTACATTGAAAGGTTCATATCGAAATGTGAAACTTTAAGACATCTTTTCTTTCAAAAAACATACACTTGGCTTGGAAACACAAATCATTTTCAGTGTCAACGATATGATATAAGAACAATATCAATGATCACTATGAATACTGACATTTCTTTGAATATCTTAAGACAGTATGAATATGAATATATCATTATTCAAACATATTCAGGATGTCCACATACCGGTAAACTATCAAAATATTTGGCAACCAAGTGAAATTTTTGGGAGAAAAAAAATACTATAACCCTGGAATCCAACGATTTTAATCAAGGTGATGCCAATGAAAACTAGGTGCTTTAAAGGCTTAATCTAAAAAGTACTCTTACTCATTAAGACTGTATAAAAATACTGTTGCATTTCAAATTCATTCATTGTTGTATCATTTATAAATAAAGTCTAGTACCTGTAGACCCATGTACTGAAAGCTTGATTTGAACATCACATTTCAAGTAAAGTCAATCAGAATTAGGCTGGGGACATCGGCAGTCCTTGCCAGTTATGTAATAATATGTAAACATGTAAACATGTAAACCATGTAAACAAATGCACGACACCATTGTTAACAACAAGTGTCCATTGCAGTTGACAAAGAAGCTGGATCCAAGAGGCAAACAATAATAATGTTGATGCTCATATAATTGTTTTTAATGAGGACCAAAGGATGGTAATGTCGTGGACCTTGTACAACTGGGACCATGACGGTCCTGACAAAAGTACAGGTATGAAACAACATACTTCATGAGGATGTTTGAGAGCAAAACACTCAAAAATACACTTCAGGAAAGACAACATTTCTATAAATGATGAATTTGAAATGGATGAAAATAAGCATTGTTTCCTGAATTCCATTAAAATTCAGTATGCAATCGATCTATCAATGATCAAACTAATCCCAGATGTACATCTCACATAATATTTTAACCGGTTCCTTCCGTTTTGAAATTCGCGCCCCGGTACGGTTAGAATCTCACATGCTCAACATCTGCGCAAGTTGCAGGGGGAGTGGTTTTTCAAGGCATGTCGTCTATTGTCCGTAAACCATAATTTATAGGATGTGCGTTTGTTTACTAGCACGCTGATTGGATGAATGCACCGAGAACGATATGAATAAACATTTAATGTGCGTACGTAATGCGTGAAGGAGGAAAGCTCTGAAAGAAAAGTAAAGAAGAAATGAAAGAGTTAGCTTTGAATGGTTAATACAAATGGGAAAAAAAGACAGAAGAGAAGTGGGGGAAGAAAAAAAAAGGAAACATAGATTGAGAAAAATAATGAGAAGGAAAGGAGTCAGGATATATCGCGAGGTTAAGGCAACTAAGATGAATAACCAGATAGCAAAAGTAGACGACAGAATAAGAAATATGAGGAAGTGCAGTGGGATGGGAAGGTGGAAATGCAAAGAGAAATAAAAAATGAGGATAAACAAGATGGAATGAAGCTTCGATTTTCCTTTTCCTCTGTATACAGATAAAGCTGAAAGTTGAGATAAAGAATGTTGGATGAGCAGGAATGGAGACGAGAAGAGGAAGGATAGAGTTATGAAAAGGAGGTAATATAAGCATGGACCTATCATGGATGGACTGCGCTCGGATAGACTTCCTTTGATCTATGAGGTCCGCCGCCTCATAAAAATTCAAGACATTCAGGTGTTTTAAACAATTAGCTGTATTTCTAATTAGGTAGCGCCTTCCTCTGAATAACAAAAGAAAATCTGTTCTGAGAAGTATGTCAACCGTTCAGCCTTCGCTGGGAGCTCGTAGCTGATCTATTTACACACACTGTGAATTAGTTTTGGGGTGAGCGAAGGGAAATTTTGAAAAAAATTGTAGAAAGAATTTGGTCCGTAACTTTTCCGGACACCTCCGCACACGAAATTGAGATTGTTTCCATGAAAGATTAAACACTCAATAAACGATTTACAAGATATTTTTAAGGAAATATGATTCGGAAATGTGCGATATGGAGGCATTTCTCTGGCATGTTTTCTACAGTATTCTCATTTTATCACAAAAACGAAGCAACAATATAATCTGAAATTCACAGAATCGTATCTTTATAAGATGTAATACTACTGCACATGCACTTCAGCTCATGAAGTGGTTCTGAAATCTTCTGCGCATACAGAATATATATTCCTCAAAATGCATCCTACATTTTGTCATGCTTGTTTGGCGGCGGATCTCCCTCGATCAAAGAGCCAAACGCGTCAAATATTCCATTGTGATCTCAGTGCACGCGACCGCTGTAGGAATAAATTACACTTCGTGCTGACTCCATTCCTTACACCTCTCTGATATAAGAAAGCGGATGGTACAGGTGGAGAGTGAAGAGGAAAAAAAGTAGGTTTCATCAATGTGGGAAAGAGGACACAAACCAAGAATGAAGAGAAGGGGTAAAGAAAAAAAACATTGGAAAGATATTTTGAATGGCATCGTTGTAACATATTTATTATTAGACACATACTCAGGAAGGAGAGAGTGGTTGTGAGGGAGTACCAAGACTTATAGCTCAAATTATGTGGAATAAAATGAAGATAGCGACGAGGAAAATATGTTTCTGTAATTTTCGTCTTAAGTTCTACATATGTGTACAACCAAAAAGTGTTGATTCAGGTTTGCCGAACTATATATATTTTTTTGACCACGTTCCTGGTGTAATGATAGTAAGTCTTGAGACAAGACTAGAGACTTCTCAAGATGGCAACTGTATCAACACACACACGTATAGTCTGCTGCATTAAAGTTACTACAACGTAGAAGCCTTGTTCGAGTCATCCTATCTGAGTCTACACAAGATCACAACACCTGGCATTGGTCGGTTAGTTTTTTCCCCTTGTTTGTCTACAACGAAAGAAATGAACGTCTTTGTAATACTTTCTCCGGGTATATATTGTCTATTTTAGAAGCCTAGAGGACCAGTTGAAATGCTCCAAAAGCATTGAGAAGGAGTCTTCTCGTGCAACTTATTTTCCTCCTCCCTTTCTTGCATTTTCTCTTTCTGTTCCTTCTACTTGGAAATTGAGGAAAGAGGCGGCGGCGAAGAACATAAAATGATGAAAAAGAAGATGAAAACTTTTGTAAGGATGTATATTAGGATAGTTATGAGGATGGGTAAAGGAAATGTGTGTGTGTGGGAGGGGTGGGGTTGTACCTTTATAGAGATAACGAAGGAAAAAGCGAGCAAAGGCAGCTTCTTCTAGAAAAAAAAACTATATGAAGGATAGAAACCGAAAGAGGGAAAATGAAGGGAGAGTTGAGGACACAAAAACAAGAACATGTTCTAGGAGAAGAAAGGAAAAACACTTTAATATTTCGAATGACAATATTACATTAGTACATACATATATGGTGAAGATATATATTTAGGTGTAACAATCATATCTCGTGTCCTTGCACTTACTGGTTTCCCTTTCATATGTTAATGTTCTAAATAGTCTATAGAAACTTTGCTCAGGGCAGGCAGGAAGTTCTTTGTGTGTTGAACAAGTGCCTTTGTCTGCTCTAGCTTGGTGGATAACTCCTGGATCCTTCCTAGTGTCAGAGGAGTGTCATAAATAGCCTTCCCATGAAAAAGAATCAAAGAAACATGTACCGGTAACAAAGTACTACAAGGTTGATTATTTATGGCTTGTGATTACTTAGTGATACATGTATTTTGTTTTTACAGTGAAACGAATATGAAGCGCAATCGAAATCCTTTTTACACCTACATGTATAATAACTTATTGTCAGTGAAGGAAATACATCATTTTTTTTTCTTCTCTTACAACAAATTTTCCTCTTCCTTCTCCCTCTCATTCTACTTCTACGATAATACTGTCAAAACGTAATTGACTCGGAGTGTACGAGCATGCGTGCAGTCAAGTCCCACGTATTCGTGTGCTGTATGGCCGAGGAACCTCATTTGCATATACATGTATACCACAATATGTCATGTATACCACAATATGTCACCATTGTTTTGCAAATGAGGCTCCTCGGGCGGGATTGTAAATGTGAGCGAGGTAGCACTTGGGCCCTCTTTCTGGCTGATTCTAGTATAGGTCACTATAGCCTCAAACTGATAAAAATGTAGACCGTGGAATGATTTTTGCATCTATTTGGCAATACAGTGATAACTTGTGTCATAGTAATCATTATTCCACAAGAAAAAGTAATTCTTTCTTAAACAAAAGATGCATGTCTGGTCAGATCAAACCAACTACAAAAAATGATTTGGTCCAATCCCAGTTGGTCCTCTCACCATTTCGTCTACCATCACATGCTGATATGTTTGGGTTAGGGTTAGGGTAGGGGGTCTGGATTATGGTTCACGGTTGAGGTTATGGTGTAGATAAGAGTTTTTGCTAAGTTAACCCAGTATTTTCGTCTAAAACTGCATTTTTAAGGGGTTCCTTGTAGACGAAATGGTGAGTGGACCAACTGGGACTGGACCAAATGGCAATAAACCCTACAAAATGTGGAAATTACTGAATGAAAATCTTCATCCGATTTGACGCCATGAGCATGTCTATAGCCGGGCTCAGTTTAACATGGGAGAAAACATAAAATGTCTATAGACGTTGACGGTAAGGAACCGGTTAATAATTATATGACTTTCCAAAAGCTAATCCATGTTGGGCATCATCAACTGTGCTGTTATCATAATACTGTATAAATGCAACAATGATTCAAGAGATTTTATTACATGTACTCTCAGAGGACAGGTCAAACTTTGTTGAATTTTTATAAGGTATATGTAGTATATTCAGTCATATAAGACGATGCTACATTTATTGTGTCACACTGGTATAAACCATCAATAATAAAACCTCAAATTAAGACATTGATATTTCAAGTCAGTGTCTTATGCTTTATTTTATATGATACTGGTACAAAAGGTTGTCATATAAAAATAGAACGAAGACAGTGATATCTCATTTCCAAACTATATTGTCCCGTCAATCACATATATGAAATACCCAGATTCATAGCTTTCTCTTCTACTCAAGGTATTTTTGTCACTATAACAAGTTGATAACAACACATGGAAAAGACAATAACATTAAAATGAACAGACTCACAAAATAATTTCTCTGGTGTACTTTAGTTTCTGTTCAGGAGCAGCAGTCTTATTGAAGTTCTCCACACTGCTGATGATGGTACCACCACCACTACCACCCCCTGTTCCATTGTTGTTTAGACTGGCCCCATTTGCACCACCAGTCGTACTACCAATAGTGCTACTCGGACCACTGATCCTCTTTGAGTTTGAAGAAGTGTTACCATAGGTGTCATTACTTGTGTAACTGGCACCGCTAATCCTTGCAGAGTTCCTGGCATCTGCACCAGAAGTGCCATTGCTGAAGGAGCTTGTGCCACTAATCCTGTTCGAGTTTGAAGAGAGGCCACCATTACTGACATAGCTTTCACCACTTATCCTATTAGAAGCATAGTGCATGGAATTCGAGGCACCACTAGAATTCTCCTTGGCGCCTGCATTGATACTGTACGAGTTGGACAAGTGATGGCCATTGCTATAAGCAGGTAATGTCTTTGAGTGATTGTTGGTTGGGTTGAATGATGCTGTTGATGATGAGGGTACAGATGCCATTTGAGGTGTAGGGTTGTTGGCACTAGCAGGTGCAGCTAGTTTGCCATGATCACTAAGACTGGTACCCCGGGCCTGAGGGTGCTGTGTACCCGTGATTGCAAACACAGCGCTGCCACCACTTTTCCTGCTTGCTGCATGGTAAGCTGAGGGGATACTGCTTGGGGGACGATGATGATGGTGCGACTGCGAGTAACTCTGTGGTTGACTTTTTGGTTGATTCTGGTACCCACCTGTTACCCCAGAAGGTTGAACAGCACCGGTGGCCTTTGAGGAACTCTGGCTCACACCAGACCTTACACCACCAAGCGATGGTGTAACACCAAGCCGACTCGCAGCAGACTTCGGTGCTACCACTGGTGCCCCGGAAGAATGGCCCGATACAACAAAAGTCCTTGTATGGTGAGCATCGCTAACATGTTGGTAATTCCCTTCAGGTCTTGGGTGACCTATGTATCTTTCTTGCTGGATGGCTCTCTCATGTGGAGGTCTGTTCCAACTCAGTGAAGCTCCAGCTTTCTGCCCTAAGCCATCAACATGTGCGGACGATTCCTGATTACCTGCATTGTTTGTGCTTCGGACATGAGGCTGATGGTTCCCTGCAACCCTATGTGCACCATTATTTACTGCACCATATGGTGGTGGTTCCGTTTTGGAATACAGTGGTCTCACTCGTGAGTTCACATCTTTCAGAGCACCCACCTCCTGAGAAGAGGGCCCCCGCGGATTGTATGTTCGCTGGTGGGATTCCCCGCTGTGTGGACTGACGATGCTGTACTTGATAGCAGAGGTGTTGGGGAAGGAAGAGGCCTCCCCTGATGATACACCAGAGGACGTGCTCTGGCTCTTACCAGAGTCTGCAGGAGATGGGTTCCCGCTGGAGATGGGGTCTGGGGTGGGTGTCGCCGCTCCCCGTAGCTGCACATCTGTCGATGTTGATGTGAAGGTGGATGTCGAGAGAGGCTGAGATGTGCTTGAGGTTGGGGAGACTGGTGGGCTGAAGGGGGGTGTGTCCTGGGGCTGCCAGTGCAGGAGGGCAGGAGGCTGCTGCTGCTGGCCATGGAAGGAGGACAGGGAGTGGGTCTGGGCCTGGAGGGGAGGGGGTGGCCGGGCGTTAACGGTAAGCGCCTGGTAGGCGATCAGATCCGCTCTGAGGGGACCGCGCGACCGACGATCAGACGACACGCTTGAGCCTTTCAAGGTGTGGAGCCCAGAGTCGCGAGTTGATGATGACGCCCCGCTGATCGACTTCGCCTGACGCGGGACAGCCTCAAAGGAAACCTGCGACGCTGTCTCTGTGGCTGAGGATGACTCTGCAGATTCCGAGGCGGTATCGTCCGTCTCTTGAGATGGTAGGACGAAGTTGGGCGGAAGCGAGTGATGGGGGTCAGCCGGCGGGGAACGTTCGTGACTTTCAATGAGAGGCGGTCTGTATGTCCCAGCCACCATGCTGAGTCGTGTGGCACTATGACCGCTGCTCCCACTCAGTCTCTCCTCGTCACTGACAGCATGCAAGAAGCTGCGACTCCTGCTAGTCTTTGGGATAGCACCGGCTTTTGAGTAGTCCTGCTCCTGTGATTGGTCATTCCTGCTTTTATACTGGTGTGGGGATTGCTCGGTAGGAGGCTGTGAAGATGTGCGGCCATCAACCTCCTCTTCTTCCTCCTCATCCTCATCATCTTCGCTCTCGTCCTCACTCTCCTCCTCATCTTCCTCCTCCTCCTCCATACAATCACTGATATTCCCCAATGATCTTGATCGCTTCCGTCCCGCAACGCTTTCCCGCCCGTTCAGCTTGTACTGCCCTGCTCTAGGGCGCCCTCTACTGCTCGAAGTGGACGTATCCACAGCACTATCATCCAAACACGTCCTACTGAGCTGTTCATGCAACGGCTGAATCCTGGACTCGAACCACCGTCGCAGCTCTCTCTTCAGAAGGTCTGACCGTGCGTCGTGCTCTGCAGACCACTTGGCACTCTCCTCTTTGGCCCGCTTGTCAATCCGGTGGATGCAGTCCTGCCTCTCTGCAGCGATGCGCTCCTTGCAGAGCTGGTCCAGGCACTGGGCTTGGTGCGTCATCCGCTTCTCCACGTTGTTCATCCTGCTCTCAAAGCGAGCCTTGGAGATGTCAATCTCGTGCAGGAGTCTCTCCTTACTAGCCTCCACCTGGTTCTCCAGCTTCTTGATGTAAGGGGTACAGTTGCACTGCACCGGCATCGGCACCTGCCACGAACAGGGAAAATTAATTGACAAACAGTGAGAAACGTGTAACAATTTAGTTTTACAATATAAGTTCCTGGGGCCATATTTATGAAATATTTCTTAAGGTGCTTAAAAGCTAAATGTAATACAAAACTTCTATTTGAATTTCTTAATAACTTCTCAGTCTAGAAAGGTTTCATGAAAATGACCCATGTTTCAGGTTAAGAAACAGGACTATCAGTTTATGTGTAGAGAGCTTAGGGTTCTGCTTAAAAGATAAAGTAATGAAATCAATCTAAAAGGTAACAGTAATTAAAAAGATGATTGATAGATTATGTCAATCATCTTATTGGAACTAAGCTGAAGAGGAGAAAGACAAAACATCACAGCTGTATGCGTTGAATTGAAAAAGTAAGAATATATTTCTTCAGACACCACAAATCATGACAAACATATACAGTAAGTGAGACAACAACACAAACCCTGGTGAACCAACTTTTTAAGGTGAAGGAAAATAGTAGTAAAGATTACAGGTTCCATAATGATGACAGAACTACTATGCAATGACCACACCCGCATTCTCGTTGATTTCAGGATCAAGAGAAGGGATCAGCACAAAGTCCTGCAGTCCAATGAGACCTGGACCCATGATGATATTAGAATGGGTCTACCTCTAAAAGGGACACACCAGCTTTGATAACCTTATTTCCTGCCCGGTAGGAGAATGGGTCTACCTCTACAAGGGACACGCCAGCTTTGATAATCTTATTTTCTGCCTGGTAAGAGAATGGGTCTACCTCTAAAAGGGACACACCAGCTTTGATAATCTTATTTCCTGCCCGGTAGGAGAATGGGTCTACCTCTAAAAGGGACACACCAGCTTTGATAATCTTATTTTCTGCCCGGTAGGAGACTTACATGGATGACCTTGCCCATCTTGTCCTTAAAGAGCTGCACCCTGACGTTGGGGTTGCCCCCCTCCCTGCCGGCCTGGATCTCCTCCTGGAGCCGCCGCTCAGTCTCCACCTGTCTCCTCAGCTCCTCCCGCACAAACAGGTTCTGGCCCCGCCCCTGCAGGACCTCATCCTCTCGCCTCTGTGACAAAAATAAAAATGATGAAATATTGATGACAATAATTATGATGAAATATTGATGACAATAATAATGATGAAATATTGATAATGAAGATGAAATACTGAAAATAATGATGAAATATTGATGACTATAATGATGATGAAATATTGATAATAAAGATGAAATACTGAAAATAATGATGAAATGTTGATAATGATGATTAAACATTGATGATAATAATTGTGAAATATTGATGATAAGAATTATGAAATATTGATAACAATTATGAAATATTGATAATAATGATGAAATATTAATAATAATGATGAAATATTGATAACAATAAAGAAGCCTCCTCTCCGCACAAAATAAGTTTTGGCCCTGCCCCTGAAGGAGTTCATCCTCTCACATCATGTGATCATTGTGATGAGAGTTGAGAGAAGTACGAGCATGATAATGATTACTTTTGATAATGATGATAATGTTAATAACAATACTAATGGAGCCTCCACTCCATCTCAATCTGCCCCCGCATGAGCTCATTCTCTCACAGGTCATAACAAGCACAATAATCATAACTACAATAATGATGATCATGGTGATGATGAAATGATAATATTCTTGAAAATCCTCATGATAGTGACAATGAAGATTAAATTGTGACAATGAGTTTAATAAAGTAATGGAGCCGTCTCTGACTCCGCCTATCTACTCCACTCCTCTAACAGATATAGAATCCGACCTTGCTTAGGTAATGGGAAAGGGGGCAAATAATAGAATGGTTGTCTTACCTTATCCCTCTTCTTCTTCTTCTTTTTGCCCTTGCTGCTGCCTGAGGAGTGCCTCTCTCCACTGTGGTCCATCTCCCTCCGTCCCCGCACCCTCAGTCTGTCCTTCCCTCCATCCACGTCATCATCCCCTCTCTGTATGTTGAAAATGGAATATGTTACCCACCATTCCTGTTAAAATTGTCCCCCCCCTCCCTTTCCTCTTCCATCTCTCTGATCCTTCCTCCTTCCTCTCTCTTGCCCGTCTCGCTCTTGCTCTCTCTCTCTCTCTCTCTCTCTCTCTCTCTCCCTCTCATTTCTCTCTCTCTTTCTCTCTCTCTCTCTTTCTCTCTCCCTCTCTCTCTCTCTCTCCCTCTCTCTCTCTCGCTCTTTCTCTTTCTCTCTCTCTCTCTCCTCTGGATCTAGCTCCATCCTTCTCCAAAGCTTGTCCTTCCCTCCATCCAGCACATCATTCCCTCTCTGGTGGGTAGAAAATGAAGCATGTTAGCATGTTTCCTTCCTTCCTTCTTTCTTTCTTTCATCTCTCTCTCTTTCTTTCTCTATTCAATGCCCTTCCCTCCATCCATATCTGCCCCTCTCTGATAGGTAGCAAATGGAATATGTTGGCATGCTTCCTTTTCTATTTCTTTCTTTCTTCCTTCCTTTCATTATGTTAGTCTGTCTTTCTCTCTTTATATGAATTTATCAATTTATCCATCCATCCATCCATCCATCCATCCATCCATCCATCCATCTATCTATCTATCTGCATCTATCTGTCAGATATAAACATCTTAAACTTGACATAATTACGTATCAGTTTAATAAATTTTAACCCTTATCCTCCATGTACCTCTGATTCCACATATCAAAGATAATTCTGACCCTCACCTTTCTGTCACTTCCATGCCTGTGTTTGTGCTTGTCTTCAGGGGAGCTGTCTCCATGGAAACGAAGGGATGTGTTCCCAAACCCATCCACCTTGTCGCCATCCTTTTTCTTGTTGCGGGAGAAGAAAGAACGCTTCCCCTTCTCCTAATGTGAATAATAAAACAAAGACGAAGAAAGATGTACTATCTGTATTTCTGCCTTCACAATTACCTCACTCGTAACCAATGATCACAATATAACGATTCGGGCAAAAAAAAAAAAAAAAATTACTTCAATAAAAAAAAATATAAAAAATGGTAAATAATTTCTTGTAAAAATGTGTAAGGAAATCATTAATGTGACATACTGTACATGAACATTTATTCTCTTAAATTGGCATCACTGTGAAATTTCCTTGAAAGTTTTGTTTAGTAGTTATTTGAAGATAATTAAGAATAGTTTACTCATTACCAGATACTCGACGGCTAATTCATGATAGATTAAGACAAATTTAAAGGGCATATACTGTACTGGGAAGGCAAAAAAGCCTTCAAAAGGTAATTGTTAGCAATCTTCTTATCAATGGTCTTAAATTCATGTATTGTCCATTTTAGAAGCTTGTTGAAAGTTATTTGCCCTCAAATGATCCACATTTGGAGTAATGAATGATTAATGATTAAATTCTCAAAATGTTTGGGCCGAACATTTTGAGGATTACCTTTTGAAGTCTTTTTTGCCTTCACCGTACAGTATATGCCCTTTAACAAAACACATACATGACAGTGTCTTTTGAGGGCGAATTTTTGTTTCTCACTTTTTCCAAATATCTTTGTGCTTAAGTAATATCATTATGCAAGCTAATGCTTCCTTTCTCTTCTCTTCAAAAGGAAAACTCTTTCATATTGCAAACTCAGTTTGTAGATGAAAGCTACCTACCCTCTGAACACCTAGAATGAGGAGCACCACGTCAGTAAAGTCATTGAGTTTGGCCAGCTGAATGGCTGTCTGGTTACTCTGTGCAGGGAATAACAGCGGACAGGATACATTGAGAAATTATTACAGTAAAATCTGTATCCAAAGACCAGCTGTAGGGAGACAATGAATGTGGTCTTTATAACCAGGGCCATGTTGCATATAGGTTTTCAATTTTTGTAGCTTACCATCAATGGTAACTGCCATGGCAACAGCCAATGAGCTCTCATTATTGTGCCTGTTGCTATGGTAGTTACCATTGATGGTAAGCTACAAAAATTGAAAACCTATATGCAACATGGCCCAGGTGGTCTTTATGAACATGTTACTTTAATACAGGTTTCGGTAGGAAATATTACCCAAGGGAAACAGAAAATGTGTTTTTTCTATACAGGTGGTCCCAGAGTAAGTTTTTACTGTACCACCCTTAAAAATCCTCATAACATTCCTTATTATGCACGCTCATATTCTAACTGGGCCCATCATTTGGGTAAGGAGAGAGACACCATTCTGCAACTTGGGTCTATTGCAGACACCCATCATGGGTGCTATCATACCTTGTTGCGTATCTTGGTCTCACTCTCTTACAACCAGACTATACCTTGTTGCGTATCTTGGTCTCACTCTCTTACAACCTGACTGTACCTTGTTGCGTATCTTGGTCTCACACTCTTACAACCTGACTATACCTTGTTGCGTATCTTGGTCTCACACTCTTACAACCTGACTGTACCTTGTTGCGTATCTTGGTCGCACACTCTTACAACCTGACTATACCTTGTTGTGTATCTTGGTCTCACACTCTTACAACCTGACTGTACCTTGTTGCGTATCTTGGTCTCACACTCTTACTACCAGACTATACCTTGTTGCGTATCTTCGTCTCACACTCTTACAACCAGACTATACCTTGTTGCGTATCTTGGTCTCACACTCTTAAAACCTGACTATACCTTGTTGCATATCTTTGTCTCACACTCTTACAACCTGACTGTACCTAGCTGCGTATCTTCGTCTCACACTCTTACAACCAGACTGTACCTTGTTGCGTATCTTGGTCTCACACTCTTACAACCAGACTGTACCTTGTTGCGTATCTTGGTCTCACACTCTTACAACCATACTATACCTTGTTGCATATCTTGGTCTCACACTCTTACAACCTGACTGTACCTTGTTGCATATCTTGGTCTCACACTCTTACAACCTGACTGTACCTTGTTGCTTATCTTGGTCTCACACTCTTACAACCTGACTGTACCTTGTTGCTTATCTTGGTCTCACACTCTTACAACCTGACTGTACCTTGTTGCTTATCTTGGTCTCACACTCTTACAACCAGACTATACCTTGTTGCGTATCTTGGTCTCACACTCTTACAACCTGACTATACCTTGTTGCGTATCTTGGTCTCACACTCTTACAACCTGACTATACCTTGTTGCGTATCTTGGTCTCACACTCTTACAACCTGACTGTACCTAGCTGCGTATCTTCTTCTCACACTCTTACAACCAGACTGTACCTTGTTGCGTATCTTGGTCTCACACTCTTAAAACCTGACTATACCTTGTTGCATATCTTGGTCTCACACTCTTACAACCTGACTGTACCTAGCTGCGTATCTTCGTCTCACACTCTTACAACCAGACTGTACCTTGTTGCGTATCTTGGTCTCACACTCTTACAACCAGACTGTACCTTGTTGCGTATCTTGGTCTCACACTCTTACAACCATACTATACCTTGTTGCATATCTTGGTCTCACACTCTTACAACCTGACTATACCTTGTTGCGTATCTTGGTCTCACACTCTTACAACCTGACTATACCTTGTTGCGTATCTTGGTCTCACACTCTTACAACCTGACTGTACCTTGTTGCATATCTTGGTCTCACACTCTTACAACCTGACTGTACCTTGTTGCTTATCTTGGTCTCACACTCTTACAACCTGACTGTACCTTGTTGCTTATCTTGGTCTCACACTCTTACAACCTGACTGTACCTTGTTGCATATCTTGGTCTCACACTCTTACAACCATACTATACCTAGCTGCATATCTTCGTCTCACACTCTTACAACCAGACTGTACCTTGTTGCATATCTTGGTCTCACACTCTTACAACCTGATTGTACCTTGTTGCGTATCTTGGTCTCACACTCTTACAACCTGATTGTACCTTGTTGCTTATCTTGGTCTCACACTCTTACAACCTGACTGTACCTAGCTGCATATCTTCGTCTCACACTCTTACAACCAGACTGTACCTTGTTGCATATCTTGGTCTCACACTCTTACAACCTGATTGTACCTTGTTGCTTATCTTGGTCTCACACTCTTACAACCAGACTATACCTTGTTGCGTATCTTGGTCTCACACTCTTACAACCTGACTATACCTTGTTGCGTATCTTGGTCTCACACTCTTACAACCTGACTGTACCTTGTTGCATATCTTGGTCTCACACTCTTACAACCTGACTGTACCTTGTTGCTTATCTTGGTCTCACACTCTTACAACCTGACTGTACCTTGTTGCTTATCTTGGTCTCACACTCTTACAACCTGACTGTACCTTGTTGCTTATCTTGGTCTCACACTCTTACAACCTGACTGTACCTAGCTGCATATCTTCGTCTCACACTCTTACAACCAGACTGTACCTTGTTGCATATCTTGGTCTCACACTCTTACAACCTGATTGTACCTTGTTGCATATCTTGGTCTCACACTCTTACAACCTGACTGTACCTTGTTGCGTATCTTGGTCTCACACTCTTACAACCAGACTGTACCTTGTTGCATATCTTGGTCTCACACTCTTACAACCTGATTGTACCTTGTTGCCTATCTTCGTCTCACACTCTTACAACCAGACTGTACCTTGTTGCGTATCTTGGTCTCACACTCTTCCAATCTGACTGTACCTTGTTGCGAATCTTGGTCTCACACTGAGCCTCAAGTAGCAGTCTGGTGATCTTCTGCTTCCCCAGTCTGGCAGCCACATGCAGAGGCGTGTTCCCCTCCTGGCACAAGAAATGACAATTAATATTATTATCATTATTTTTTATTATTATTATCTCATTGCCTTACCCTTCCTGTGCTAGATAAAATGTTGCTCTATAGAATTTTTGTGTATTAATTGTGAATATTAATTTACAAATGGCACATACGTTAATAATCTATTTTGACTTTTGTTTTCATTGTATTTCTTTTTTATAAATTTGTTACATTTGAGCATTTACATTCTTGTTTTTTTTGTTTTATTTGGTTTGTGTATTCATAAACATTCATTCCATTTGTACGCAAAAGTTTGTGAGGTTTATACAAGCTGCTAGTTTGTATCTCACTTGTAAATAACTGAATAAATCTATAAACTATTCAAATTCAATGGTTGCAGTGAACAGTGCACGTGCTCCCACCATAATTGGTTATTATCACATTACGATTATAATAACATAAAAGTTTTGAGGCCTACAAATATGAATTTCTATCCTTCAGTCCCATACCTTGTTTTTGGCGTTGACATCGCACTCGGCGCTGATCAGGATCCTTGCACATGTGATGTGGCCAAACTGACATGCAGTGTGAAGAGGTGTCTCCAAGAACTGATTCAAATGGAATAACAGATATTGAGATTGACAATATTTCCAAGGAACACATAAAACAATCTTTACATCTCATAGAAGCAAGGACATAGATATTAACACACTAAGGACACTCAGTGCATCAGTACTGCTTAAAATGCATGGTACTTTTGTCTAAAGGCTGTCCTAACTGGACAAAATAAAAGGAAAAACAGAGTTACAGAAGAACATCACAAAGACAAATCAATTATTCAATCAATAGCAATGTATGGCAGCGAAGCATCAAACATTATACAAATAATGCATGCATTAGCATCACATAACTCGTATTCCAATTTTGAAGGATTTTACTCTCACCTTATTCTTGACATTTGGGTTAGTGCCAGCTTTCAGGAGGAGCCTGGTGCTCTGATTGTGGCCATTCTGACATGACAGGTGGATAGGCGTCATGCCAGACTGCGAGGGCAGAGAAGGGAACATAGACTGGTAAAAATATTTGAAGTCACTAGTAATACAATTACAATGAATATACAACATACTTCTCTTTTTCGTTCCTGCTGTCTACATGTATGCACCAATGGTATACAATGCTCTGTCCCTCTCTCATTCTCCCTTGCTCTCTCTCTCCCTCTTTTCCCTTCTCTTTCTCTTTCCTTTACTCCTAACTCTTTCTCCCTTACTCCTTTTCCCTCTCTTTATAATGATAAACCAACATTCTGGTAATTTTCTCAACAAGCACCTTTCATTTTCACTCTGAGTGAATAGAAACCACAACTCCCTTAAAATAACAGAGTTGACCTGAATACAATATTTTTCAGATAAGAAGCTTTACTTTAACAAAGTATACAGAATCACAGGTGAATGGCAGGTGTATGATCAATGGTGGTTTGAAGCCTTATGTGGAAAATGGAAGGTGATAGTGTCTCAGAATTTCCCTCTCAGTAGTAGATCTGGAAACTGACTTTGAGCAAAAGTAAAGCAATCACTAGGTTGTGAGGAGGTTTGGGCAGGCTGTCCAAAACTTATAGCCAAGAGAGACTGGAGACCGCTATTTCCTATGGTCCGCATCAGTCAGCTCCATACTGCATGCATTCAATGGGAGCTATGTTCACATCGCGCCCTGTCAGGGACAGTATTCTTAATGCGGTTCAAACATACAAGGACAGATTTTCACTTTTCCTGAAAATGTTTGTGAAGCTATTACTGTGAGATTTCATACATGTTATCATTACGGTATACTGCTAATTCCTGCCAAGTTTCATACCTTTTGCAAATGAGACACCCTGTCTTTCAACATTGCTGAGGTATGATTGCATGGCATATCATCCCCTATTACATTATAGTCTCCTTATGATTGCCAAGGATAATAAACCTATAAGTTCTTAGATAAAGAGTGCAGTGAGTTACATGAAGGTGCCTAACAAAACATGGTGTATGGAAGGATGGACGAGCAAAAAACATGTTACGGGCACTTTATGGCACTTTGTGGTAGACGTAGAGAAACGTACTAATCTGCGATGTGAACACAACATGTCCTTACCTTGTTGCTTGCTTCAGTGTCTGCCTTGCCTGTCTTGATGAGCACATCCAGGGACTGGCTGTAGCCATTGGAGGCAGCTTCGTGCAGGGGTGTGTTCCCATACTAGAGATATGACGATAAGAAGAGAAAGAAACTTTTATTAGCACATTTGTTCTGTATCAATTCTACACTGGCTCTTCACAGAAAGCTGGGTTTTTCCATTCTGAAGAATTGTTGATCAAAAACAAACTGATGTTTTGTACAGTTACATAAATGATGTCTCTTTATTTGAAGCTCTGTTCCCATTTTACAGACCGGCGGATGAGACAGAAAACATTTTTTGGGGTGTTGCAGTACGTAACTTTGCTTACATACATTACAACATCTTGACAAAAGATTTGGTCTTATCGTGCATAAATGTGGACAATTGCCATGGTAAAAAGCAATGTTACACTGTTCCTAAATCCTATTTTTCAATCACCATTTTACACAAAACAAAGATAACACAGCTACATGTAAATTTGAAAATTACCTGGTGTCCATACTAGTCATAATAGAAGAAAAACATATTGCTAATGTAAAGTCTATGTAGACTATCACACACCCTACTAGGTCTGCATGAGCAAGACTAAACCTCTTGAACCTTGACCTCATACGCCAGCTCACTTCCCCCTTTTTTCCCATTTAAACCAACAAGAATCAACCAGACTCTAGATCAATGTGCCTTAAAAAAAAGAAAGAAGGAACAATTCAAGACATCTAACACTCCATGCCTCAAACAAGGGCTGATTCCAAAATCAACAAAGCATGCAGAAAGTGGTGGAATCAATGGCTTTGGCTGTTTTTGGAGGGATCACGGCAGGTTGCTCCATTGAGAACTTCTCAGCACCTGAAGGGTTTGGAATTTTCTCTTGACAAACATTTGCAGACATGGAAAGGGAATAGAAATATGCATTTTGTGTTTCAAACACAGCCTTGACTGGTATGTTCAGTGCAGTTGAGTTTGCAGGAGTACATGTGTGTTTGAAGTAGTCTACATTTTCAGATTAGAATTTAGTTGTCCCTCATATAATTGTAAAACAGTATCTGCAATCATAATAATACCATATATGTGCTGGTTAAGATGTGAATATTTCTATACTCTCTTTGTCACCTCTAGACTTCTACATGTATATGATCTCTTTCTCCTCCCTTTTCATTTTTCTTTTTCTCTTCTCTCTTCTCTCTCCTTTCTTGTTTTTCCTCTTCCTCTCTCTCTCTCTCTCTCTTCCCTCTCTCTCTCTCTCTCTCTCTCTCTCTCTCTCTCTCTCTCTCTCTCACTCACTGATATTTTACAATCAGAATGAAGAGCCATAGACAAGACAGAGAGAAAAAAAATCTTCAGGAAGCCTTTAACCCAGGCAAGTGACAGGTTGCTATGTAAGGGACACTCAGGGCTAATTACTAAATAAATGTTAATTGAGGAAATCAAGCCATTCCCAAATACCTTAGTGACCTACTGCAAATATGCTTTTTAAATTAGGCCATGCACTGTTAAAGCTTGCAAACCAATGCTTGTTACAGTGTGTGTACATTTATGCACACACATGTTATGATCCTTTTGTGGATATTATGCACTATAAAAGTCATTAAAGGTCAAAAAGCATTCTGTGAGCAACCCAATGCAAAATACACATATTAATTGACTTGGAACAATTTTCATTCTATGGGCAATTCAACAGGTTTGGTCAAAGTTGAGTAACATGAGTAACCAAAGCTTCTTCATTTTATATTCTGTTATAGTTTTGCAGAAATTATGTAGATAATTATTTAGGAAGTAAACAGTCCACCTTTCCATGACACGCAATCATATCCTCAGCACAGAAACTTCTTTTTCAATCAAATAAAGAAGCTTTGGTTACTCATGTTACACAACTTTAACCAAACCTGTTGAATTGCCCCTATGGAAAAATGGCTCAAAATATTTAGGTTGAATCAGCTTACTATGTGTATCATCATCTTTCCTTAACATGCATCACATCAATGAAAATGTAAAAAAATCACCCAGATTGATTTATCCCCAATCATAATAAAGCACACTCAATGTGAATATCCCATGACCATATTCCAATTAAAGGGCATATACTGTACTGGGAAGACAGCCTTAAAACAGCCTTAAAACAGGTGACCATGAGCAATCTTCTTGCCAATGGTCTTTAATTCATGTATTGCCCATGTTAGAAACTTGCTGAAAATTACTTGCCCTCAAATGATCCACACTTTGAGTAATTAATGATTATCAGTGAAATCTTCCAAATGTTCAGGCCGTACATTTGGGGGATTTACGATTTAATCACTAATAACTACAAATGTGGATCATTTGAGGGCAAATAACTTTCAGCAAGTTTCTAAAATGGGCAATACATGAATTTAAGACAATTGGCAAGAAGATTGCTCATGGTCACCTGTTTGAAGGCTGTTTGTAGGAGAAACACTGACAGAGGAGAGAAAGACAGACAGACAGGCTGAGAGAGAGAGACAGAGAGGCAGAGAGATAGAGAGAGACAGAGAGAGAGACGGACAGAGAGAGACAGAGAGACAGATGGAGGCAGAGAGACAGAGAGACAGAGAAAGAGAAAGGAAAACATAGAGTGAGTGAGAAAGGAAGATACATACGATGGGAAAATGATTCAAATGGTGTACTGTTCAAAAAACAGAAGCAGTCTCATCCAATTTCCATTATGCATTGAGTGAGATTTCCATAATTTGTATACGGTCATGGTTCAAGCACACTCGGGAAACTAAAATTGTTGATGTGTGAAAAGTAGACTACATTCCAATTCAATACACCAGTTCGTAGTTAGCTCTGGAGCAAGTTTGGTCACTATGACCTTTCCCTTTTTCATTAGGATAAGCAGTTGATAAATATATCATTTCAAAAGGAGATGTTACGTCATGTGCTTACCCGACATAGCAATTTGCGATATTCAACCTCTAATAAAGGAACCATCTCAAAACAGGTGACAAGAATAGTAGGCTACGGTCTGTGAACAATTCGGAAAGCTTCTATTACATTGTTTATTGTAAACTAATTATTGTCGTTTGGCCTGTTGTCAAATACCCCATGATTGAACACCTTGGTGTTCTTTTATAAATTGGATAACAAACATATTCTAAAATAACTTTTTAATGATGATGCTTATCTCAGTGATTTAAAAACCAACAAGCTGGTTTGGTCACTATGACCTACATCTGCTCATGCGCAAATTGTAATTACGAACTGGCTTATACAGACAACCTGGTTTGATTTTACACAGACATAAGGAAGAGTTACAACTTTACAGTATATCAATAGAAGTCTTTATCACACTTCACCTGCTCATAGCATTTCTGAATACATTTTTAATGAACTCAGCATTCCACCCACAAGCACAATACAAAACTGTTCCAGGCTGACAAACTGATGATTCCTCACACAAAGGATGCATTTGATGATGATAATACATCAAAGAAGTACAAGATACATGTCTTCCAATAAAGACATGTTTACGTTTTGTCACTGTGTGAAAATATTGGCACATTCAAGGCAGAACAAAACACTTGCATGCAGAGAGGTAAGCTTGCTGGGTGGGTTGAATCGTACCTGAAATCATAGGAGACTCACCAAGCAACAATGTTTCACTTATTGCATTTTGTAAATTCTAAAATCTCCACTTGCATTTGATAAATGCATGACATTATTTTACATTGGTGTACCCAATATGAAATAGTAATAAAAAGGGAGGATATAGGAGAGTTTACTACCCATTTAACGATCTAAAGACACAAATTTCAGGTAGTTAGGAATACAACCCAATCCAACATCTTTGTGAAACAGCCAGAAATTTGCACATTTTTACACTTGTTTCTGAAATAATTAGTCTCTACTGGTTCAGACTCACTGTTTCTGATTCCCACACTGACTGACTGAATGACACGAGTCTGTGTGTAGAAAACTAGTCTGCATCAGGCTAAAACAATCAAAGAATACACCAATAATGCCTCCAAGATAAAAAAAAAAAAAAACTTCCTTCGTTTTGTGACTTCAGACTCTAATCCTGATGCCTTTCGAAAGAGCTTACCTCGTCCTGTGGGTCGACTGCACACCCATCCTCCAAGAGCGCCCTCACAGCCTCAACGTGTCCATCTGGAGTCACAGCCTCATGCAGGGCAGTGCAGCCACGCTGATACCGCATGTAAGGAGGATAAGATATGGTTTTATTGAGGCATGCTCATCACAAAAAGACTAGATATGGACAACTGTCTTATTAAATATGCCCACTGCCTTCCAGCTTTCTTTTGTGCTTGATCATGTTGGACAAATATCTGAACATTCAAAGAGTTCATCAAAAACATCCCGCCGCCATGCTGCTGAAGATACGACAACAGAAAATTCATTAACCTGAGACAATGGACAGATTTAATTCAGTCATGTTTTTTTTTATCTCCCCAACATTTTAACAATAGCAATATCAGACAATCAACATTGACCCTTGACCAATGATGGATTTTGCCCTAAATGTGACCATATGAATCATTCACTTCTTAAGATGCACGAGGCAGATCCCAGACTTGAAGAAAACTCATTAGGTAAACAAGTAATTGTTACAAACATTTAAAGACTCTAAAAAACTAATTAATGAATAATGTAAGACTTATGAGTATAACATGTACACCAAACAGTATATATCAAAAGGAAAGACAAAACGGTACACAGTTTAAAGCATAAAGACACAAAAGCATCGTCATAGCAACTCACAGCATTCTCAGTCTCCATCTGACAGCCCCTCATCACACACAGCCTGATGGCCTTCACCTGACCGTACCGAGCCGCATAGTGGAGCGCTGTTCGGCCGTACTGTGTTCCATGGGGAAGAAATCAGGAGGGAAATATAGATTTATTCACATGGGCTCCTTTTCAAGCCTGTGGGGTGTTTCACCAAGCTGTTCGTAAGTTACGAACGACTTTATGAACGACTGGTGATCCCTTCTTGTGCTAAATGCGATACCATACTTTGTTCATTGAGAATCTGATTAAGCACAAGAAGGGATCACCAGTCATTCTTTAAGTCATTCGTAACTTACGAACAGCTTGGTGAAACACCCGCCTGGTGTCATGAAACAAAGACCTGTGAAATGCAGTAGAACCTGTACAGTGATCGCAATCAAATGCAATGAACTCCATACATTGACCATACATTAGCTGTGACGTTGATCTCAGGCCCAACTGTATGTCTTATACCCTCATAAATGAACCCTCATAAATAAATGCTCACAGGGGCTCATTTGTTCTTCACCAGGGCCATGTTGCACATACATTTTCAATTATTGTAACTTATCAGCAATGGTAACTACAGCAACTACCATAGCAACAGTCAATAAGCTCTCATTATTGTACCTGTTTCCATGGTACATGTAGCTACCATTGAGGGCTGGATACAATAATTGAAAACTTATGTGCAACATGGCCCAGAGCTCTCTTTTTTTTTCATTGCTGAGAGCCCCTGTATAATTTTACATTTGGAGAAATTCATCAAGTATTACATGTGACTTTAATATCACCAGGCAGGACTTTTATTTCATTGTGATATGATTTTTTTGTGACAAAAAGTAGACAATATATCCATCTGTTATAATATTTTAGCAATAGGAAGGGTAATGTAAGAGTATATAAATAATCATCATTTAAAAAAATATGTCATTTTAAAATAAAAAATAAACATGTTCTCTATGTCCTGTACATATACAGTGCATTAGTGAATACATTGCTTATGGGTTCTATAATGACAGACGGATATTTACTTCATAAACAACTCCCCCCATCAGTGGACTTTTCATTAAGACACAATATTTGAAACTAAAATAGAAGATTAAACCATGATATTATTACCATATTATAAATTCTTTAGTTTGTAGATAATTGTTTCTCTTTATACAGGTATTGTCAAAAGGTATATCATTGTAGTTTATTTTCAAAAAATACTCCTGGCAAAGCATGACAAAAACACCACGACCCTGATCCTATCATGGTTCATATTCAGGCTATATAGTCAGGCTACATAAAGTCACGCTACATATATACAGTCAGGCTACATAAAGTCACGCTACATATATATAGTCAGGCTACATAAAGTCACGCTACATATATATAGTCAGGCTACATAAAGTCACGCTACATATATATAGTCAGGCTACATAAAGTCACGCTACATATATATAGTCAGGCTACATAAAATCACGCTACATATATATAGTCAGGCTATATAGTCAGGCTATATAGTCTGGCTATATGGTCAGGTTATATCGTCTGGCTATATAGTCAGGCGATATTGTTGGGCTATATAGTCAGGTTATCTGGGCTATAAAGTCAGGATATAAGGTAGTGTATCCCCAGCTATACAAGGCAATCTTGCCTTGTTTGTCTCTATGGAGGATGATTGTGTATTATAGAACAGCGCAGTATAAATGTTTACCCCAACCTGTCACAACCTTCCTAGATGTGTATGCACAGCATAGTTCTGTATACCTTGAACATTGAAACCTAGCATGAACTCCAGGCAGTTTGTGTTTCATCCACACTCTACAATAAGAATGTCTTCCTGAACTATGTGAAGGTCTCTACTTGGCCTAAGGTTTGTGAAAAAGAGGAGGAATTCTTCTTCTTAATACTAGATGCGAATGTTCACTTAAAGACATGGTAGCCCATTTGCAAAGTCATGAAACTCGGCAGGAATCAGCAGTGTATGAAATTTCACAATCATTCAGTTAACAAATATTTTCAGGAGAATTGAAGAACTATACCTCTTTTAAACATAACAACCATGGTCTACGTTCACATACTGTACTGCAACATTCACTCAGAGTGCGCCCAATGCCTAAATGCATCACTGGTATGGTGTGTGCTATTGCGTAATGTGGTCTCCAGGCTATAGTGTTTTTTTTGACGACCCATCCGAAACCTATTCGAGACCTAGCAATCAGTCAAATTCTGCTCAAATTCTGTTTTCAGTTCTAATACTGTGAGGGAAGTTGTTATACAGTATTTTCTTCCATTTTCTTAAAACTTTAAAACTGATAATAATTTCACGGAAGAGGTTTACGGTACACTGTGTAAGTCCTGGAAGGACTGAGATGAGAAAAAGTGGAGAGAATTGGAGGTGAATTGGAAAGGCGAGAAAATAGAGATTTGAAAGTAGAGTATTCTGTCGAAATGAGCTTTACTTTAAAATCTCCACTTTCTTGCCTTTCCAATTCACCTCCAATTCTATCCACTTTTTCTCATCTCAGTCCTTCCAGGAGTTTACACATGGTGTACCGTAAACCTCTTCCACGATTGCTCATCCCACCATGCAAAGTTGCAACCTTCAAACATCATCTGATAATAATTTGAAGTAAAAAATGTCAAACAGCCTGGAAGCCAGACTACCACAATAATGTAAAGCACACAAGCCTTCTTGGGGTTATTTAAGGTCACAGGTTAAGCAGGAATGTTTTCCCTCATGTCACAGTCCCTGCCGTCCCAGCTGACAGTGATGGAGATGGGGTATCAAGTGGGAGGTAACCTACCCAGGAGTTCTGGGGGAGACGGAAAGTAAATTCCTGCTGTGCGGCTAATTTCTCCTGGAGCTTTCACCGCTTTATCTAATGGTTCCAGCCAGCAGGATATATACTGCGGTAGTATACATATGGTATCACAGGAGATACTGTGGGGACAATCTCTTTTATCACAGAATGTCACATGGTATTTAAAGAGACCTTATTGCTAGTGCTTGCATTGGACGATGCTAGTAAGTCGTGTCCTCTTTACAGGTGAAACCAAACAATTTAAACTATACTAGCGTACTTACCTATACTCTCAGGATATTTTATAAGTTTTTGTATCTTATTCTTTGCTTGCAGAGTATAAACAAGTAATATGTGATTTCAGTGAAGAGAACATCTCTCTAATTCCCTGCCAGTATGAGTGATCAGATCAAGGTTTCACATGTAAACAGGAGACCCAAAGGGCCACAAATCTAAACCATATCTAAACAATCTAAACAATCCTCCAAGACTATGCAGGTAAAAGTGAGAGGGGAAGTTTTCAAACCTTGTCAGAGTCAAAACGAGCCCCCAATCGGATAAGTTGTACAATCTCCTCGCAGTTTCCTTTCCCCGCAACTGTCCTCAGCCTCTCGTTGAGGGCGCTAAGCGAGGCAGCAGACGTTGAGGGTGCCTGAGGAGCCCCTGCCATCGCGCCCCCGCCCCCCTCAGCTTTTCAGGTGGAAACGTCTCTGTCCATACATGTCACCACGGAGCCCTCAGAGATTCCAAAGCTTTCACAGGATTGTTTTCTGTAGAAAGATAAAAAATGAAGAAAAGAAGAATCAATCAATTGAACTACCAGTACATAAAAAAATTGCAACATGTACCTATAAAGTGACAATAAGACATGGGGCTCAGGGCAAATTTAGGCCCTGGATTGCAAAACAGAAAAGAGCCCCTGTAGATAACAAACCAGTCCCTATGAAAGTAGTTACATGTTTACATCACATCAAGAATTCCCCGCAAATTTCCCACTGTTTCATCATGTTATACTGTATACGCTGGGGTTTTATTTTCGCAAATTTCGCGAGTCTGGACTATTCGCGAATTTAACAACACCTGAAAGTATGAATACAACGTGCTCGAGGACATGTACTACTATTAAAGTACTCCACAATCGCGAATTTAACCACTCGCAAAATTGTTGAGAAGTCCTGATTAGCGAAATATTAGACTCGCGAAAATATATAGCGTATACAGTAGTTGATTTGTCATTATCAATCAGTATTAAGCACTTGAACATCAATCTCATTTTAGAGCTTTTGATCATACTCCTCACAAGAAAACATCTAATATAAATGTAAATACTATCTTTAGTGATTTCCTTAAAAGCATAGAAACATGCAACTATGTCTATGTACATATATTATGTGTGTTAAGATTCAAAAGTGTTCAATTACCATCATCATTATCTTAATGACCTTCACATTCACAAAAATAAAACATTTAAAAAAAATTACCAAAAAAAAAAAAACGTTTCTGGGCAGTCCTTTAGCAGAGCTACATGTAACATATATGATTTTGTTCACCATCTACTTTCATGGAAACTACTGTATGTGCAAGCAGGAACTACATGTATTTAAAACTGCATGTACGTTAACCAATTTGATATTTTAATTTTTTAAATAATCAAAGCAAAGATAAACTTCACATAATATGGATTGATTGTAAAATATCACAAAAAAAATTCATGAAAGTAATTTCCAATATGTTTTTTCACATTTAGTCAATTATTGCTTTTGCAGTGCGGGCCAAAGTCATTTTAACCGGTACTCTAAAATGTATGTGTTCACATACTTAGAGTACCCGGTAGATCATGTGTACATGGGTCTGTCTACAGTAAAGGGACATTTTCTGGTACAACTGAATCATTTGAGTGGTGAATTAATTTCATCCAAAATAACTTCAGCTAAAATTCTGCTCTGAATGTTCATTTACATTTATTATATACTTCTAAACTAAGCCTGTACAAATTTGCCATATCAAGTTATCACGTTGGTAACGGGACAGACGAGTGTGTTTCAAACTCATCTGTCCTGTTCCCAACGTGCTATGGCAAATTTGTACATGGCAAATTCTCTGAAGCGTACAAAACCTTGTAAAGTACAAATCAATACATTTCTTTGATATTTTATTATTATTGGCTGGTTTATTTAAGAGACAAAAAATAATTGGAATTTAGGAGATTTATGCAAATGCTACAGTAAATGTAACAGAAATGTATCCCATTACTGTAGACAGGCCCACATGTATGCTTCTAGTACAGATGTACATTGTGCATTGTACATTGCATGTGTGTTTTCAACTCTATCTGGCCCATCAATATTTGGAGACAAGATGGTAGAGTAGGACCCTATACTACCTTGATGGGCCCCTGAGGAATGCTCACTGCAAGTCCGGTCCCAGATTTATCTATGTCACAGTTTATCGTAAGTCATAAATCACAGACATATCACAGACAGCCCGATAATAAACTTACAGCGCTAGATAATGCTGAGAGAGGTAAGGAACGACTTTATTGATATCCTAAAACTCCCACAAGCTCTGTATTTGTTTGTATGTGTTTGTGTGTGTATGGTGGCTGAAAGGTTGAACTTTTATGTCTCTGGACCTGCAAGTCAAAGATAGCTGTTAGTGTTGAGCTACATGTGCATTGCACATTGAATATAGAGCATACTATGCACAGCTATTGCACAATACATATTATATGTCTACATGTAGCATGCTGCACATTTAGACCATCTTACTTGCTAATTCAGCTCTTATATAAACACACATGGTGTAAAGGAGGTCAACATCAATGTAGGTTATATATGTATTTCAGGCACTATAATTAACTTTCCAAGCAGACTACAAAATGTTTATCAATAAATTATATGTATTTTGTTGGTGTTTTACCGTTTGCGGTCGTACATTTACCAGGCAAATTGCTGTTGTAAACGATTTGTAAGTGTCCAAATGAAATAAATCAATGATGCATAGGCATACAGAGTTAATTCTTAAATGTCAAGGAATACATATTCAAGCTTTTCTTGAGGTATTTGTTAAGTTTTCAGATTATAACTTTTCCCCCAACCTGTTGGAAAGCGATGTTTGGCCGAGTGATTACTTACAACATCCATTGACTGACAAATCATCTTAAATTTACCCTAAATGTCCACAGAATATATAATGTGAGTAAACAGGACCTCAAATAAAAAATAAATGACTTCTGCCCAAAATAGTACCACTCATAGCAAAATGTAGAAATATGATTTTCATATGTGAACTGTACATACATATATTGTGTAAGTTTGTATTATTACATGTACGTACTGGTAGTCAAAAGAATTGATCAATATGTTCATGTTTAGGCATGAGTTACATACCTACAGACCTTTGTTAAAAACATATTAACACAAGGCACAGGATCGGACTACATATGATCATTAGATGCTCCTATACCATTTTTTTTTTCTTCACAAAACTTGACTTATCAAATGAGAGTTGCAATACACACAAACATACAATAGTACACTGTATCCAAGTTGTACCTGTCAATCTGTCTTACATCACGATCACATACGAAAACAAATAATTACAACCTGTAGAATTGACTACTGGTAATCAATCTCCCTTACCTGCCAAATTTGTCCTACATGAAGTAAAACCAACATTGTATGTAGGCTACTCCAATATCACAAAGCGTCAATCCTTCATAAACCAAGTTCTGACTTGTGAGAAACGATTGCTGGCATTGAGACAACACTTTGGCCTGGAGGGTTTCACTATTTGCATGCCACTTCGGTGCAAATGAACGCAGAGTAAGTCGAGTGTGGCAGTATTGGTGGAAACCCACTCAACCAATACCATACAGGCTAGTCTAGACATTAAGACCTTTACTATACACTTAGTCTGCAGTCTGTTGTCTATGGGGGAAAAAACTTAACTTTAAAGCTCATTATCAAAAACTTACAACTACATGTATTCATCAATATGAGTGATTATTCTCCTGATGGTACAAACTGACCTGTGCAATGCGGGTGAATAAATATCTTTCAAATTTGGCTGACAGGGACATAAAATGCAAATCGAGTCTGCCTTTCCTGCTATATGTACATGCATCCAAACAGTATGATAGCTTGTCTTCCATCATCAATTTTAAACTTGTCATTCTGCACTTTAAAGTTGGTATTCATTGATTATAAATACGGTTGAATTTTATATCATTTTAACGTTTCATATTAAACTTATCATTCTGCACTTTAAAGTTGGTATTTATTGATTATAAATACGGTTGAATTTGATATCATTGTAAATCTTATGACTTGATGATCATTATAACACTAATCACAAACTTTGATATATGGATCGCTATATTTGGGGATTTTCTATGAAAATCAACTTTAAAGCTTGCAATGTGTAGAGGTACTACATGTATACATGTAGAGGTACTACAAAACATATACATACATATACACAAACATCTACACAGCGCCACATGACAGCACTCGGGTCTCCAAACCAAGACTACTAGATGCCAGTCACTGCTGGAGTTGGCGTTGTGTTGTTGTCCACTACATTGCAAGGGGCACGCTATCCAATCAATGGAGTGCGACAGTCCCCTTTTGTTCGCAGCAAAAGTGAAGCCTTTTCACAGGAATCAAGGGGGCACAAAAAAAATGTACTCCTATTGTTGGCGTAGTTGTGAATGTGGAGAATTTGTTGAGAGAAGGCATTAAGGATGTGTAGACATGAGAATAGGCAATAACAGGTTACAAGGCTAGAAGGGTAGGTGCGCGTGTGTCATGGAAATATACATGTTGACCTATCTGTCTACAGAAATTATGTATTTTTACATACTGCCCAAGTAACATGTTTGTACTCATGAAAGCAGAAGCTGTACCATAATGCACATGAACTCCACATGTTTATCCAGATCCATATTGGAAATTTTGGTATAGTTTTTGAATGGAACATCCATTGCAGTATACTGTTCATGTAAAGAACTTGTCACATTATACAGGATGAATACTGCATGTCAAGTAACACCAATCATCAAATTAGTTACACGTTGATTCTACATTTAACCAACAAACAAGCCTGACATACTTGCGTTGTCAAAATATCATTATTCCACACTACCTCCTACCCACCTACACACAGGTAAACCACCTGTCTGTCACCTACTCACTTCATTCAAAGGATCTTGGAAGATTGGTGGTATGGGAAAGATTCCATGTTTTGTAATAACTTGACTCCCCAATGTTATCTCTGGAATCGGTACACATCCACACAATGGCAACGCCCACAAATGTAAACATTCATCATAATATCAATGTTCATTCATATTTCCACAGCCATGATTCATCCAAAACACAATCAGGTAAAGCTCAATCAGATCAGCAACTGTACTTATTAGTTTTTAATGAAGCAAAAAATGTGGTAAGATTCGTCATCAATCATCCATTGTACCCGCTAAGTGCTGAAATTAAAATAGCAATGAGGGTCACAAACTCACAAATTAGTACAGCGTCATGCATATGGCCTCCTCCGTGTATCCTTTTCCACAGAACAGGGCTGTACTTGCACTTATTTCAGAGCTAGTGCATGGTGGTACATGTATTCATAAATGAACCACAACGTTAATTTTATTATAGTGCAATATTACAGCTCTCTTCTGGCTTTTCTATCCTTGTGAAGATCATGAAGGTTATGTTGTATTGGACCATGAAAAAAAATTCTTTCAGCATGTCCTTTGGAAATTAACCCCTATTATACACATTTATGGATACAACCTTTATGGATGCAAACCTGGATGCCAAATAAAACACCATGAAACATTATTATTTATTCAATATACACTGCAAATTGATTTTGTCCTCGGAATCCCTATAGTATTTATCGACTTTGTCCACATAATAATTATAGCCAATAATCTAAATCACCCACTGCTGTGATTTTGTAATGATAAATCAATGATTTTGTGACATGCAGCATCAGATGATTTATTTTGCACTCCATAAAGTTAGTCCAGGTTGTGTACAATGTTTGCATTAAACCTCTGTCCTGAATACCTTTATTAAAGGTACATATATTTCAATGAAAATATCATTCATTCAAATACAGAAATTACATATCATACACCAGGGTATAAACTAACAATCAATTTGCGGGAGCTATGTTTGTTTGTCATGAAACAAACAACCTGAACTACATTTTACATTGAAATAACCTAAAGATTTTACATTCTAAATCATTTTTCACTTGGTTTATTCTGTCATTCGCTGGGATTTTTACTTTCAATGAGGGTGTAAAATCTCCCTGAGCCCTTGTGTAAGTTGTTCACTGGTATACACACTTGTGTGTAGTAACACACACCATCTAGACTGAAACATCACTGTGTATACAGTATTATTCAACCTCCTGGGGATAATTACAAGCTCAATTTAGGGATTAGTGATCACTCGGCACCTAATTTACCTTTTTAATCCCTCCAATGACCAAGACTTCTTTTGTAGCCCTTTAAATAATCCATCCTATTGAGATTGGCTCACAGTAATAAAGGAAATAGATTTTGATACAAAGTAGTTAGTCTGACATTGGGACAGTTGTGTACAAAACAGTGTTTGTGTTTGAAATCAAGCTTAGATAAAGCCTGGTAGAACTACTATTGTAATTCAAATGGACACTCTACTTCGAAATAACTTGCTTTCAGTCCAATAAAGAGAAAATTTGTAGTGGTTTTTAAAAGAGTGGGGTCACAAAAAGGGCAAATGTAGGAGTTCACAGTATGTCTGTCTTTCAGTCACTCAGGCTGGTCTCGTCACTCTATATAAACAAACCAAACAACAGTTTTGAGTCGCAAGGTAGATGTGGGGGCTTGTACAAAGTTTCTTCAATATAGAAACCTTCCAAACTTAACAATTTAAAACGATTGCCATCCAATGATCTAATTTTCTGCAAAACCATCTTATAAAACATTCCACTATAGTCCTACACTACACATTCAATAAAACCCAGTATAGTATCAACATGGAACAACAGTATCAATACTCAAAAGCCAAATTTGTCCCTCAACCAGATTATGATTAATATTTCTCTTTCCTAATAAATATTCGAACATCTCAATTGTAAATATGCATAGGGATTTATGGACTTGTGAACGATTTATACTGTAGATCAATTTCAACTGTTCAAAAGAAGAGGCCCTTTTCTGATAAATTACAATCAATGTTATTTGATACAGTGATACATAGTGATCGAAGCATACTTCGATACATACTAAACACCAATTTTAATATTTTCAATGCTTTGACAGTTGATGTTAGAGCAGCATTGAAATAAATATACATTCCATGTGTTCTGTGTACTCTACATTGTCAAATACTTCCTTTATTATACAAATTATTATAGCCTTTAAGGATCCTACTTTTCTATGACAAAATCAACTCACTACTAATATCCAGTGAGCCTGCATATATTATACTGGTATACAACAAAGACGTTTCTTTCACAATTTTTCCAAACCAATTGAGCCTCTGTATAGGTTAAGGCATGCGCTCATAAGTCCATGCACAATTGGTCTATTCTTCCTGATCCAGTGATATGCTTTGAGTTTATGCTTCAGGCCAGGAACATACAGGGTTGCAAACCAGTCTATGTTACCTTAACGCTGCCATGAACTAGGATGGAGGGGTGGGGTGGCGTGGGTGTGGTATTGCTTCTTTTTTTTTTTCAAACCATTAGAAATGCTGTGCATAATACGCTATAGGAAACAAAAAGTTTTCAGAGAGGACTCTTTTTTTTACGTAGGAAGAACTTTGTTTGCATTTTGGGGATTAAACGGCCCTGAGCCCCTGTGTATAGTTTTTTTTTTCTATAGTGAATCGTACATTATGGACATATTCCACACACAAATGTGCACTTCATAGTTCTGTACAAATATGTGTACGTGCAAGTATTGTTAACTTGTCATTGATCCTGTGTCTTGTTAACCTTTGATCAGCGATATATATATATATACACATTTTATTTCCCAGACTAACTGCAAATACATATGAGCTGTTTGTTAAATGCATTCACAACTTTCCCCTTAACTGCATAATAACGCGCTATTACATTCACCTGAACATATTTCATAGTTCAGTTTCAATGGATAGAACGCACTCTGAATCTATTAGTTGTTGCTACTCGGACAAATATCGCACAAGCTTTAGGGTTACTTTGAGTAGTGTATTGTACGATGTGTATTGTACAATGTGAATAATGTTTTAGTACACATATAGCACTTCTAATTAATCGTAGTGTGCTGATCAAATGAATGGGATAATAAACTTAACAGTTACTAAGTTGCAAACTCGTCATACAATTTTGCACAAATAATACACAGAAAATCCCATAGAGCAGCATGTTTTCTCCATACAAAGGTTTAAGCCGTTAAGGACAAATGCACTATTCAGCGTATACTCTAAATGAGTTACAATGACACATGTTCATGCCTCTCCCCTCAATATGCATAGAGCCGCATGGTAACTGGCAGATGGGGAGCTGATGCACAGCAGATGGGGTCAATGGCGTATGAAATATGATTGTCACACCTTCCATTTTGTAACTACAGTCGTTGTAAATTTTATCACCGGGACGTGTATAACCCTCCTTTTAGGCATCAGAGAATCAAACAAAGGTGCCCACATGAGACATTTTTGGTGTCACCTTTGTGTAAGAAAATCTACTCTATTTATCTTCAACAACTTTCACCATCTTCTCTTCTCAAGCCAGTCGAGCTGAAGAAGCAACCTGGATAGGTCTAAAAACTGTTTTCCTCCCAAAGCATACCGTCCGGTAGTATGTCCAGTTGATTAGATTTAACCTTGTTTTGTATTTTAATCTACTTAGGTTTTTCATCTTGACTTTTGGGGGATACTGGTATTTGTAGATATATATCTTCATTCTCAATGCCGTTTTCTTGTTGTGGATCATGCAGAGAAAGATGTTACATGTACTTTACAATTCACTTAATATATTACGGTAAGCTCATGTTAGCCTAAATAGCTCAGAGTTCCTAATCCTAACATAAAGAGGACAGCAAAAATGTCCCAAACTGGACCCCCAATTTATGGCACGAACCAGTATCATCATCTCTCTCAATATCTTTGTTCACATCACATTATCATCCGTGATAGCTGATTCGGCATTTGTATGTAACTTAAATCGCCTTTATTTAACTAAAATCAGTGTATGTGATTTTTCATCATTCCTGAAATGTTCTTAAACCTTTGAAGCATTTTGAATCGTATTTCATACTTTCCAATTCCATGAATTATGTAATATTTTATGATGGAATCCTGAACACAACAACTAAATTGGATAAAATGCATTTTAAATAAAGCATATTATTTATTCATTTCAGTAATTCAGATTTTTCTTCTTCTACCTTATAAAGTTCAAGCTCCTTTTGTATTAGCTATAGCTAACAACCTATACCATACACATAACTATTCCCCTAATCCTAACCCTACGGACATTGGGGACAAGGTCCTTTTGAAAAAAAAAACTCTCATCCTTATTATATATCAATATCACAGTACAGGAAATACATAAATCTCAAATTCATATAGAAGGGGGGGGGGGTACAAAAGGAATTACCAACATTAAGTATTTCATCAATTTATTTTCAAATACGGGTTTTATTCCCCCATCTCTGTTCATCATCGTCATGTTTCATCTCAGAAGATCAACAGTATCCAACCATCAACATGATGATCATCATTATTCAACATTTTAATTGTTAATTATCATCATTATCCCCTCAACACAATCATCATCTGCTTGTACTGTTTTTTTTTTTATTATTCTCATTATGGGGCATGTCATCATACTCATTAATAGCATTCCATATTAAATCCCAATATAGTCTCTTTCATCATCATTATCATCATCAATATGCAGTACCATTAACAGTGCAGCATTATCCATCATTATCATCATCATCATCACTATCATCATCATCATCATCATCATCATCACAATCTCTGTATCAACACCATCATCAACATTATCCATATTATAAGCCGAAGGTGTCTAACCGTCTGGCCAGTACATGTAGGCGGCTCTTTTTAGTTTTTCTCTCTGCAGTGTAACGACCTCTGGACCATCAGTGGTGAGATTCGTAGTTGTAGTTCACAGGACTTACAGTTTCATACAAATACCCCAAATAGGAAAAATATTTGAAGAACACATTACTCACCTATATTAAGTATATATATGTATAAATTTATAATACATGTAGTAATTATGAAAAACCAATCTATAGTTTATGACGTAAATATTTGCCAATAATCCTTAAAAAATGTTTTAGTGATTGATCAATGACTCATGAGTTTGTATTTGAAGATGTTGTTTGTAACTGAGTTGGTATATTGTATATTTACCAGTACTTGTTCACACCCCTCTCACATATCATATCCTCGCAAGAACCTATTTAAATGAAATTGGGCAATTAATTGTACGGGCAACTTGCTTGGATTTTTTTTCCACTTTATGTCCGCTACGGCGGTGGCTTCATACATAAATCATCACGGTTATGCACAACACATGAGCTAACTAGATCTAGAGAGCAAGGTAGTTTGACGAGAAGCGAGATTCAATCTACCCAGCGATTCGGGGTAAGCATGTACGTTCTACTCTCAACTCTTGATCACCATAATCACGACCGCACAGATACCGCCACATTGATTGAACAATTCTAACAGAATACTCACTGAATAATTGGTGACAGGATATGTGTTGAAAAGAAGACAAGATCAGACAGGCCGAGAGATTGTATCACATAAATCCACGATGCAACATCTATATCTCGCGATGGGAAATTGAAGCAAATCGGATTCGCCGGGTAACATACAGTCGCGATTACTCTACCATTTCCGCGATCCACCTGTCGTGATACCGTGGTAATGCATGCACCCCTCCGCGTCGTCGCTTGGGAAGCTTTCGCTGGTGTCATTGTTTGCGTCGTAATACATTAACCATCAGGATGCTACGTGGTGGATTGGTAGTGTATAGTAGTTTTGTGGTGACGGCTTTTCTGTCTCCCACGTTTAGGTGGGGGTTGACGGAAAGGGAGGGGGGGGGGGGGGATGCGAGGGGAGGGGGGGGGGGAGGGGAGGGGGGCATTGATAAGGTTAGGTAAAAATAATGATTGACGATGTCATCATGTGCGTAATGGTGTCTTAACTAGTTAGTTTTCATTATATGTTCATTATGAGTACATGAGGCCGGGAGGGGAGGGGGAGGGTGGGAGGGGAAGGGGGGGGGGGGCATTGCTAAGGTTAGGTAAAAATAATGATTGACGATGCCATCATGTGTGTAATGGTGTCTTAACTAGTTACTTTTCATTTTGAGTATATGTGCATGAAAAAATGAGTAGGCATATACTTCACAATTCAACTATTAATTCACTAGTACACAATCTGAGGGTGCCATTTCAAAAAGATCACCTGCCAGTTTAAATGGCAATAATGGAGTAATGATCTGATAATCTTTCTCCTATCACTTTGTGTATTGACAGTGTCTATACTTAGTATTAGTTCTTGATATATGTTACAGTATTGTAAAGAATACAAAAATTAAGGCCTATATCGTATAAGGTATTTGAAGAAAAAAAAACTGTTGTCACTTTCGAAAAATAATGTGAAAAGAGATTTTTGTAAATCCACTAGCAACTTCCATTACAGTGGCATTGATACACATGATGATTCTGGTAGAAAAGACCGAGTCATTGTAGGTTGACACGAGATGATGCACGATGTGCATTATTGTGTTCTGAATTGATTAGGCCTATCTGTTACAGAGAAGAGGTTCAAATTTGTCAAAAAAATGAAGATCTCATTGATGCAAGGCACAGGATCATTACAGGAATGATAATTGATTAACTTTCACGAAAAATGCTTCAGAACATAATTGCCACCTTTTGACAGTAAGATGTTTAAATGTTAGCTAGATTCGCGAAAAGCTTTCTTTTATACAATTTTTCAAAAGTGTCAAACTGTCAAAAAGTGTCGGCTATGAAATTTGCGCGTATCATTTGTGAATACACTGTTGGTCCAGGGAGAATGTCTAAAAATTCTATATAATGAAGACACTGACCTATCTTGGAAATCTATTAAGTACAATTTGCCTCAAGGAGTTATGAAATTTGCTGTAAATGCCTCCATTGATAGTCTCCCCTCAAACAAAAATCTCTATCGCTGGGGTAAGAGATTAAGCGACAAATGCAGTCTGTGCAACGTCACCGGCACTCTCCATCATGTGCTTAATAATTGTCAGCATATGCTTGACCGTTACGCATGGAGACATAACAATATCCTTCAAGCCATACTACTACGCATCAAAGCAAATATTGTAGATAAAAACTGTCAAGTTTATGCTGATCTGGAGGGTGAGAACGTCAATGGTGGCACCATGCGCATACCCCATCTATCCTCCCAACTGAGCAAAGACCGGACATTTGTTATTTTGACCAGAAAAAAGAAAGAAGTGATAGTTATTGAACTCACTGTCCCTTTTGAGACCAATATTTGTGACGCACACACAAGGAAAGAAGACCGATATGCAGGTCTCATTCACGATCTTCAAAATGTCGGGTGGCGACCAAGACTGGTCTGTCTTGAAATTGGATCAAGAGGGTTGATCACGCCAGACAACAAATCTAGACTGAAATTGATCATGGGACTGTGCAATATCAAAGTCAAATACTCGGAACTTAGAGATACTGTGGCCAAATCTGCACTTATGGGATCATACGTTATTTTTTATAGTATGAAGGAACTTGTGTGGCGCACACCCCAGTATATGAATGTGTAAATATGTAAGATTCCCAAACTGCGGGGGGGGGGGGGGGGGGGCGTTTTATGTTGGCAACTGATTGCAGGTATGCTTGGTTTAAGGCATTTGTATTCTATATACATGTCGTGTTAGCATTGTTGCAATACCCCAAACTAGTGAAATTAGAAATATTGAAAATTACAACGCGATCTCCATATATTCTGTATTTTGGTAGTTCATATAAAGATTATCACTTTTCTTTGAATCTCGTACAATGAATAGGGATATTGATCCTAGGCAATCCAAATTACCTCTTTATGAAATTATGAATTAATTCTTTGCGTTTTTATCCGAACACCAAGCTCATTTTGTTATTACGTTCTGATAGATTGTTGGAATAAGATTGTTTATTTGATATGAATGAAATCTTAACTTTGCAGATTTTGTCAATAACAATGCATTTATTTTGACGTGCAATTCCTTTGAGGCTCCTGCATAAACCATTATAATAATGTGAGATTGAAATGAACCTATAAAGTAAGCCCATAACATTTTCCTTTTGTTGTTTCATATGTAATAAATTTAATGTTTCGTTAAGTGAATTTTGTACTTAAATCTGTATAGTATTTATAAGAACGTAAAAACGATTATACATGTAAAAACAAATACGATCTTATTAACGCCAGTGTCAATGCAAATTTATGTACACTGTCGTAAACTAGTGACCCTTAAATTAATCTCTTGTATATCGCAAACAAAGATTGTCTTCCTTCTTATGCAACTTCCTCCGCTTTCTGTTGCCTTTTCTTCCTATCTCACCTGCATCCTTATTTCTGAGCCCTGCCATTGGCATTTAGTATTTTATACGTTCCATGCCAAGGACCTGGGCGTTCTAAATTTACTTACTTTACCTTTAAGCTATATATCTACTTATGTTATATTTTCCATCTTTATTGTGTTTATTACGTTCTGTGTATTGTATGTTTCGATGTATATGAATGATTTGAGACCAATAAAGACGAATACAACAACATACACAATGTACGCAAATAGTGAACCAACTTTTACAAAGTTTAGGCAAATAAACCTAGCATTGTTTAAACTTCTTGTTACTCATATTCCTTACTTTGTTCAGAAAATGGTTCATGTCATGCACGATTTACGTAGGATATTATGAATCAAATACAATTAGAGGAATTGCATTTAATGTATACGCGTGGAGCAATACTGATTACTGTACAGAGTTAGGCCTACTGTAGGCTCACTGACCATAGCAGACTACGTACGCTATGACGTACATACAACGCGGGCCGGATCGAGCGATCGATGACGCGTCACTTACTATATACTGCATTACCCTTATTCCGCTGAAAAAGAACAATCCCCGTGCTTATATCACTTCCTTATTAACACCTTAGTTTTCAAGAGCGGCCGCGTGGCCTAAT